>JAPDVR010000004.1:13203791-13661291 GCA_026230005.1 Gila orcuttii
CCTGCTTTAACAAACGAAAGTGTTTACATCACAAACTTCCTGAAACAGCATCCAGACTAACTGGACACCCAGCACTCTTCCTGCTAATCATATTATTGTACGAGTCACTGAGATTCTGACAACAATCACCTGCGAGTGATGGATGCGATAGACCTGTGTGATCTGCTGTATCCTATGGAGAATATGCATAAGGGTGGAGGACGTGTTTCCAATGCCAGAATCAATGACCTGCCCATTCATCACACTGTGTTTCAATAGAGGTGAAGAAGGCTCATCTATCAGCAAAAGAAGGCGAATTCACCGAGGCAACTTTTACAAAGAGTCTTATTCCAACTTCCCTCCTCTCTACGCTTGCCTTCTCTCTCCTTAAAGATAAATGCCTTCTGAACCAATTTGCAAGGAATTTGCACCTCACATTTGAGTTCTGCTCCCTCCATAAAAGACACAGATATGAGTGCTGTAAAACTTAATTCTGACTTGGCACGGCCACATTTTTCTTCAGAAGCTGATAAAATGAGCGAAATAGACACAATAGGGGGGAGAAAAAGCACACTGGAATGAGGAGCGGGGGCATACAGAGAAAAACAGTCTTATCTTTCTTTTTTCCTGTCCTCCGCTCATGTGCTTCTGAGGATGTGGCTCTCACCTTAATGTAGACAAAGGAGGGGAGGGTTGTTATCGTCATGGAGACAGGTGCTTCCGAAGAACCGAGTAATGGCTGCCACCCTCCACACGTACCCACACAAACACAGCTCACCTCTTGACGGCAAATCTGATAAAGAGGGAACATGATAGAACCATGTGTGTGTGCATTAGATATGGAAACTGGACAGAATCATCAGTATTTTCGAAGATGTGCCAGCTGTACCTTTCCTCAGGTGATTTGGCAGAATAGAAAAGCCTTTTAGTGCAAGATTATTATCACTTGATGTATAAATCTTTGAGCTTGCATGTGGAGCAAAGAAAAGGAGCAAAAAAAAAGAGAAGTACGTGAAAATCAGCACTCTATCAGACAGGTTTATATGGAATTCATACTGATACATTATTAATAACTACTGTTTCAGAACTGATAAAATTATGCAGATTGAGTTCTTATATCTTCATCTGTGCGATAAGATAATAGTGCTACATACAAGAGAAACTATACAGAAGAATGAAGTGTTGTATTAAAAATAAAGGATATGCCGTCAATGCAACACTAAAGGAAAATGTCTCAAATCATTTTAAATACACCCAGCATGCTAAAAAAACGTCTCGGTTACGTATGTAACCCTCGTTCCCTGAGTAGGGAACGGAGACGTTACGTCGGATGACGACGAATGGGGTTTCGCTTAGAAAGCCTATCAGCTTCGAGTATTACAAAACGAGCCTATGACAAAGAAATGCCATGGGTCTGCGGAATTTGCATGAAGTAACTCCGCCCCACCTCGTGGGTATAAAAGGAGGAAGTCCGCAACAGCAGTTTATGTTTCTTCGCTGAGGAGCCAAGACTGAGCTCAGGCGATCCCCGCGGTACAGCGGAAAGTGGCAGGCAGACATAACGTCTCCGTTCCCTACTCAGGGAACGAGGGTTACATACGTAACCGAGACGTTCTCTTTCGTTGTCACTCCGAGTTACGTCGGATGACGACGAATGGGGTTACCAGTCTAATCACGCCACCTTCTCAGCTGTCTTCCAGTGCCCTGCGTAAATCGAGGTCCCTGACATAGAAGGACGAAGGACTCAATTTAACACAGGAATACCAAGGTACACTGGGAAGCATATCCCAAGCTAGGGGAAGTATGCAATTAATGCCAACCCAGAGGGGGGGGGGGACTTAGAGAATACACATATGACCCGAAGGAAACATATGGAGAACACTGGGGTGTCCAGCCGCAGGTGGAATATTTCAACCCCAGGGGTGGCAAGGTGGCTTGCCAAGGGAAAGACACATGCTCAGAGAGGCTTACAGTGGAAATACACATGTGGGGGTCGCTCAGGGGAGGGACCATGCACACGGGAGGCACCTAGCCGACGCGCAGGCAAGAGACACTGGCGCCGACGTCAGGAGTGCTGGAGGAGCTCAGGGCTTTCGGAAAAGCTCACCTGAGGAGAATATCGCACGTATCCAGTCCGTGGAGTGGAATGGCGAGCAAGCGAAGACACCTGAGCGGGTCCGGTACTAGCTAGTTGAAGCGAGTACATGAGAGGACACTGGCTCCACTCGGAGATTATAGAATCTGGCGAATGTGTTAGGTGTCGCCCAGCCTGCAGCTCTGCAGATGTCTGTTAGCGAGGCGCCATGCGCTAGAGCCCAAGAGGATGCCACACTCCGGGTGGAGTGGGCCGTCACACCAAGGGGGCACGGTCGACCTTGCTGCTGGTATGCCAAGGCAATGGCGTCAACTATCCAGTGAGACAACCTTTGCTTGGAGAGAGCCTTTCCCTTCAGCTTCCCACCATAACAGACAAAGAGCTGGTCTGAGGTCCTGAAACACTGCGTCCTGTCTACATAGGCGCGAAGAGCACGTACTGGACAGAGCAGTGCCAAGGCTGGGTCTGCCTCCTCCGGGGGCAGCGCTTGCAGGTTCACCACCTGGTCCCGAAAGGGAGTGGTAGGAACCTTGGGCACGTATCCGGGCCGGGGTCTCAGGATCACGTGAGAGAAGGCCGGCCCGAATTCCAGGCACGCTTCGTCGACGGAGAATGCGTGCAGGTCCCCTACCCTCTTGATGGAGGCCAGTGCAACCAGGAGCGCTGTCTTCATTGACAGGAACTTAAGCTCAACTGATTGCAGGGGCTCAAAGGGAGCACTCTTCAGGGCAGTTAGAACCACTGAGAGGTCCCAAGAGGGAACGAGAGGAGGGCGAGGAGGATTTAGTCTCCTCGCTCCTCTCAGGAACCTGATGACCAGGTCGTGCTTCCCTACCGACTTACCTTCGACGGGGTCATGATGTGCGGCAATGGCGGCAACATAGACCTTAAGGGTGGAGGGAGACAGCCTTCGCTCCAACCCTTGCTGAAGGAAGGAAAGCACAACGCTGATCGAGCATCTCCGGGGGTCTTCTCAGTGAGAAGAGCACCAGTCGACGAAGAGGTTCCACTTCAACGCATAGACGTGTCTCGTGGACGACGCTCTAGCGGAAGTGATGGTAGCCGCCACCGCTGGTGGAAGGGTACTCAAGCCTACCTCGAGCCGTCCAGGAGCCACACGTGGAGGCTCCAGAGATCGGGGCGAGGGTGCCACAGGGTGCCCCGTCCCTGAGAAAGAAGGTCCTTCCTCAGAGGAATGGGCCAGGGAGGTGCTGTCGCAAGGAGTGCAAGTTCGGGGAACCAGGTCCGGCCGGGCCAATACGGCGCGACCAAAATGACCTGCTCCTCGTCCTCCCTGACCTTGCGCAAGGTCTGCGCAAGAAGGCTCACTGGGGGAAACGCATATTTGCGGCCCGGCGGCCAGCTGTGCGCCAGTGCATCCGTGCCGAGCGTGCCCTCGGTCAGGGAAAAATACAGGGCGCAATGGGTCGAGTAGTGAGAGGCAAACAGATCTATCTGTGCGTCCCCGAACTGGTCCCAAATCAGCTGAACCGACTGGGGATGGAGTCGCAATTCTCCAGGGAGGGGCTGAAGCCGTGAGAGCTCGTCGGCTGCACAGTTCAGGGCTCCGGGAATGAAAATGGCTCGAAGCGACCTCAGATGCTTCTGACTCCATAGGAGGAGGTGGCGGGCGAGTTGTGACATACGGCGGGAGCGTAGACCACCTTGATGGTTGATGTACGCTACAGTAGCGGTATTGTCTGAGCGGACTAGTAGGTGTTGACCCCTGAGCAACGCCCGGAAGCGGTGCAGGGCAAGGCGTACTGCCAACAACTCGAGGCAATTGACATGCCATAGCCGCTGGGGTCCTGTCCAGGAGCCCGCAGCAGCATGTCCATTGCACATGGCGCCCCAGCCCGTGGTGGAGGCATCTGTGGAGACCACAACATGCCGGGAAGCTCGTTCCAGGGGGACACCCGCCCTGAGAAAACTGAGGTTCGACCACGGGGTGAGGAACTGACGGCAGGTCGGAGTAACTGGTACTCGGAGCGTGCCTTGTTGCCATGCCCACCTCGGGACTCGGTCGCGAAGCCAAAGCTGAAGCGGTCTCATATGAAGCAATCCGAGCGGCGTGACCGTGGCTGCAGATGCCATATGCCCCAGGAGCCTCTGAAAATGTTTCAGTGGAACCGCACTCTTGCTCTTGAGATGTCTCAGGCAAGTCAGCAGTGACTGCGCGCGCGCTCGCTCGTAAGCTGCGCGGACATGGCGACCGAGTCGATGTCCATACCGTGAAGAGAGATCCTCTGCACGGGGCAAAGTTTGCTCTTCTCCCAGTTGACCCGAAGGCCCAGACGAGCTAGGTGCCGGAGCACTAGGTCCCTGTGTTCGCAAACCTGATCTTGAGAGTGAGCTAGGATCAGCCAGTCGTCGATATAACTCAGGATGCGAACCCCGTGTTCCCGAAGGGGAACAAGGGCAGCCTCGATGACCTTCGTGAAGGTGCGAGGAGACAGGGCTAGCCCGAAAGGGAGAACCGCGTACTGGTATGCCTGCCCCTCGAAAGCAAACCGTAGGAACGGTCTGTGTCGAGGAAGAATGGAGACATGAAAGTAGGCGTCCTTCAGGTCGATCGCTGCAAACCAATCCTGGGGCCGCAGGCATTCGAGAACGCGTTTGGCGGTGAGCATCTTGAACGGCAGCCTGTGAAGGGAGCGGTTCAGCACGCGCAAGTCCAGGATTGGCCGTAACCCACCGGTTTTCTTGGGGACAATGAAGTAGGGGCTGTAGAACCCGGACCTCATCTCGGCTGGAGGGACAGTCTCAATTGCACCCTTCGCCAGCAGGGTGGCAATCTCTGCTCTCATGACGGGGGCATTGCTACCGACCAAAGAGGAGCGGACTCCCCTGAAGCGGGGAAGAGACCGTGCGAACTGAATCGCAAGCCGAGCCTGACGAAACGCGCGATCCAGCGGGACAGACGGGGAAGCTCTAGCCAGGCTCCCAGGAACTGAACCGGCGGGATCACGCGACGACAGGCGTCCCCCCGGAGGGGCAGCGAAGCGGAGTAACTGGCCCAGACGTGGACGGCATAGCGGCCCGGTGTGGGGGCACAGTTAGCAACCGCACCCTGGCAGAGGGGGCCAGGGGAGGACCAGGCTGGTCGTCCCGCGGGGGCCTGCTCTGCCAGGGGTCTGGCGACAGAGGGGGATAGGGGCGAAGCGGTCCGTGGACGGCACGCCGTGTCAACCACCTCTGGGACAGAGGGGGACGAGGAGAGCACGGCTAGAGGGCGGCGCTCTGTGTCGTCCGAGAACTCTGTGTGCTCAGAGACGGGAGAGTCAGTTCTTTGCGAATAAGGATTCTTCCCCGGCCCTCCACCGGGGAAAGGAGTGGTCCTGCTCCCAACTCCTGGAAAGAACTGAGTCCCATCTCTGAGGAGCCCCTCTCAAGAGCGCCACCTAACCCGGCGCGTAGCGGGGGGCGGGGCTGGAGAGGGCTGTGGCGTCCGACCGCGGGGGGCGCCCTCGGCGGTGGGCAGACCGAGGGACCTGAGCGGACGGCGGTGCCGTCGGGACAGAGTCGACCTCAACCTGCTCCATCCCCGAGGAGCCCGTCTCAGGAGCGCCGCTTAACCCGGCGTGTAGCGGGGGGCGGGGCTAGAGAGGGCTGTGGCGTCCGCCCGCGGCCCCCAGAGCCGGCCCGGGTGAACGGGCAGGGTGGGAGCCGCGGGAGGGCGCCCTTGGCGGTGGGCAGACCGAGGGATCTGAGCGGACGGCGGGGCCGTCGGGACAGAATCAACGTCAGTCTGCTCATGGACGGCTGAGAGCTGTTGGGCCAGCCCTCAACCGCACCGCCGAAGAGGCCGACCTGGGATATGGGAATGTCGGACAGACGGGTCCGCGCGGCATCCAGCACATCAAACAGGTACAGCCACCGAATGGTGAGCATCACCTGACCCAGGGAGCGTACGGCCACTTTCGTCACTCGGAGAGCAAGGTTAGTGGCGGCGCGCAGCTCAGTGAAGAGCCCTGGGTCAGTCCCGCCCTCATGCAGGTCCATGAGCATCTGGGTCAGGTAGACCAGCAGAATGACCATGGCACGCAGTGAGGCGGCCGCCAGTCCCGTGGCGCTATAGGATCTCGCCACAAGCGTAGACGAAAAACTACAGGCCACGGACGGGTGCTTAGGATTGCGCCGAGAAGAAGCACTCTGAGGACACATAGCATCGCAACAGAGCGTTCAGCCGGGGGAACCCCAGTGTACCCACGGGCAGCGGCCCCATCGAGGGGAGGAAAGGCGGATGAGATCAGCGAATGGCCCCTGATCTCATCATGCACGTCCGGGAAGAACGGTATTGGGGTTTGCCGTGGACGAGGGTCGGCGGCCTCACCCAAAAACCAATCATCCCGGGAAAGCATGGCCGTCATCTCCGGATCAGACTCGACGAGTCGTCACTTCCAGGAAAATCAAACCCACCTAGTGAAGCTGCTACAAACATAATATCATCCTCTGTAGCTTCAAATGAAACACACAGGCCACCAGAGGGTAGACCCGTGGGAATCACCTGTTCACTAGCGGGCACCGTCATTGAAGAGGGGGGCTGGGGTCGCGGACACATAGTCGGCGCCTTGTTCCAGACCGAAACCCTCAGGTCACCCTGGCCACCAGCCGAAGATCGGGGGGTGGATGAGGGGACTCTCACTCATGTGAGTTCACCGAGTCTCGACCTTAATGACGCGATGATCATGTTTCCATGGAGAAAGAGTCCGATACCAAGCTGCCGCACCATTCATTTTTTTTTTTTTTTTGAAATGCACGGGCGAGCCGTCTTTAAAAAGACGTGCCGCGTGCAAGCTCTTTTAGTGAGAGAAAACTCAAGTGTTGAAGCACCCGGGGAGACACGCACCGACTGGCAGACCACTGCAACAGATCAGCAGGAAGCACGCGCTCGCCGTAGATCGCCGTCACACCAACACTCGAGGTACTCGTTTGTAAAGCTGACAATTCAGAGATGGCTTGTGGAGAGAAGAATACACTTGGCTCCGAAGCGAAAACATAAACTGCTGTTGCGGACTTCCTCCTTTTATACCCACGAGGTGGGGCGGAGTTACGTCATGCAAATTCCGCAGACCCATGGCATTTCTTTGCCATAGGCTCGTTTTGTAATACTCGAAGCTGATAGGCTTTCTAAGCGAAACCCCATTCGTCGTCATCCGACGTAACTCGGAGTGACAACGAAAGGGAACACATTTTGTTTAAAGGGTTAGTTCGCCCAATACTCACCCCCATTGGAACTCAAATGAAGATCTTTTTAATGAAATCTGAGAGCTTTCTGTCTCTCTACTGACAGCCAACGCAACTACCACGTTCAAGGCTCAGAAAGGTAGTAAAGACATCATAAAAGCATGTGACCCACATAGTTTAACCCTAATTTTATGACGCGACGCGAGTGCTATGATTGTGCATGCTTTGTTTGCGCAAAAAACATAATTTACCACTTTATTTAATGCGCATTCACAAGAACAACATGATGTTGTGTTGAACACGTGTTGTGTTGACGCAAGAGCAGACGTTGCGTGAATGCACATTGGAGATTCATATTTTACAGACGCACAGAAGCTAAATGGGTTGTAAACTCATGTTGACTTATAACATGAATTGAAAAAGGAAGAGAGAGAGATAAAAAAAGATGGGCAAGGGGGACTTTGGGCTATTTATTCAGCAAAACATTTTTGGCATTGCCCCAGGATGAAAACTCAATTACAGTAAATCCAATTATTAATAACTAAAAAGACCAACACTTAAGACATTGGACAGAAATTACAGCAAAGCGTAGCAATCCTAATACTAAATAAGCAGGCAAACATCCGAGTACTATGAACTACCCTGTACTTAGAAAAGTCCTGCACAAAATTCAGTCAACATTGCTTTGACACAAAAACCGGCAGATGGAAACGGAAAAAGGACAACAGAACCCTGCATGTCAGTCGATGCCAAAGTTTTCTGATTGAAAGCAATAGGGTTAATGGCCACATCACTATAAAGACACTAAACGGCAACTTTGATATCTGTGAAATGCCGTGCTCTTCCACAAGAACCTACTCTTCTTGACCTCATGGCCATCTACAAACTACATGCAAATTAGCATAAGTTTCCATTCCTACTTTTAAAACCACCACAAAGAATTTAAACACAATGAAACACTACCATAGCTAAGGTAAAATCTATCAAGAATAATGCTTTCTGAAAGTGACCTGCACCCTTTGCAAATAAATAAAATACTTGTGTCATTGTTCACTGATATACATATACTATTATATATTAATGTTTTGGCAATGTAAACTCTTGTTTATCATGACTGCAATATTTCTTGGTATCTTTAATCTTGAGAGTGGATGAGTGAGAATAAGTGAAAGAAAGACAGAGAGAGACAGAGATATGGAGGGATGACATAAAGGCAAAACTGTTTACAGAATACATAAATAATATATAAATGCACAACATTTGTAAAATTATATTTTTATATTTTTAAATATGGTTTACATAAATAATGTTTTATTAAAAGGTAAACACATTTTTAATGACAGGATATAATTTTACATCTGAATGTCTTTAAATAAATTATATTCGCCAATGGAAAGTCCAGATTGTCTGACCACTATTACCAAGACCTTGTTTTGCAGTCGAATTCAATATAGTGTCAGGCATATGATAGTTCAGGACCTCATACATTGATGTTGGCTCTGGGCTTAAATCAGTAGGTGAGCTTTTTTGAAACTTTCCTTTTGGTCGGCATAGACCTGAAAAAGTGTTCAGCTGACAAACCATTTTCAGAGAATTCTCAGAAGAGGAAAATTTCTTCCCTTTCAAAAACTTCTTCCATCTAAATGTAAATGCTGAAATCATCATAATAGCATTCCAGAAGGATCTTTTCTGCAGCTTTCTCTCACGACTCGAAAAGAGAAAGTTGCAGTTTGTTCAGATGAGTTAAGTGTTTATTGAATATGTGATGGGTGAAGTGAGAGATTCCTAAAATACACACAGCATGGGTGCAATAACATATTTCACACAATTAATGTAATTGTGTGTTAATTAGCGGAACCATTACAGAGTTTCTCTGCAAAAACAACATTCTTTAGAGATGATAATGAGCACATACCCATTCAAATGCTTGCATATGCATATGTTTATGCACTCTACACGTCACATCTGTCATCATCTTTAATGACAATCTGTTTCAAAGTCATTATGACGTCTGGCATCTGGATTAAACACTAATGAGGTCAAATTAATTTAAACTTATTGATTACATTTAGATTTTCCTAGCCTGTATGAACCAATCCACTTTGGTCAGTTAACATATCAGAAGCCAAACATTTGACATGGTTTTATGACCTGGGGTTGAACACATATCAGCAGTCCTCAATAATCTCCAACCAAAAGCAAGACCAATTATGTGGAAAAACGGAGCATTCAGATACGAAACAGTCGGGCTTCATGCAGACAGCTGGAATTGGCCATGTTTAATATTCTGGGCTGAGCTCCATAAAGCACTGGCTTTTATTGACACGTTTGATTCTCTTTGTTCAGCAAAGTCTATCTTGTCGAGAACAAGTCTGTTTCAAACATATGGTGTCAACGTACAATGTGCAGAACAAACCAAATTCCAGGAACTTGAGGAAGCACAGAAAACGTTTTACTCTAAGAAAAAGTCTTCAGGATATGTCAGTGCTTTTCCTTCACATCTGAAGCTATTTTCTTTCTTTTTCTTTAGCAAAATCCTGGTCCATCATATACATTTAAATAGGTACTTTAAGTGATACACATACTCTGCGTCTTAAAAGGGACCTATTATGCCCCTTAAAAAAAAAAGTAATATAAGTCTCAGGTGTCCCCAGAATGTGTCTGAATTTTCAGCTCAAAATACCACACAGATCATTTATTACACCATGTTGTAAATGCACATTTTTAAACGGAAGGAAAAACATGCTGTTTTTGTGCATGTATCTTTAACTGCAAATGAGCTGCTGCTCCCCTCCCCGCTTTCCAGAAGAGGGCTGAGCCTTTACATCTCTTGCCTCGGATACTCTGTCAAAAATGAAAACATCTGTTTGGTTTTGATTATCATCTCTATCGCGATCACACTCACACGACATTGTAGTTTTAGTGTGTATCCCTTTAAATGCAAATGAGCGGCTGCCAGCACAGAGGGCGGAGCCTCACGAGCCTCACTTTTATCCACTATTAATACAAGCCTGCTGTAGCGGACTCCGTCCGAATGATGGCCAAAAATATACTGATGAGTTCAATGAAGTTTATTGTACATCACACAAAAGCGGCACCCTTCCAGTCTCTCGTGGAAGTGACTTAAACTGCAGCTCATCAACTTGCCAACTGACTGACAGGCTCCAAACGGGAGTCAATTCCATATATCCCCCATGTTAAAATGTCCAACTTTGCAGCAGAAAAAAAAAAAAAAAAAAAAAAATTCAGTCAGGTACAAAAATTGGTTTTGGTCTATATAGCTAATTTTGCCCTTCATGACAACAAGGGGGGTGAATGCTTTTATAACTCATCCGTTTAAATTATATACGCACTACTACCGGCACATCTGGGAACTTGACTGTCAATTTCGTCCCCGCCACTTTTTAGGGGAAAACAAACTAGACTTCCCATAGACTTCAATACAAAATAACGGCACAAACCAACGTCTGTACACAGCTGACAGCTGTGAATAACTTAAGAAATCACTAATATAAAACATGTCAAGTAATTATATGTCCACCCTGCCTGCCATAGAGCGTGAAAGATACATCAACAAACTTAATTTGGTAAATTTAAAAACATGTCCCTTCATTCTCCCATCGTCAAATTGGTGTAACATATATATTCTATATATTATAAGATATATTATAATTTATATTATAAGACATAATATATATATATATTTAAAGATGTTTACTTTAAAAAACAAAATAAAATCATTCACTGGCTTACCATGGTTACTCGATGAACTATGACTAGGCCTACGAGTAAATATCCGGGTAAGTACACCTCTGGCCACTGGGTGGGGTTGTTAAACCAATTTGACGCTAAGTCTTTGGGAAGTCTTTTTATTTTCCCCTAAAAGTGGGCGTGAATCCGCCGGTTGTTCGTATTAAGTCTTTAATTCTGCATAATTAAGACTGTGGCCACTTGAATGACAGGTGGATTGCCGCTGCTGTCACTACTAACCGTTTGTCTGCTGTCTGTTAGCTGTCACGTTACTACCTCAGCTAATTCCAGCTGCTGAACTTGGCATCTCCGCCGTGTTTGTGCTTTTTTCGGGTTTATTTCACACAATTTAATACACACATTATTCCTTCGCCCACGCCGTTGGTGTCTGTCGTTGTCGAGTAGCCTATCGAGAGAACAACCTGCACTGTTTTTCAGTTGTTATCCTCTGTGAACATGCAATCATGGATGTCTGACAATTTAGTTGGTTTTTGGATTTTTCAGATTTAAAAACACCTATAGATAAAGAGGCTTCACTTGTTTTGTGGTTGTTCTTATGAAACAGATAGACTAGATATGCTTATTTAACTTTTTAATTTAAAAAAAAACCTTGTGTGGTGCGCGTAGTGAAATCCTGCAGGGGTCAGTGCTTTCTCCGTCCATGCAATAAATGCACATCCTTAAATGGATTTCTAGTGCGTTTACTTGAACCTTTTAGGTAATATCTATGGTTTGACCCATTGGAGAGGCGGCCAAAATCAGAATTTAAAATGGATTGAATAAAGCTCTCTACAAACTTGACGTGCGATGCCGTGCTGACTGACATGCATATGAATCACTGACATGCATATGATCAGCTAACTTGATCACATCGAGCTAGGCAGGCGTAGTTTCAGCAACCAGGCACCTCAGGTCCACCCATGTCCCGCCTCTTTGTCCATTTTCTGTTATCCGGGAGTGACACGCTGCCAATGGCGAGGGCTGGCTCCGCCCACTTTGGCCTTCAAAAATGCTCTTCAGAAACCTACGGGTGACGTCACGGACACTACGTCCATATTATTTTACAGTCTATGGTTTTACTCCAGAAAATCACCGTAAGAGCTGAATAAACACAGTATAAGAAGTGCACATTAAAGTCTTATACATAAACTCTATCTCTCCCTTTCATTATCATCAACATACACAGCGAATTACAGAAAACACTCGTTACAACTAAACAAATATATACACACCTTTTCAGGGGGTGCTTAATAAACTGTTTAACTTTATATCCGTAAAACTACTCAGATGAACTGTAATAAAGTGCGCGCTTTCACTCTCATTTCTGCCATGATCACTGATCAGCCACGTTAGGCCTATCGCTGCGGAGACTATAAGCTGGATCACGAACTGTTGGTACAGATCCATCCTCGAGTAACAACGAGAGTAAATGAAGACTGCTATGTTCATTCTTACATCCAACAACAAAACACTTCAATCCCTTAGGAGACATTCTTGTGTACAGCAGACATCCCAAGTCTCCCGGACTCTATCTTTTTACCCGTAACGTTATCAATCTTAATTAATCTCGTTTTTCTTTATTTAAATTTCGGGGTTTTTTTTCTTTATTTCATTTTCGTTTTTTCTTTATTTAAAATTCGTTATTCTATATTTAAATCTACCCTTTACTGTGTCAGTAATGTATTAGTCAGAAAAATATTAGACTGCCTTAAAAGTAGACTTAAGTTAACAGACCCGTGCGTTAACATCTCCACAATAAACAGTGACAATTACTTTGTCTAGACCATTTACCGGTAAATAACAGTTGTGAATATATTGCGAATATATAATAAACTTGAACAGTTGTCAAAAACAAACGTTTGCTGATACTTTACCTCACAGAGTTATTCGGCTATACAATGCTGAGCTTCCAGAGACGCTTAGACCTGCGAGATGCATGCCTCAGGGCGGGAGATACGCGGCGTGATTGACAGCTTTGACACCAAATGGATATATGTGAAAATCAGATGACATGATTTCACAACTTTTCATTGGTCATTTAGACATGTTAAGCATACTGTATACGGATATGAACCTGGACATTCTATCAGTCGAAAAATCTCAAAATCGGCAAAATGGACATACGCGGTTTTCATCGGACAGCGACGATATGGTGGTTGTGTACACACACTGCCAACACAAATTTATGTTCAAACACCATGTAAAAGTATATTTTCTATAATAGGTGCCCTTTAAAGCCATATCAGTCTAAACTTCTGAGCCAATCAGCAGTAGGGGTCGTGTCCACTCATGATGGGGGAGGAGAGAGAGTGAGAAAGAGGGAGATTTGATAAAAGACTGTAAAAGAGAGAGAAGGCTGAGAGACATTACTAAAGAGCAAAGGTCAAAGCAATATCACTGGAAAAAGTTATGTTCAGAGCTTTAATTTTTATTACAAAAGTTTTCTAGCACTCGAGAGGCATAAGCAGGTTGGCCTGAAAACGGACACAGAGTTTGTGTTGTTTCTGCTCCATATGTGAGTAACACTGGTTTTACAGAACTGGTTCTACAGAACACAGAACTAAGATATACTGTTGTTGTAATGTTAGCTAGTAACAGGACAGTTTTGAGTGTCATTGTTCATGTTGAGCTGATGTGCTGCTGGCGACTAACAACCAATTCTCGCTTGTATATACTTTTGTGTGCTGTATGTAAATTTTTTGTTTTTCCTTGTCATTCGTTCGTCATCTTCGCTATATTTTTTTGTGAAGCATTAGTTTGCTTCGCATCTTTCATTGTGTGTTTGTGCATTTTAGGGGTGGAGCAATGAAGAGAGTGGTGTGTTTGTTTGGGTAAATTTCAAATATCAACAGTGTTTCTCAGAAATCACTTACTGCACCTTTAATATTGCTCTTGCAAAGGAGCATCACTATTTATTTATTGACCATGGGATATTGCAAGAGCCATTAGCCTACGTATAATTTGTATTTTTTTGCAATAGAGGAACTATATGGAAAATAACAATAATGTATACATACTTATGTTTTTCTTTCGTTTGTTTATTATTCATCTGGAAATAAAGGAAAAATGCAGATAATTTTTTCATACATAAATAATAAAATCTAATGACATCTAAATTATATATATATTTCCATTTATCCTATTTTCAAAGGGGGACGTCACTTAAAAAAAAGAGAACCACTGGGCGAAGATGTGTTGCAATAGATTGAGCAGCAAAGATGGTGAGGGTGCTGCAGAGTAGTGGCCTGGATGATACGTTGACCATAAAAATGTCCATTATTACTTTACATACATTTTAAATATGTGATAAAAAATAACTAATCACCATCATGCTTTTGTATGAAAAAGTTATTTGTATCATATCAAGTTTTGAAAAACTGGTACTACAGTATATGCATTTTTTTATGCAAGCTCTGGAGCAGAAATTCAGCATTTTCCTAAGCTGAAACTGCCACCATAATAGATCTATTGGACCTGAAGTGGAAGTAGATGGGACTCCCTATGGATTTGCTTTCTGTCTCACTGATAGCTTGCATGTTTTGCTCAGTTGTGCCTTTTTACTGACTTTTTACTTTATGCCTTTATACTGAGTGGGTGGACATGCTTCACCCAGTGTAGACGTCAACATATAAATAAAGTGCAAATGGGGTTTGTGCATAGAGTTTGTTTAGAGAATCTTCCCATACTGTATTCTATCTGTCTTTTTTTCAGTAGAAGTAGTTGGAGAAACACTTTGTCCTTACTATACCTACACTTTTAAATTAGAAACCGTCACAAAATAGCCTCTTTATTCGCTTTTAGCTTAATCAACACACATTTAGTAATGTAGTGCATATTTTCAGTCTGACTTACAGCTGTTTCTGTGTATTAAGCTGGTATAGTGAATAGAGATCTTAAAACGGAAATGTGCATTTTTATGTTAAAATACTAAGCATAAATTTCTGTTTAAAGGGGACCTATTATGAAAAATTCACTTTATCATGGTGTTTGAACATACATGTGTCAAGCGTGTACACAGCCACCCTATAATGGTAAACATCCACCCACTCCTAATTTTTTAATCACCATAATCATAAGCAGTGTCTCAGAACATTGCAGTTTGCAGATTCCAGCAGTGTGACGTCACATTGGGCAGGCCCCGTCCACAACTGCTGACGGACTCACATGACGCTCTGTCTGACATCTAACTCTCTGTGCGAGTGCTTCGGGTGTGTGTGCGCTCAGAAAATCATATACGTGTGTTGTGGTGCTCAGTCCAATCCACATTCAACAACGTTTCTCAGAAGTCACTTACTGCACCTTTAGGGACAGATTTACTAACAGCTTGCGCCAGCGCAAACCCTCTTTTGCCGTTAAAAACTACTGTCAGGATTTACTAAAGACACGCAGGGAAAAATTTGCGAAGGGAAGAGTTTCCCTTTCAAGGCACAAAATGTATGGGAGAAGAGTATTTAAATGAATCACGCAAGGTGATTTACTAAGGTTTGTGCTTGTCAATGTACTGGTGTTTGCGCCATTATTTACAGCCGAAAAAAAAACACGTCTTAAACCAGACACTAACTGGTAGATTGCATTGGTCATTATGGAAATTAATTGACTGTGTCTGTGTTCTTTAATTTGCGCTTCGTCAGTAGTTCAGGCGCAGAAATTTCCACTCCCATCTGCGCTTTTTTGAAATTGCGCTCCCACGTTAATTTGCCCTGTTTAATAAATCTAACCCTTAAAGTATAAATTACACCCCACAAATCCTGTAATTTTCTTATCCTTAACACCAAGATAAGAAGTCAAGTAATACGAAACTGCATGCAACTGGATTCCCACATCTGTTGTCAATGCGGTAGTTTCCTTTCGAAGGGAACTCAACAATGCGTCAACGACGTTACGGGGAACGCCTCAGGCGTGACAGGTGTCTGAAATCACTATCAAATCACGTCAATCCTATTGACCTGCGACACCCCGTGAATCATTAGCGTGAATGATTAACGTGCGACCTGGAAGTATAAAAGGGCGCCTTGCAAACATGACAAATCATCTCATCGTCTTCAGAGACTGTCTGTTTGAAAACGCTACTCAATGAAACGGTAAGAAAATTAAATGTACAGCACACGAGTGTGCTTTTTCTGCCTGGGAGAAGAGCGCGCACGGGAGGTTCTCGAGGGAATCCTCTGTGTGAACTGTGAGCGTTTTTCTCTTAAAACACTCCGCCCTCGTCTGGCCCTCTTCTCGAGTGAAGGGGGTTCAACGTCTGGTCCTCGTGGTCCCGCTCGTGCCAAGGCAGAGCGGTGATTTGCATCATGGGCTTCCAGATAGAGCTCGTCGATCATCTTGAGAGTGCTGTAAACCTCTCAGATGATTCGACGGCTGACGAGGGCGAACTGCAGGTCGATGATGAGGATTTTTCACCGACGGTTTCCTGCAGTTGCTGCTCTTCAGGACGAGCAGGAGATGGCTGGGGAGGTTTATAATCAGGTAGATCCTGAACCCTCTCAGCCACCCTGCCCCGTGTATGCAGATTTGGTGGATATTGTGGAGCGTGCTGCCAACTGTCTGTAGCTGCCATGGCAACGCGCTAGAGGAGAGACCGCTCGCGGTAGGCTCGGCGATCGGTTTCTCCCCGGCCATACGCCACCAGCTCAGGTGAGCCTTCCATTCCTTCCTGATCTTCACACGAAGATCGAGAGGGCATGGAAGAGCCCCTACTCTGCCCGTATTCACCGACATCAGCGGGTTATTTTTGCTGATGTTGAGGGGATCGCAGAGCATGGGTATGTGTCGATGCCGCCCATTTGACGAGTCATTTGCGAACTATCTCGTGTCTGGGCAGGCGTTGACACTGAGAGCTCCAACCCTGCCATCCAAACCGCTAAAGACAACAGCGCGTTTGAATGGCAGAGCATACACGGCAGCGGTTCAGGCTGGTGCTTCCCTGCACACCATGGTGGTGCTGCAGGCATACCAGGCCGACCTGCTGCAGGATCTCGACCAGGGGGCAGGGATGTCCCCTGAGGCGGTTACTGAGCCGCGCCGATCAGTCGGTCGTGGAAGTGAACTCTTTGGCCCCTCCGTGGAGGCGGTGATTGGGAAGTTCAGGGAGGCGAAAGCGCGCTCAGCTGCTTTTAGGACCTGCATAACGCTGAGATCCGGTTCCACGCCCAGGCAGGCGGGAGGGCCTGGCCCTTCACGGTCTGAGGACCGTAGACAGGGCCAGAGAGGCAGTGTCGCCTCTTGTGCGCCCCCTCCGTGGAGGAACAGGGCGCAGAAAAGGTGTGACTCCCGCAAGAAGAGGGATCTGAGGGAGGTTATCGAGCACAAGCGCACACAGCGTCGCTGATGGATAATCTCCCCGGAGGGCTTCATTAAAAAGAAATCCAGCCCTCTCCTCTCTTCTGACTCTCCAGACGTTCATTACATCAGGCCTGGGGCTGATGACAAGAACGATATTCCAATGGCCCGCCTAGGCTTGGTTATTAGAAACGCCTCTTTCAGGCATATAAAGTGGTGGACCCCAGGTTCATAAAGAACTATCTGGCGAGTCTTCACTCCGCATGCCGCAGGTGAGCTGACTGGTCTTTTTAAGAGTAATTTTTTGTGAATTTAAATTCCGAAATGTATCTCTCTACAGACCTCGTTCCCTGTATAGAGCTATGGGGTCATGTCAAGGTAATAAGGTAAGAGAAGTTTCCTGGATTATTAGGGCCCTGAAGTTCCCCGTTAGGTGGCCAGAATGATAACTATGTTAGCCTTCGGGCTGTTAGCCACCTCAGGGTAGAGTAGTTGGTCTCTCTCTTAGAATTTTTTACTTAGAGTGTTGACTGACGCTAGAGCTTCAGATAGATCTTATGTCCGGCCCACGGGTCCGTTTGACTTCTTCCTGAGTATTTCGCCCCTTGAGCTCTGTTTGGGTTTTCATTAGGCTGAGCGATTCTGCAGCCCTTTGTATGGAATAATACAGACTATATTCTTTAGTAAGGCTGTGGCTCCTCCGAGCCCTCAGATAGATCTATGCTTGCAGGCTGGCCCTCACCAGGGCCGCCTCTGTAGCTGGCCTAGGCTGTGCCAGGGAAAATAGAGGCGCTCTGCTAAAAATTTACAATTTCTTCCTCTGACCCTTCACTTTGTGAATGTAGGTTTCTAGCATCCCTGTATAAACAGCCTCATCCCATGGGAGTCGTTAGGCCAAGGCCCGCCCCCTTCTCTGCATTCTGGGGTGACTAGAGTAATGCAGCGTGGTGCAGAGGATGGTTAATAAGGACATGGTAGGCCTCAAACAGGTATATATGGTATATATGGTATATATGTCCATGGTATATATGTCTTTATTAAGCAGAGTTAGGCTGTCTTTCGCTTCACGAAGAAGACTGGGTTTCCTGCCCAACCCTGCCGTGCAGAACTGGCCTACGGATTAGGCCGCCAGTTTAGGCTTCACTCACCTCGCTGAGCTACTGCTCGAGTGCTAGGTTGTAGGTGGTTGGCTTTCATTCAAGCCCCACTCCCCTAGGTTGGGCACAGATACATTTCTGTCACCCCTAGAGCCGCTGACAGGCCCGCACCCTGGTAACCTCAGGGTGAGGTGTGAGTATTCCCCTGTGATACAGGGTAGGTCTGAGCACTTCACTCCCAGTTCTGTTTTATCCTACCTCGCACCACTATGGCTCGGGTCGAGTATGAAGTAAGCTTCACTTCTTCTTTGGTCGAAGTACGCTCCCCTGAAGCCAGAGCATTGCCCTGAGCTGACGCCCATGCATAGATGGTAGGCCCCTGACTAACTGGGGCCTCTGTTGAGGCAGAGTGGCATATGTTGTACTCCCCTTGTTTTAAGGGTGCTAGCTTTCTTGCAGAGTACACTGCCATGGGCAATGTGATTAGGCACCAGGGTGCTGTAGGCGCTGTGTAAACAGCTTTTCTGCCAACGAAGGCTGCGCCATTAGGTAGTAGGCCTCAGCAGGCCTCCTTGATTGGACAGCCCCCTAGAGGGCACTGTAGGCCAGCTCACTTTACGGGGTTGGCCTTGGTGGTTCAGGCAGTTGACTCACTGATGGGTAGTAGGCCTTAAACAGGCCTCCTCGGAGGTGAGTCCCAACATTGTGGGACATACCTTATAGCGCTACTGGAAGCCCAATAGTAAATTATGCTTGTGTAGTATGGTTCCCAACAGTGTACTTTATAGCAGAATATGACTTGCTATTAGCTAGTAGGCCCGACCAGGCCTCCCTGATAGGCGAGTCCCCAGCTGGCTGGCCTTAGCAGGCCACCTTGTACTATCACCCGGACTCAGGGCTCATAGCTACCAGTGGTTATCAGCTAGTAGACCACTCAGGCCTCCCTGAAGGTGAATTCCCACTTAAGATGGTTATCAGGTAGTTGGCCTCACCCGGCCACCCTGAAGGCAAATTCCCACTTACGTTGGCTATCAGGTAGTAGGCCTCTCTGGGCCTCCCTGAATGTGAGCTCCCAAATATTGTGGCTGTCAGGTAGTAGGCCTCTCTGGGCCTCCCTGGATGTGGGCTCCCAAATATTTTGGCTGTCAGGTAGTAGGCCTCACCAGGCCTCCCTGAAGGTGAGTTCCCACATGCTGTGATTATCAGGTAGTAGGCTCCTCCAGGCCTCCTTGAATGAGAACGGTCAGGTAGTAGGCCTCACCAGGCCTCCCTGAAGGTGAGTTCCCATAGATTGTGGTTACCAGGTAGTAGGCCTCACCAGGCCTCCCTTAAGGTGAGCTCCCCACATAATGTGGTTATCAGGTAGTAGGCCTTACCAGGCCTCCCTGAAGGTGAGCTCCCCACATACTGTGGTTATCAGGTAGTAGGCCTCTCCAGGCCTCCCTGTGAATGGTTCCCCATGGTGCTGGGTTTATGAAGCTAGTGGCCTCTTGCTATCAGTCTCAGCTAGCCTTAGTAGGCAGCTGCTGAAGGAGAGCTTGAGCCCTGGCTCACTAAAGTGTTTATTCTCTGCTACTGGTTCCCTCCCAGAACCTTTCCTGCCTACAGCCTGGTTTGCCTACCAGGCGGACCTTGTGCTCCCCTCACCGAGGGTCACTATGAGCACGCGGCCTCCTGAGTCTGGTCAGACGGTCGTAGGCCTCTCGTGAGGCCTCCCAGTTAGATCAGCCCTTAGGCCTTCACAGGCCTCCTCAGTGTCTTGAGACACAGACACTGGGTAGATCCGTGGATCGAGTAGAGAAACTCCCCTCGCTAGCAAGGGTTGGAAATCGCTATGCTGAGTCATACTCTCCGGGATATCCCGTCTCTGAGATCCGGGCCGAGTGGTTCACTGCCAGCTTCGCAGTCCCTCGGGTTGGATGCCTTACTTAAGGCAATTGTCCAGAGGCTCTGTTTTGGGACGGACAGGATGTGGCCAGACTAAGTGTCTATGTACTGACGCCAGGTCAGGCTGTCCTGGTGGCATTTCGGGGTGAGTATGTTCCCCTGAATAGTGATTGGCTGGGGTTCCTTCGGGTTCCCTAGCCACATTCCCTAGAAGGGACCCCTTCTAATTGGAAGCTGTGGTTCCAGGCCCGGAGCCGGCCCAGGTAGGTCTTCCATTTAACAATGTTTATGAAGGTTTTTCCTGTGAGGCTGTAGCTTTGGCTATGACTGTAGGGAATGCTGTCACTGACAGCCCAGTGTGACCTGAGGGTGAGTGGTTCTAGCGTTTCATTTGAAGTTGCTGGTTCTGACAGTTGTCACTGCCACTTGGCATGCACTCCCCTTAGCATGGCGGCGTTGGTATATCATTCCCCATAACGTCATTGACGTATTGTTGAGTTCCCTTCGAAAGGGAACGTCTCAGGTTACGACTGTAACCTATGTTCCCTGAGAACAGGGAACGAGACAATACGTCTCCCTGCCATGCCTCTGGGCTTACCTACCGTACAGTCCCTTCAGACGATAAGGTGATTTGTCATGTTTGCAAGGCGCCCTTTTATACTTCCAGGTCGCACGTTAATCATTCACGCTCATGATTCACGGGCTGTCGCCAGTCAATATGATTGACGTGATTTGATAGTGATTTCAGACACCTGTTACTAGAGATGGCTGGTGATCGGAATCGGACGATTTTCACGTGATCGGCCATGACCGGCGACCGGCCGGTCAGTCTGATATATTCCGATTTTTTTGCCGGTCAAATGCACTCGGGCGCCGCCACATGATTAACATCGCGCAACAACATCAGCATCACAGGTGCACACGGAACGCACATGTAGGAAACCTCGTGAATTTCGACCGTTTCACACCGTAAGTGTGAGCATCGCGTTTTTTCCCCCGGCGTGCATGTTAATCAATGAGTGCATTCACACCGAGAGCAGGAGCAGCGCGTGAGCGTCGAGCAGGAGCGTCGCGTGAGCAGCGCTGAAGCGGGGTTTCGGCGCATTGTCTATTTTTGCTGCGCTGCTCGCGCTCAATTAAAGTGAAAGCACACTTTTGTTGGACAAAATAAATATGATTTCACCCAAAAAGTGCCCAGAATTTGCATGTCTTGTGTGTTTTAACAAGAACTGGAGTAGGCTATGTCAGAAAATAAATTATTTTTATTATTTCCCAATCGTTTCCCTGCACTTGCTCCACTTGCCCGAGCTTAGCGCTTGTTTAGCCTGGCTGGACATGTGGCAGACGAGAGAAGAACTGTTTGCGAAATAAAACTTGCCATTGATGTACAAGTGATTGCAATAAGCCTGTGTTGTGTGTGTGTGTGTGTGTGTGTGTGTGTGTGTGTGTGTGTGTGTGTGTGTGTGTGTGTGTGTGTGTGTTTGGAGAAATATCTTTGTACTATTTTTTTTTTTTTTTTGCTATTTATATATAATTTTATTGCCATTTCCAGTTTTCATACAGAAGTTTAGTTTCCTAAACAAGGTAATATATATCATATATGTGACCAGTCACGGAAACTAGGGACACAAGTCGGTTCTGGGGCATTTTGAGTTATTCATAGATTCTGAAAGTGTAGTCTCCAAGCTTTCCAACGATGTGTAACATGTGGAAATCTGATAATATTTGGAGAAGTTGTGGCCATTTGAAGGTAGGCACTTAAAAAAGCTCAAAGATGAGAAAACGACCTCGAAAGATTGTGCAGTTCTCACCTCTCTCTGCTGCTAGGAGTGACAATAGGGCTCATTTACATCTCATTTAGATAAGCCATACCCCCTGTAAAGCTCCCCCCTGTGCTTTACAGCTTTTTTTTTGCACTTCGAATGAGTGCACTTCTGCAGCAGCTCTAGGCGAAAAACAATTGTGATGCCCCTCTATTTGCAACGTACCAGCAACAACACACAAAGACCAATATGCCATATAGCCTACATATAACGCAAAACCAGCAACAACACACAAAGACCAATATGCCATATACATATAACGCAAAACCAGCAACAACACACAAAGACCAATATGCCATACATATAACGCAAAACCAGCAACAACACACAAAGACCAATAAGCCATAGGCCTACATATAACGCAAATAATGTGCAACGCGCGTGTGCCCAAAATGTCAACAATATTAAAGTTTATGCAGGAGGCAAATGCCTGCTGGCATTTTTCTTTAAGCAGTCATGACAGGAATTTTCCAAATAATTACATTTCACCTCCTCAAATTACTGTTGCAAATCTCTTTACACCACTTTCTTATGTGCGTATACTATGCACACACAAATGAAATGTCCGCAAGCACATTATATCATCAGCAGGTTCAGCATCTTAAATAACGACTAAAGAGCAAATGAAGCTTAACTTACGTTTCAGAAACGCGCACGGCAGGCCTTCATCGCCTTCATCGCAGCAAAGGTCTTAACTGCATCCTCTATTTCGATTCTCTGTGCCAGTTCATGTTCTATGGAGATTGTTGCCAGTCCATTAAGTCTGTTCAGTTCACAAAACTTTCCCCATTCAAAGCAATCGGGACGTCACATGTGAAACAGCCAGCCACCGCTGTCAGCGAGCCGAGCCGCCATATTCAACACAGAGGGTGCGCGCGCCGCGCCCATACCTCCGGTTCAGTTTCCCGAGCGGCGAAAACATTTTCGGTGTAACTGCCACGGTTCAGCTCGTCTGCGACAATCTTTGCGGCGTCCATCTTCATTGAATTTTGATATCAGATAGAGCCTACCAGAGCACAGCATAATAAGTAGCCATGCGGTTCACTTGGAGGGCGGGGACAAAAGCGCCATATTCAGTATGGAAATACACACAGACAATAACACGCCACGCCCCTACTGCGTGCTAGAATCTCCGAAAACAAGCCGATTTTAACCTCAAAATGTAAGCTTTTAAATATACCAATACTGCTATCTCAAACATGGAGAGGCTTCTTCGTGATTTCAACTAACAGATTCTGCAAAAAAATGAAATTCACCAATTTTGAAAAAAAACTCTTCTTTCTCATTTTGCTCGAAAGTTGTGCTGCCGACTTGTGTCCCTGGTTTCTGTGACGGGTCACATATATATTAGTTGAATATAGGAATTTTACAATGGTTCTTCCATACCATAACACTGCACTTATATGTGAATTTCCCACACCAGGAGTAATAATTTATATAGTTCTATTTTATTTAATTTGTTCAAAAAATGTTCTATGTTCTATTTAAAATGTTCTATTAAAGAAAAGATAGAAAATAAATATTTGTGTTTGCAGTAAAGTGGTTAGAAAAAATGAAATCGGAATCGGCTAAAATCGGTATCGGCAGGCCAAACCCATGAAAAATCAGAAATTGGAATCGGCCTAGAAAATTGTAATCAGTGCATCTCTACCTGTCACGCCTGATGCGTTCCCCGTAACGCCGTTGTCGTATTGTCTCGTTCCCTGTTCTCAGGGAACATAGGTTACAGTCGTAACCTGAGACGATTTTAATGTGTGAAAGTGAAGGGGGTTTGAGAACTAAGGAAGTCTTTAATGCGCCCACACTTTGAGAACCACTTTTTTAGGCCATATAATCCCAAAATTCACAAGCAGTCTCCGTTAAATTCACCTCACACAAAATCAATACTTTGCAAATATTTACTTTGTGTAAGGTGCAGTGACTTTAGGACAGGAAAAAAAGGGGTCAGGACATTGCAAAAGACACCTGTTTAGTCATCAATACTGTTAGCATTTCTGTACTGTAAACGGGTCACAATTAATGCACAGTTAACCTAATACATATTGCGTCACTTCTTCTCTCTCTTTCTCTGGCAGGAGGCCTATCTTGTTCCTGCTAGTATATGTTAAAACATTGTTGTTCTGATGAACGACCTCAAAACCCCCCCACCTTACCGGCTGCCAGATCGGACTAAAATCCCTTTTCAGGCAGCAGGAAACAGGGAGGAAAGGCAAGACGGAGCTCCCTCCACCTCCCCTCCCCTTCTGCCAAATCTAAAATCAATAAACTGTTTCTTTCCTTGCACGACTCACTGAACCCATAAAAAAGAGTGAGTGACTCTTGTATAAAGATGACGAGAGGGATTCAGATGCCCTCTCTCCACTTCTTCAGCCTGCCCGGCCTCCGCTCAACACGAGGAATGAAAGTGTGTTTGGATTTATATGCTGTGGTTGTATTGAGGTTGTGCAGGTGTTCTGGCTTGGCCTCCTGCTCGGGAGATGCATCACAACCAATATAGACGCTGCACTTCAGATATGCAGCTCAGTCAGGACATTGACCGAACCAGCAGCGTGTCGCTTGAGAAAATCAAGAAAATCAAGAAACTGCAAAACACAGGCAAAACAAGCCAATAAACGCACGGTCTACCAACACTTAATGAATGTGAAACACATCTTTATTATTAAAATCAACAAACAGACAAATGCACTCACCTGTGTTTGGTGGTGGCTGGAATCTATTAGTTCATGATAGTACTTAGCAAGATTCCATTAAACATTATTTAAAATATTAATATTATTTCCTTAAATATTTATATTAAAGTAATCACAGGAAACTGAGATCAATTAATAATTTTTAATCAATTCACAAAACATATTTTAAAAAAGAACATATTGAATCCCCAAATTATCATAATTAAAGAGGTTATTTAAATAATTTAAATAAATAATTTTAAATAATATTTGTTTGATCACATGCATCATTTTACAAAGCACTTTCAAGGTCAAATACTGCCAAAACTGGACCAATTTTTTTTTCTGAGGATAAAAAAACACTTGATATTTATATAATTTATTTATATTTTACAATATTTTATAGGCCAAAATCAATTATCAAACTATAAACACACACGTTGTGTTTTCATGTTTTAAAGGGACTAAACCTACCCATCACAGAAAACCTTCTGCATTTTCACATTTTCAACACCATTATAAGCTGTTTTCCTCATGGGAACCAAAAATGTCCCCACAAGGACAAGGTTTTCAGATATTGCAATCTTTGTATAATGTACGGTTTACCAACACACACACACACATACACACACACACACGCACGCGCACACACGCGCACACAAGCACACACGCACACATGCACACACACGCACGCACGCGCACACACACACACACACACACACACACACACACACACACACACACACACACACACACACACACACACACACATTATATCATCAATTCTGTGAAAATTTGAAAACAAATCATCACAAATTCCAGAACTTCTCAGTATTTAAGTGGCCAAAACTTTGCTTTAAATAAATTGACTCCACATGTTTGATTTGAGAATGATCAAAACAGAATCTTCTGCATTAATAGTAGCAAGAAAATCTGACCTTTCCTACAGAAGAGTTCACATGATCAAGGTCACAGATTTGCTTAAAAGTGCATTATTGTCATAACATTTCCTTGCTTTAAATTTAGCAAAACCTTAATACTTATTTCCAGGTTTAAATTAGACTTTGCATCCTAGATTTTCAATGTGGTCTAAAACTTCTGGCCCTCCTACTGTATATTTCAAAGTTGTACAGTGGGGTTTTCTGTACCTAACCTATTTGCTTTTTTATTCAACTTTCATGATTATGTAGGGGGAGCAAAAGCCATCCACAGAGTCAGATCAATATGACTATGATGAAAGGAAGAAACCAGAGGAAAGGAAATGTGAAGAGAGGGAATGGAGATGCGGGGGTTGTGCTTTTGAAGAGAAGGAGAGTTATCTCTCAAAAGCCATTGCCCTTTAAGGATGCTTGTGTAATCAAACCCTAATGTTATTAGGACCACAACGATCTATATACATTGTATGGAGCAGTTAAATATAAGACATTGTAAATAAGCACTTAAAGCGAGACACTACAGGTGAATAGGGTAATTTTTCTAACTAGCAGATATCACCATGAAACTTTGACAGTTGATTACCTACATTAAGATGAGAAAAAAATGTATTACAAGTTTTCTGTAATTTAATGTGCAAATTAAATATGCAAATGAGGCATTATCTAATTAAATATGCGCTAATTTGCATATATTTTAAAAAACAAAATCTGAGTATTGGATAAAGCCAGGTTCAAAATTATTTTAGATATTAGATGGGAAAAAAAATTACAGAGGGATTTATGGATATCTACTTTTGTTATCCTGTAAATCAGAATATACTGCCAATAGCCTTAAAAAAATGATTTTCGCCATGTTTTTTGGAATAAAATGTTATATAAATCAGGCTAGGAATAATATATTTACAAATCCCTCAGTAAATGTCTTCATAATATAACTAGGTACAAGACTGGAAAGTTTGGTGTATATAGGTGCTGCTGAAGTGGAGATTTCGGACTTGAGTATGATATTTGGATCCGGCAGTATTGTACAGGAGAGAGAGAGCTTTCTAACGGTGTATGTGATGGCAGGGTGCAGATCGTGATCGCGGAGCAGAGGGATGATTTATAACGACAACTTTTGATGAATTTATGAGAAATCTACAGACGCAAACAGACAAAGTGAAGTAAAATAAAGACCTAAATGTGTATTTCGGACTTTTTTTCACCACAAGTCTGAAAGAAGACATGTTATTGAAGACAAATATCCCAAAATCTCAAAATTGACCAGTGAAAAAAAAACGATGTTTTTGCCTGCTGTGTCTCGCCTTAAATACCCATACTAGACAAAACTTATTTAGTCAAATAAAGCAGCTGTTTTACATGTTTTTGTTTAAAAGAACTGCTTTTAATTAGAAATATATATATATATATATATATATATATATATATATATATATATATATATATATATATATATATACACCCATTCACAAACTAACTTGCCTGTGGCAGCCTATTGTTTATATATGTATTAATATATATATATATATATATATATATATATATATATATATATATATATATATATATATATAAATATATATAAACAATAGTCTGCCACAGGCAAGTTAGTATGTGAATGGGTCTTGCAGAACTGCATACTCAACCACCAAAGTCATTAATAGTTGCCCAGTGCCATTGTACTTCCACTCATGAGAGAGGAACGTTGACCTTTCAAAGGCTAGACTAGAGAGGAAACAGCTGCCACCAACAGATAATTATCCTGCTACAGCTGTGGCAGCTATATTACAGGCCAGCAGCTTCAGCCCATTGGGTTCCACACAGTTCTAAGCAGCTGATAATCTACTAAAGCTCTGAGTGTTATATTATGTCATTACAATAAAATGAAAATTGGGGAATTCCTAGATTTTTTAAACCTGAATTGTGAAGAATATCAACCTCCTTGCTTTACAGATAGGGTAGACAATTTGCAATTGAACTAATATTGATTGCTATCAGAACGTGAAGAGACTTTCAACAGTATAACAAAAAGTATTTATAATTTTTTTTATTTTTTTTTTATATATTTACAGTTTTTTTTTCGATTGCTAAACGACAGTGAGCACAACTGGAGCTACATGTGCAAAACTCTAACTACAGTCTGCACTACCAACAGTCACCTGAGCTAAACAGTTCACATCACCTGCAAAACTCATTCCAAGCAACACAACTCTTAACACATGGCTCAAAACAGGCTCAGTGCAGCCAAACACTATGCACAACCCTCACTGAGATAACACACACTGTCACTCAGAAAACACTGAGAGTAAAAACGCTAGCATCAAACACCAAAAATACAAACTTTTCATCTTTACAGTTTGAACAATTTCAGTGACTTCATACAAAGTAATATTTTCTTCAAAGAAAAGAGTGACATTCTTTCACATGATTTATTTAAATTTTTAGAACATAACAATTCTTTAAGGTAAATTAAAATTAGCAGTTTGCTTCAATAGTCTGTAGTAATTTATGGAATTACAGTAATGAGAAAAAAAAGGTAGAAACTAAAAGTACATACTGTAATTCGAACAGATAACAAACAAGACACCTGCTTAGCCTTTCAGCTGAAATTGCAATCAGCAGTGTTTGAAAGGCACAAGGCTGAAATCTATTCTGTTTTGAATGTGTGGTTCACAGTTTTGACAGCAGTGTGTTAGCATTTGAACAAAGTGCTGTAAATCCACAGTGTTGTGCAGGTTGTGGTTAAAGTCATAGGATAAGTGTGTAGAGTTTTTAAAACTGTGTTCAAGCAATGAAAAAACGAACTAGAGTTTGGACCACATGAACTGCTGCTGTGCAGACTGTAGTTAGAGTTTTGCACATGTAGCTCCAGTTGTGCTCACTGTCGTTTAGCAATCGAAAAAAACTAACATTTTTAGAACATAACAATTCTTTAAGGTAAATGAAAATTAGCAGTTTGCTTCAATAGTCTGTAGTAATTTACGGAATTAGAGTAATGAGAAAAAAGGTAGAAACTAAAAGTACATACTGTAATTCCAACAAATAACAAACAATACTCCTGCTTAGCCTCTCAGCTAAAATTGCAATCAGCAGTGTTTGAAAGGCACAAGGCTGAAATCTATTCTGTTTTGAATGTGTGGTTCACAGTTTTGACAGCAGTGTGTTAGCATTTGAACAAAGTGCTGTAAATCCACAGTGTTGTGCAGGTTGGGGTTAAAGTCATGGGATAAGTGTGTAGAGTTTTGAAAACTGTGTTCAAGCAATGAAAAACAAACTAGAGTTCGGTCAACATGAACTGCTGCTGTGTAGACTGTAGTTAGAGTTTTGCACATGTAGCTCCAGTTGTGCTCACTGTCGTTTAGCAATTGAAAAAACTGTAAGATCTAAGTTTTCTGTTTAGTTAAAGCTCCAGTTGGTCACTTTTGTAAACAAGTATTTGTTAAAACTGTCATTATGTCCTGACAGTAGAATATGAGACAGATAATCTGTGGAAAAAATCAAGCTCCTCTGGCTCCTCCCTGTGATCCTATTGCCATTTGCAGAAATACACCGCTCCCGGTCAGAAACAACCAATCAGAGCCAGGAGGAATGTCTTAGCAGTGTCAATCACGCTCGTGTACGCGCTGATTACCCCTCTCTTGCACAGCGCGAGCGCGTACCGACGTTCGTGACTCTCCTGTTCGAACTCGTTCATCCAAATTAACGAATCTTTTTTCGAGTCATTTCGAAATGAACGAAATGACTCGAAAAAAGATTCGTTAATTTGGATGAACGAGTTCGAACAGGAGAGTCACGAACGTCGGTACGCGCTCGCGCTGTGCAAGAGAGGGGTAATCAGCGCGTACACGAGCGTGATTGACACTGCTAAGACATTCCTCCTGGCTGTGTTCCTCCTGACATTCCTCCTGGCTCGTACACGAGCGTGATTGACACTGCTAAGACACTGCTAAGACACTCGAAAAAAAATGTGTTCATTTTGAACGAGTCTTTTTCGGAGTCATTTCGGTCATTCAACGAACGAAATGACTCGAAAAAAGATTTGTTCATTTTGATGAACGAGTTCGAACAGGATCACGAACGTACATCACAGAACAGAGCAAGGCGAGCATTTGTGCTTATAAAACTTAAAGTTTTGTATTTATTTTTGAAATGACTGATCGTTTCGCTAGATAAGACCCTTATTCATCGTCTGGTATCGTTTAAAGCCCTTTGAAGCTGCACTGAAACTGTCATTTGGTCCTTGAAACGTTTGTGTCCTATATTGAAGTCCATTATTAGAAAAGGCCTGGAATGTTTTCATCAAAAACCTTAATTTCTTTTCGACTGAAGAAAGAAAGACATGGACATCTTGGATGACATGGGGGTGAGTAAATTATCAGCAAAAGTTTTTTTTAAAAGTGAACTAATCCTTTAACGTTATTTTACTAGCTATTTATAACTTATAGAAAGAGTGCAACGTTATAAAGTTACATGTATTGCAAAATACATAATGATTTGAGGACCAAGTTTGTAGTCAAAGTATGGGCAGCCCATAGTCAATGTAAAGCATATTGTTGATGTTTCGTCCCTATTAGTGAATGTTCCATAACTGTTTATAATCCGCCGTCATCAGTTGTCCTGTTTACTAGCCTGCGCGTTCACGGCAGGCTCCGCTGTGGGGGAGGAGCTGTGGAGGGAGGGCTGTAGAGCAGCAGAGAGCAAGGGGGTTGGACCTGGAAGTTGTGCTTGTTCAAATTTTCAGGCTAAGTCAACATTTTCTCAAAACTCCCTACTGCAACTTTAAAGATTATGTAAAATGCAAGCTGCAAACTGCATCACTTGAACTAAAACGTTTTATTTTATGTTCTGCATTAGTGCACGTAAAAACTTCTAAAATCAGCTATTGATTGCAATTACCGTGAACTTCAATAGTGTCTCTCACAGCGCTGTTCATTCTTAACAGTTCCATTTATCATTTCAATCAGATTTGTGTTGAAGCAAATTTGCTTCCATTGATTAAAGAAAACTACTATGTTACTAGGTGCTATTTTCTCATAATTCTTTTGTAAGTTAAATACAACATTCTTCTTCTTTGCCTTTTTCTCAGTTCCCTTTCAGTCGATAACGTCAGACGTAGTCGACGTCGACTGAATGGGGATTGCGTCAGAGAGCCAATGTTCTTCGAGTACTATTGAATGAGCCAATGGAATTGGTGTGCGTGATTCGCATCACACACTCCGCCCCCGCGGCGCGGGTATAAATACGGAAGTGGATGCACGCACTAGTTGCCTTTCGCTTCGGAGCAGATCGTTTGACGTCTCTGAAGAGTGCTGTTGTTTACAACGAGCGAGTGTGTCAGTGTTCTTCAGGAAGACTCCCAGTGCTGGTGGTTTCTACAGCGCGGGTGCAGCGGTGATCGCGAGCTTTGAGCTCTCAACTGCTGTTTTAACAGCAACAAATTCTAAATGTTTGTGTGTGTTGACGGCTGGTTAGAGGGCGGAAACGTGAGTGCTTCACTGTTTTAGTTCATTGTTCAGTGTTACCGCGGTCATTCCCCTGTGTGCTCCGGCACTGGTGATGGGTCTTATTTCCTGAAAGAGCAACACGGAGCAACACATCTTGCATCTTTTTCAAGATGTCATTCCACCTGTGCGTTTCTGGATGCGGTCGTTCCCTTTTCCTCTCTGACGGTCACAATTGTTGCATCACGTGTTTGAGCTATGTATTTATGTGTATATAAATATGTATATGTATATTTATATGTTCAGCACGCTGAGGCAGCTTTTGTGGACGGCTCATGTTCTCATTGCGGGAATATGACTGTCGCGGTGTTGAGATCGAGACTCACCTTCGTCCGCGAAGCGCGAGTCCCCATTACCATGCCCCACCCCCGGGTGCCGTGTGGGATGGGTGATCGGAGGATAGTGATGGATGTCTCGCCCGGTAACCATTCCCTGCGGGCTCCTCACTCCTCCATCACACAGCAGCCGATGGAATTCCTGTTGAGCATGCTGGTCCCTCTGTAATGGACCGATCAGCTGTTTCAATGGGGGTTCCCCCAGAGGATAAGATGTCGATAGCAGCATCGGAGGGTGAGCTGGCCTCTGGAGATGACAACTCGGCTGTGTTATCTCCCTCTGGGAGTGTAACATTGCCCGAGCCAGATCCAGGATGCTCTTGGAGTTGGCACGATCACTCCCTCCCCCCGGGTGAGGGCCGGGTGTAGTCTTTTTTTGTGTGCGTTTCTGTTCCGCTGCTGGCTCTCCAAAAAAAAAAAGAAAAAAGCAGAGCAAGTGGTACCCACATTTCAAAGAAAGAGCAAATTCATCTGTTCCTGGGTCCCAAGAGGTCCAGTCTGGCGGGTGTGACCCTGTATGGCCTTACACCCCTCAGCCCCCCCTTGGTCGCCAGCAGGCAGCTTGGTGCGTTCGAGGACCCGGTCATCCGCCTTCTCACGCGCCCCCTGCCGCTAGTGGAGACAGGTAAGTGTTGCACAGCACACTAACACCACACTCTCCACTTTGCTGCCCCACATCAGGCTCGGCTATCCCGCTCAAGTCAGTGATAATCATCACATTAGGTGTTGAGCAGACATGCTCCTGAAAATCCAGTGATATTTATCACACCTAGTGTTGAGCAGAGCTCCTGACTTGTGTGCGCTTATCTTATCCTGCTGGCGAAGGATTTGATATAGCCGCTCCTCCAGCCGGTATGAAGGCCAGTTGCAAACTCGTTCTTCATGCTACTAGGTGGTGGGTCGTGACCATCTTGGCCCAAGATTGGTCTGCAGCTCCGACCTGAATGACATGTGCTTCAGATCTCTACCTTCCGCGACGCAGGCCATCCTGTGTGTTGCGCGTGGGGGTTGAAGTATCAGTACCGAGTCCTTCCCTTCGAGTGCTCCAGAGCCCATTGGGGCTTCAGGTCAACTGAGAGAGAGTAATCTCGCCCACGGGCAGAGTATCTCTTTTTCAGTTTTGGAGGTGGACTCTGTCCAACACGTCTCTCCAATGAGAGTGTGTTCAGCTGGTGCGTATAGAAGTGAGAAAGGGTCCCACTGAAAGAACTTTCAGATGCAGCCACTTGGCTTCCTCCATATGAAGACCGCTTCAGCACTAGCTTCACGATCGAGTCCCGAGGTGACCGTGGCAGAGCAGCTCACCCTGTGTGACTACAGTTCACCCCGGTCTGCTGCCAAACCCTCACCAACTGAGGGGCCATGTACAAAGGGCGTGCTTTAATGAGGGCCTGGGCGACCTCCTACTGCAAGGGCATTCGTGCCTCGAGTTGTTAGACATGGCGACCATAGCGTGAGCTTCCCTCGCATGTCACGACTCACCCGTCACCTTCAGTCAGAAGCTTCTGAGGACACTTCGTTCCACTCTTCCCTCTTTACTCAATCGTGCCGCCGACGAGCCTCATGACAGTTATAGCCAGGGTGAGTGGAGACTCCATCCCCTGGGGTCCAGCTGGGTCATGACCACTCCGGGGCCGGTCAGTTGCCTCTCCGGTTTCATCTCCCTGCCAGTTGTATTTATTCTGTCCAAGCAGACAACCCTTGGACAGACACTGCCTCTCAGCTGCCCCGGAGGGCCGCAGAAATGCGGTTCCCCAGTGAGCCTCCTAAAATCGACTGCGACTCATTGTTGCCTGGCGCCTGCTCAAGTCAGTGAATTCATCACACTTTCATGTTGAGCAGATATGCTCCTGAATCTCAGTGAAGTTCATCGCACTCAGGTGTTGAGCAGGAATGCTCCTGTAGCTCAGTGAATTCATCGCACTCAGGTGTTGAGCAGCAGTGCTCCTGTAGCTCAGTGAATTTCTTCGCACTCAAGTGTTGAGCAGAAATGCTTCTGAAGTTCAGTGAACTTATCACACTCAAGTGTTGAGCAGAAATGCTACTGAAGCTCAGTGATCTTTACATGTAGTGTTGAGCAGTGCTCCTGTCTTTGTGCGCCTGTTGCTTGCACCCACGGTGCCAAGTCAGGATGGAGCAGGTCTTCATAGTTGCCCCTTATTGGCCCAACCAGACCTTTCCCATCGACAGCCTTCCTGACTTCCCCTGAACACTTTTTCAGGGACGGGGCACGATGGCACCTGCTTTCTACCCCTGGAGATTCCGGGCGGTCTTACACTGAACGCGGAGGTTCAGGTGGCTATCACAGGAACATGTGATAGTTACCATCACTTCTGCGAGCACCCCCTGGAAAGGGGTAGTGTGCTTACGCTTTAGAAGTGGAACCTAGTCGTTGAGTGTGTCTTCTCTCCATGAGGAGATCCTGAAAGCTTTCGATCATTTCAGTGCTCTATTTCCGGCAGGATGGGTTGGAGTAGGCTGTTTTCTTCCACCCTCAAAATTATGTTGCCTCAGTGTTTTTGACGCTCATCATGATGCAGAAGCGTGGGTAGCATGTCCTGATCGTCAGGTATTGTAAATCCTTGCGTCCCTCTTTATCCTCTTGGGCCTTATCTCTGGTGCAATTGCACTGCAGAGACCGCCCCTGAGCCACTGCAGGCAGTGAGTTAAAAATTCTGTTAAATCAGTTCTCCTGCTCGCATGGTCTCTACTAGAGGGTAGGGACTTGTTCGCTTCCGGTCAACGAATTGTGCCTGGAGTTCAGGCTGGCTAACTCCCACGAGCTGAGACCCCGGCCTGGATTGTGCCCAAGGTTCCTACCTCTCCCGTAATAGGAGTGGGTGGTGAGCCTGCAAGCGCTGCCCCGGAGGAGGCAGACCCAGCCCTGGCTTTCTCTGTCCGTCCGCTTCATAGCGTTTAGACGTGTACAGAATGCAAGCCTTAGATCTCAGACCAGCTCTTATCTGTTAGGAAATCAGCAGAGAGGGAAGGCTGTTTCCAAGCAAAGTTGACCCACTAATGGTGGCTGCCTTCATTTCGGTGAAAAATTCCGAGATGCTCATGTCCACTTAGGTGTTGGGGTCCTCTATAATGAGTGTTTGCACTGCCTGGGCGTTGGTAGAGAGATTTGCTGAGAGATTTTAAAGTTGGGGGCTGGGCGACACCTACTCCAGTTGAGTTCCCTGAATCCGAACCCTGTTGAGTTCCTCCACACCCCTCCGACGTCGGACGTGCGGAACATCTGGTGTTAGGCCTACCACTCGTAAGCAGTGTGGAATCTGTGTTAGGCTGGGTCTATATGTGTATTCTTCCACGATACGGCTCCCTACGGCGAGCCTGTGTCTTCCCTCGGCAGAGTCACTGCCGTCACTGTCCGGTGAGTCTCCCCCCGTTTTAGGCTGGAGCCACATTCCATATGTCATACTGCCCGGTCATCCGCCCAGTCCATATGTGTATTCTCCACGTTACCTTCCTTCGGGTAGGATCTGGCTTCCGCAGCATCCCTTCCTTCCAATGTACAGGGAACGCTTTCCCAGTGGTCCTGTAGGAACAGCAGTGACTTCCCTGGCCTAAGCCCTGTCCTTCCCCGCCTTAAAATTGCGGGGGCATCAGGAGGCTTTTGTCTAGGCACTGGAAGGTGGCAGCTTTAGTGGCGTTTTCAAAGGTTATCCCCATTCAGTCGATGTCGACTACGTCTGACGTTATTGACTGAAAGGGAACGTCCTGGTTGCGTATGCAACCCACCGTTCCCTGAAGGAGGGAACGGAGGACGTAGTCCCCTTGCCACTATCGCTGGACCACCGCTGACTCCGGGTTACACTCGGCTCCTCAGCGAATAGCAACTAGTGCGTGCATCCACTTCCGTTTTTATACCCGCGCCGCGGGGGGCGGAGTGTGTGATGCGAATCACGCACGCCAATTCCATTGGCTCGTTCAATAGTACTCCAAGAACATTGGCTCTCTGACGCGATCCCCATTCAGTCGACGTTGACTACGTCCTCCGTTCCCTCCTTCAGGGAATGGTGGGTTGCATCCGCAACCAGGACATTCTGTGATTGACATGTTAAATGCCTGGTAAACGTTTATTATTAATATTATTATTATTTTAATAAAAGAGGTGTGAAATTATTCTGTTTTAGAATAAAATAGAACTAAAAGAGTTACTGGATACAGAAAATAAAAAAGCTGATTTAATCTACTTATTCATAATTTATAGAGTGTTACGTTATGAGTCTTTTTCATTATGTTTTGATAACGGAGTTATTTGGTTGTTCCTTTGACTTTCAGATCACTGCTGATTTGTCAATTGTGGTGGCGCCTGTCAGCGGTTATTGGGTGTTCAGCTGGTGGTCATTTTAAAACGGATCTTCTGCTTGACAGAAGTGAGCTGCTGTGACCAAATTGTACTCTTAGTGCTTCTTTTGATTTAACGGTGTCGTCTGATTAAGTTAGAATGTGATAGAACTTGGAGAGACCTGCCCTTTTGTTTGAAACTCTTTTTTTTGGTAAGAGTAAAGGGAAGGTTGAATGTATTTTTTTTCTTTCTTTTTTCTATTATAGGGTATTAACGTTGCTTTTGTCTGTTTTGCTAGACTAGTTTTATTCGTCATTCTTTGGCCGTAGGTCTCATACAACTTTGTTACTTTCTTTTGTTTGGGCAATGGGTCCCTCTGACAAATTATACTACTTTGTTACTTCTTTTTGTGATTTTTAATTATTTATTCTCTGATTTGTTTTCTCTGGTCCTTTTGGGCTGACTTCAGGATACAGGCACGGAGACAGAGGTAAGTGAATCCAAACACAGCTTTATTTAACGTGACACAAGTACAAAGGTGAGTATTTCAAAGTTCAGGTGCAGATTCGGTGAAGATCACTACGTGTGGGGCAGATTACAGGTGATTAGTTCCTCTTCAGGTTAACTGATGTCAAGCAGTCACAGATCTTTGATACTTGCCTTTTCTCTTTCAGATGCCATCATGAGCGAGACAACTCGGCGTGAACACAGGGTCTCAGGAGAATACAGGGTCTCGGGGAACAAGGATCCAGACAGGCTTTCTGAGAACAAGGATCCAGACAGGCTTTCGGAGAACAAGGATCCAGACAGGATTTCGGAGAACAAGGATCCAGACAGGATTTCGGAGAACAAGGATCCAGACAGGATTTCGGAGAACAAGGATCCAGACAGGATTTCGGAGAACAAGGATCCAGACAGGATTTCGGAGAACAAGGATCCAGACAGGATTTCGGAGAACAAGGATCCAGACAGGATTTCGGAGAACAAGGATCCAGACAGGATTTCGGAGAACAAGGATCCAGACAGGATTTCGGAGAACAAGGATCCAGACAGGATTTCGGAGAACAAGGATCCAGACAGGATTTCGGAGAACAAGGATCCAGACAGGATTTCGGAGAACAAGGATCCAGAAAGGATTTCGGAGAACAAGGATCCAGACAGGATTTCGGAGAACAAGGATCCAGACAGGATTTCGGAGAACAAGGATCCAGACAGGATTTCGGAGAACAAGGAACCAGACAGGATTTCGGAGAACAAGGAACCAGACAGGATTTCGGAGAACAAGGATCCAGACAGGATTTCGGAGAACAAGGATCCAGACAGGATTTCGGAGAACAAGGGTCCAGACAGGATTTCGGAGAACAAGGATCCAGACAGGATTTCGGAGAACAAGGATCCAGACAGGATTTCTTAAGACAGTGGAACATGAATACAGAGGTTAGTAATTCACAGGTGAGTATACGTTACTTGGCTGGTACTGGAAGTATCAGAGACTTCGGGAGACAACGGGAAATGGTCTGTTCCTGTTGGAGGCTTGACAATGACTGAGGCCGTGGTGAGTGTTTTTATGCAGAGGTTGATGGGGCTTACTGATTGTGAACAGGTGCAGGTGATTAGTATTCTGGGGAGAGTGATCATTGTGTGGTGAAGGATGTTGTGTCTGATTGGTTCCTGACACTGACGGCTTAATGGTAGCCTTTAGTTGTTTTCTTTTATTTGTTACATCTTACCCCTATAGCAGACTTAATAAGGTGAACTGTAGAGTCCAGTGTCCCATTAACTGGGTCTCAAATCACAATGTTATTTAGCTATGCCCCTCTCCCAAAATGTTCTGAAAGCTCAGAAATCTAACAAAACTGACAAAGAGGACTTTTCCATACAATTATACACTCACACTCATTCTACACAAGTGCTTGATTAATTCTGCACAGCCCTAATTAACCATGATGTAACTATAATGGATGTTTTCTATTTAAGCTTAAAGTCCACATAAACCTGTTTTACTGAAGCAATTAGTCTGTATATGGATAACACAGCTGTTCTTCCTCCCTTCTCTCTCATTAGCCAGGCTTCCATCCAAGTTTTTTTTTTTTTTTGTGAAAAAAGGTTTAATGTTTCAAACTGATTACCAATCTAGCTGATGGAAATGCCATTCATCGATAAAATTTCTCATGTCGAAAGGATTAAATATATTATATTCCTATTAGTAAACTATATTGTAATGCAGTTATGTAGATGTTGTGGGAAGAAGGAGGTGGGAACCGGCGAACGTTCAACACACAATTTAATAATAAAATAAACGAAACGAAAGTAAAAGACATCACCCCCTCACGGACGACTACTGTCACATATAATAAAACATAAAACACAACATAAGTCCAGGCCTGTTCCTCTTTCGATCTTCACTGTCGTCACTCCTCTTTTATGCTTCCGCTCCTCCGTGAGAGATACGAGACCGGTGCGTCGCGCAGGTGTCGCTCATTATCAATCACGCCACCGGCCTCGCACCGTTCTCTCACTAATTTTGTTCTGAAGATGGAAAAAGTCAAACTGCATTTTGTACATTGTAAAAAAAAAATGTGTAAAGTGTTCATGTTGCCTTAAAATGTTACAAATAACTCAAAAAAGTTATCAAAACATAATGAAAAAGACTCATAACGTAACACTCTATAAATTATGAATAAGTAGATTAAATCAGCTTTTTTATTTTCTGTATCCAGTAGCTCTTTTAGTTCTGATATTTTATTCTAAAACATATAAAAAGTGTAATTTCACAACTGTTTTATTAAAATAATAATAATAATAATAATAATAATAATAATAAACGTTTACCAGGCATTTAACATGTCAATCACAGAATGTCCTGGTTGCGTATGCAACCCACCATTCCCTGAAGGAGGGAACGGAGGACGTAGTCAACGTCGACTGAATGGGGATCGCGTCAGAGAGCCAATGTTCTTGGAGTACTATTGAACGAGCCAATGGAATTGACGTGCGTGATTCGCATCACACACTCCGCCCCCCGCGGCGCGGGTATAAAAACGGAAGTGGATGCACGCACTAGTTGCTTTTCGCTGAGGAGCCGAGTGTAACCCGGAGTCAGCGGTGGTCCAGCGATAGTGGCAAGGGGACTACGTCCTCCGTTCCCTCCTTCAGGGAACGGTGGGTTGCATACGCAACCAGGACGTTCCCTTTCAGTCAATAACGTCAGACGTAGTCGACGTCGACTGAATGGGGATAACCTTTGAAAACGCCACTAAAGCTGCCACCTTCCAGTGCCTAGAAGTCACTGCTGTTCCTACAGGACCACTGAGAAAGCGTTCCCTGTACATTGGAAGGAAGGGACGCTGCGGAAGCCACATCCTACCCGAAGGAAGGTAACGTGGAGAATACACATATGAACTGGGCGGATGACCGGGCAGTATGACATATGGAATGTGGCTCCAGCCTAAAACGGGGGGAGACTCACCGGACAGTGACGGCAGAGACTCTGCCGAGGGAAGACACAGGCTCGCCGTAGGGAGCCATATCGTGGAAGAATACACATATGGACCCAGCCTAACACAGATTCCACACTGCTTACGAGTGGTAGGCCTAACACCAGATGCTCCGCACATCCGACGTCGGAGGGGTGTGGAGGAACTCAACAGGGTTCGGATTCAGGGAACTCAACTGGAGTAGAAAGGCGCACGTATCCAGTCCATAGGAGGGGAATGGCGCAGCAAGCAGACACTTGAACCGGGCTCACAGGGAAACTGGCTTCATGAGAAGGGAGCCAACGGGAAGCAGCGGTTAAATCTAGGTGTCGCCCAGCCCCCAACTTTAAAATCTCTCAGCAAATCTCTCTAACAATGCCCAGGCGGTGCAAACACTCATTATAGAGGACCCCAACACCTAAGTGGACATGAGCATCTCGGAATTTTTCACCGAAATGAAGGCAGCCACCATTAGTGGGCCAACTTTGCTTGGAAACAGCCTTCCCTCTCTGCTGAATTCCTAACAGATAAGAGCTGGTCTGAGATCTAATGCTTGCATTCTGTACACGTCTAAACGCTATGAACGGACGGACAGAGAAAGCCAGAAGTGATGGTAACTATCACATGTTCCTGTGATAGCCACCTGAACCTCCGCGTTCAGTGCAAGACCGCCCGGAATCTCCAGGGGTAGAACGCAGGTGCCATCGTGCCCCGTCCCTGAAAAAGTGTTCAGGGGAAGTCAGGAAGGCTGTCGATGGGAACCAGGTCTGGTTGGGCCAATAAGGGGCAACTATGAAGACCTGCTCCATCCTGACTTGGCACCGTGGGTGCAATCGACAGGCGCACAAAGACAGGAGCACTGCTCAACACTACATGTAAAGATCACTGAGCTTCAGTAGCATTTCTGCTCAACACTTGAGTGTGATAAGTTCACTGAACTTCAGGAGCATTTCTGCTCAACACTTGAGTGCGAAGAAATTCACTGAGCTACAGGAGCACTGCTGCTCAACACCTGAGTGCGATGAATTCACTGAGCTACAGGAGCATTCCTGCTCAACACCTGAGTGCGATGAACTTCACTGAGTTTCAGGAGCATTTCTGCTCAACATGAAAGTGTGATGAATTCACTGACTTGAGCAGGCACCAGGCGACAATGAGTCGCAGTCGATTTTAGGAGGCTCACTGGGGAACCGCATTTCTGCGGGCCTCCGGGGCAGCTGAGAGCCAGTGTCTGTCCAAGGGTTGTCTGCTTGGACAGAATAAATACAACTGCCAGGGAGATGAAACCGGAGAGGCAACTGACCGGCCCCGGATTGGTCATGACCCAGCTGGACCCCAGGGGATGGAGTCTCCACACACCCTGGCTATAACTGTCGTGAGGCTCGTCGGCGGCATGATTGAGTAGAGAGGGAAGAGTGGAACGAAGTGTCCTCAGAAGCTTCTGACTGAAGGTGACGGGTGAGTCGTGACATGCGAGGGAAGCTCACGCTACGGTCGCCATGTCTAACAACTCGAGGCACGAATGCCCTTGCAGTAGGAGGTCGCCCAGGCCCTCTTTAAGCACGCCCTTTGTACATGGCCCCTCAGTTGGATGAGGGTTTGGCAGCAATGTGTTTGGCAGCAATGTGTGGCAGAAAAAATGTTACGTTTAGTCAATGTGAAAAATTAATTTTTTTTTTACAATTTTATAAATCAAATTGTTTTTATTTGATTTATCTCAAGTTAAGTCCGGGAAAGTTATTCTAACACAAATTTAAGTTTTGATGACTAATTGCAACCACATTTTTTTACAGTGTATACATTTGGAATAGGCAGTTGTTTCTCACATTTGAAAAATAATAGGCCCATTACCAAGAATTCTTTTCAATCTACAGTCTAATAAAAGTAATCAGAAAAATAATACAACTGCACCTGTTTCTGAATATTATTTGATGATCAAGTAGGCCTTGATGTAGATAGTCTATATAACAAAGTTCAAAACTAAGTGACATATGTTCAAGGGTAGTTTATGTTAAAGATTGGTGCTATTTGCAAAGAACATTTTACCTTACCAAACTTTTTTATGGATCCTAAAATTTAGCATACATGACAATACAAAATGAGCTGCCCTGTGTCCAAACCTATAGGCTTCGTCACATAAAGGCAGTTACATGCAGTCCTGTCAGACAAGCTGCTCCATTTCGCTGTGATCTTCTGATATTTCAAAATGCAGCATTTCCTATAAAGCAGTAAATTGTCTCATTACTTTACAAATGTTTGAGATGAGAAAGATATGTGTGGCGAGGGAGGGCCGAGGGACATGAGAGAACGGCGCGAGGCCGGTGGTGCGATTGCTAATGAGCAACACCTGTGAAGCACACCGGTCTCGCATCTCTCACGGAGGAGCGGAAGCATAAAGGAGGAGCGACGACGTTGATGAGCGAGAGAGGAACAGGCCTGTATTTTAGTTGTGTTTGGTTTTTGTATTTGTATTTTACTTTAGCCAGCAGTCGTCCGCGAGGGGCTGCTGGCAGTTATGTTTATTTTCGGTAGCCAGCAGTCGTCCGCGAGGGGCTGCTGGCGGTATTTTGGTTTGTTTGTTTTATTTTAAATAAAGTATGTTTGAATGTTCGCCGGTTCCCGCCTCCTTCTTCCCTGAACATTGCTACACTGGTGCCGAAACCCGGGAAGAGGGAGGAACGCGCTGTCAGAGAGTCCTCGTCGCTGTGGGGAATCCCGCGGTGCCATCGAGAATGGTGCGCGAGTCGCTGCCGCTCGCCGTGGGCCGGAGCCTGCTGCCATTCGCCGGGGAGGGGAGGAGCAGGGAGCGGGGGACTCGCGGCCATGGACGCTCGAGGCGGTGAGCTGGAGTGAATTGCCGGGGGGACGGTCGAGCTCGCTGCCGGCCGCCTGGGAGTTGGAGGGGCGGCTGCCGTCCGGGAGGGAGCGGGGGAGTCGACGCCACTCGCCGTGGGCCGGAGCCTGCTGCCGTCCACCAGAAAAGGGGAGGAGCAGGGAGCGGGGGACTCCTACCGTCTGCCCTAGAGCCCAAGGAGCGTCGAACCGTCCACCGAGGGCTACCCAGCGTCAACGCCAGGCACAACGGAGGAGATCGCCCAGCTGGTGGGGGACCAGATGGCAGCGCGTTGTGGGAACCGGACCAAGTTTTTTTTTTTTCCTCTCTCCCCTCTCTCGATCTGTCGCTCCTCATGCTTCCGTCTCCGTTTCCCTCGGCTTGTCGGTCCATACCCCCCAGAGATCGCCGCCGCCAAGGGAGGGGGGGGGGGAGTTGGCACAGGCTCGTGGGTACCCCCCGGCCTGTGAGGGGTGATGGGGGTATGTGGCGAGGGACAGCCGAGGGACATGAGAGAACGGCGCGAGGCCGGTCTCGCATCTCTCATGGAGGAGCGGAAGCATAAAGGAGGAGCGACGACGTTGATGAGCGAGAGAGGAACAGGCCTGTATTTTAGTTGTGTGTGGTTTTTGTATTTGTATTTTACTTTAGCCAGCAGTCGTCCGCGAGGGGCTGCTGGCAGTTATGTTTATTTTCGGTAGCCAGCAGTCGTCCGCGAGGTGCTGCTGGCGGTATTTTGGTTTGTTTGTTTTATTTTAAATAAAGTATGTTTGAATGTTCGCCGGTTCCCGCCTCCTTCTTCCCTGAACATTGCTACAATATGATATACACAAAATAATGTATAGCAATACAACAAAACATGTGACAATGCGTTTTTTTGGGGGGATAATGTCATCATGCACACCATTTTATTGGTAAAAGGCCATTTTGATGGAAACAAACTGAAGACGGCAAATTTTGCTAACTTTTTTTAACGCATATTCACTTGTCGATAACAAAACTGTATAGAAACTTGGCTATTGTCACTATACCTCTCTCTCTCTCTCTCTCTCTCCCATTTCTTTTTCTCTCCTATATGATTTTCATTGCAGTGGCAATCAGACTTGGCAGGAAACTGACCTTATTTTAAAATAAAGACTCTCAATATGCTTTTACCCAGCAGACTTAAACACCCTAAAATGCATATCAGATAACAAAATGTATTTTAGGACATCTGAGAAAAACAGCAGGGTTTAATGCACTGGCTTAAAAGGCAGAAGTGAATTTTAACTTCAGTGATTATTCATTGTATGGTTTAATTTTTTTTTCTTCTCTCTGTTTACTGGAAGTTTGCTAGTTAATCATTTATTTCTTTATTTGTGGGGTTAGTAGGGAGGTGGGTGCCATTTATTTTGAACTTGACTTTTTCTCCTGTTTATGCTAGTGTAGCGTATCTGGACAGTCTCACATGACAACCATTCTGAGTCTCAGGAAGGCTTACCAATTTAGCTTATTTGTCTAAGTTTTGTTACTAGCTTAAGCGCCAGAAAAGTCTGGGGTGAGATTGGTTTTCTGACATCATTTACAACTCTGCGATACTCCCCAGAGACCATCGCACCCTCCTCTCGACTCACTTTGGACGCTTCAAAGGAATTCCACGAACCACCTTTCTCCAATATCCTCACTGAAAGACTTTTACTATGATGTATTTGATGTGTTTTTATGTGTGTCTGTTTGTCCATGTCACACTGGAATAACTATGATTTTATCGTAGCATAAAGTGAACTATAAATACCTTCATTATGCATTTTAAATATAACTGTATATTCCGTTAGCTTTTACATAGCGTTCTTACTACCTGTAGAACACTCGTGGCGTGGACAACGCGAATATGCATAAAAATATAAAGTGTATTTTTGATAGGTTTTACTATCATTGAAGATCGAAATGTCTTTCGACTGTAACCCCTCCCCACACACACACACACCTAAGGAGCTTGCGCTCTTAGACAAAGAGTAATAAAAACTAAATTCCCGCCTATGACTTCCAACTCTCCGATTGGCCAAGCCGACAGGAAGAGGCTGGATTTCTCCAAGGTGATAAATATCGGCGCGCTCCACTCTCTCCCCCTCTCTTACCCTCTCTCCTCCTCCTAGCATCATGTAACGGATCCGCGATTTCCCCTCAGGGGATCTTTTCCTTTGTTTCTTTAAATTTTTATTTTCCATTTTCGAATTCTCCTTTGTTCATTTGCACCGACGAGTGAAATGAACTTAGTCTGAATCATCAACCGGCAACTTCACCTCAAACGGACATTCAAAATCACCGTGCTTGGCTCGCTCTGGAGGGGGTGAACACGTGACGCCCGCAGGACCGAGACACAAGCGCCTTCTTCATATCAGCCACACAAAAAGAGCTATATGTGCAAGTATCTCGTCTACTAAGCTTTCATAGCAGTAAGATTTGTTTACCCCCGTTTAGGGTGATGTTAATTTCTTGTGGTCTCTCAGAGGGTTTTGTCCAGGTGAAGTTAGCAAAACTGTGATCCTTACGGATCTCTCTCTCTCTCTCCCTCTCTTACTTCTCCTCTCTTCTCATCATCATGTAACTGCTCCGCGTGATCCCCCCCCCTCCGGGGATCTTTTCTTTGTTTGTTTAAGTTTTATTTTTCCTTTCTACCTTGTTCATTTCCTCAGACGAGTAAGTAAACTTAGCCTGAATCGTTTCTTTGGTAATGTTACGTCCAAGACTTCTAAACCTTCGTTCGAACGTGCGCGCTCCGGACCCATCCGCAGGCCACGTGACTCTTCCACGGAACACATCCACATGCCTTCGAAGCAGCCACACCACAAGCCAGTGCAAATATATAGATATTCGTATCAGGCTTTAAGAGCATTAAGATATGTTTCCCCGTGTTGTCCCCTAAAGGTTTTAAGGTCTGTAATTTGCCACTGATCCTTCCAGATTCTCTCTCTCTCTCTCATTCTCTCTCTCTCTTTATTGATGCATTCTCTTTCATTGTCGTTGCCATTATTGTGTTTGTAAATACATTTATTGTAACGTTAGTAACTGTATACGTAGTTTTCCTTTATTAAATGCATTATATTCATTTATTGTTTCTGTCTTTCGCTCACATACAAGTCCCTTTAATGTATAAAGATCCAAAGCTACGTGCTTTACAAATTTATTGATAGCCTACTTAAAGAATCGTTATAGAACAGGAAGGCTGTTTCTTCTTGCCAGAGAAATAGCTTCTCCTGAAAGTCTATAAAGTAGGATAATTTTGTGAGGTTTGATTGAGATCGAATGATCAGGTTTTTGCTGGACAAAAAGATGATTCGGTCACAAATTAACCCCCTTAAAGATTATCCCGACGATCGATCTATGATAGGCATAATTTATATCTTAAATATTTAATTATAATCCGTTTTGATTGAGTATTGATATACAATTGAGCTAATTTTAACCTGTCTGTAAAATATCTACATATGCAATTAATTATAATCATTTGTGTTAATTGCCTAGGTACATATATGAATGCAGATGCAAGGAAATATTATCCCTTTAAGGGAGATTTAACATTCAATTCAATTCAATTCAAATTTATTTGTATAGCGCTTTTCACAATTCATATTGTTTCAAAGCAGCTTTACAGAAAGTGCATTTCAGAAATGTACGTAAAAAATACAGTTAGTTAATCATCATGTATTAATTTAGGTCAATTCAATTCAAATTTATTTGTATAGCGCTTTTCACAATTCATATTGTTTCAAAGCAGCTTTACAGAAAGTGCATTTCAGAAATGTACGTAAAAAATACAGTTAGTTAATCATCATGTATTAATTTAGGGCATAACATATCGCCGGCGTTGAGTCGTCTCTTCACAGGCGTCGAGTCGTCTCATCGCAGGTGTTGGGGACTCTGAAGTCTCCGTGAGAGGCTGGATACAGACTGTAGCTGAAGAACGCTATTTACCTCGGGACTAGCGTCCCGAGATAACAGCAGAAAAGCAGATGGGAAATAATTAGCGTAGCTGCTGTTCATAATATTAATGCATTCGATCTGATTCAACAGTAGTATAAGAGGCAAGCATTATGTGAATGCTTGGCTGAAGAGATGCGTCTTTAATCTAGTTTTGAACTGGGAGAGCGAGTCTGAGCAACGAACAGTATCAGGAAGGCTATTCCAGAGTTTAGGAGCGAAATGCGAGAACGCCCTCCCTCCTTTAGTGGATCTGGATATCCTGGGAATGACCAGAAGCCTCGAATTTAGGGATCTTAAAGAACGCGATGGATTGTAGGGCGATAGAAGGTCCATTAAATATACAGGAGCTAGACCATTTAGGGCTTTATAGGTCAGTAATAGTACTTTGTAATTGACACGGAACTTAATAGGTAACCAGTGCAGAGATGATAAAATTGGTGTTATATGATCATATTTTCTTGACCTAGTGAGAACTCTAGCGGCTGCATTTTGCACTAACTGTAGCTTGTTTATTGAGGATGTAGGACAACCAGCTAATAAAGCGTTACAGTAATCTAGTCTTGAGGTCATGAATGCATGAACTAACTTTTCTGCATCAGAAACAGATAGCATGTTACGTAGCTTAGCAATATTTCTAAGGTGGAAAAAGGCTGTTCTTGTAACATATGAAATATGATTTTCGAAAGACAAGTTGCGGTCTAGTATAACACCCAGGTCTTTTACTGTAGTGGATAAAGTAACTGGACATCCTTCTAAATTAAAGTTGTATTGTACGAGGTTTTGTGGGTAGTTTTTTGGACCAATAAGTAATACCTCCGTTTTATCTGAATTTAATAGCAGGAAATTACACGTCATCCAGCATTTTATATCTTTAAGACACTCTGTCAATTTAGATAAGTTAGTGTTTTCATCTGGTCTTGATGAAATATATAATTGAGTGTCATCAGCATAACAGTGGAAATTAATTCCATGTTTTCTTATAATATTACCCAGTGGCAGCATATATATTGAGAATAGCAGAGGGCCTTACACCGATCCTTGCGGCACTCCATAGTCTACTGACGTTATCTTCGATTTTTCACCATTTAAACAGACAAAATGGTAACGGTCTGATAAGTACGATCTAAACCAGCTTAATGCCTGTCCCTGAACACCAGTGTAGTTTTGTAGTCGATCCAAGAGTATTTTATGATCTATAGTGTCGAAAGCAGCGCTAAGATCGAGTAGAACTAGTATTGAGATACAGCCTTGGTCAGAAGCTAAAAGTAAATCATTTGTAATTTTAACTAGCGCAGTTTCTGTGCTATGATGCGGTCTGAATCCTGACTGAAATTTTTCATAGATATCATTTTCTTGCAAGAAAGAGCACAATTGAGCGGACACAATTTTTTCTAGTATTTTAGATATAAATGGAAGATTTGAAATGGGTCTGTAATTTGCTAAGTTATTTTGATCTAATTGCGGTTTCTTAATAATAGGTTTTATTACTGCCAGCTTAAATATTTTTGGAACATGACCTAAAGATAAAGACGAGTTAATAATATTGAGAAGAGGCTCTTCCACTACAGGTAATACTTCTTTCAGTAGTTTAGTGGGTATTAGGTCTAATAAACATGTTGTTGGTTTCGCTGCAAAGATAAGTTTATTTAGCTCTTCCTGTCCTATAGTTGTAAAGCGGTGTAGTTGTTCTTGAGGGGCGATAATTGAGGCTGAATCATAAGACACCATAGAGGATTGTACATTTACAATTGTATTTCGGATGCTTTCTATTTTCTCATTGAAGTAATTCATAAAATCATTACAACTATACTGTAACGGAATATTTTGCTCTGGTGATGTCTGTTTATTTGTTAGTCTAGCCACGGTGTTAAATAAAAACCTTGGATTATTTTGGTTATTTTCTATCAGTTTGCGGAGATGCTCAGCCCTGGCTGCTTTTAGAGCCTTTTTATAACGTGACATACTGTCTTTCCACGCGATTCTAAAGACCTCTAAATTAGTTTGTTTCCATTTACGCTCTAAGTTACGAGTTTCTCTCTTGATAACATGTGTAGTACTATTGTACCATGGTGCTTTAGTTTTCTCTCTAACCTTTTTTAATCTAATTGGTGCAACAATATCTAATGTACTAGAGAAAATGGTGCTCAAACTGCTAGTCATTTCCTCTAGTTCATCTGTTTGTTGGGGTTCACTGAGCAGCTGAGATAGATCAGGTAAGCTATTTGTGAATCTATCTATAGTGGTTGGAACGATTGTTCTGCCTGGTCGATAACGTGGCGCAACATGGCAAATTTCAGCAGTACGTAATATGCACGTTACCATACAATGATCAGTGAGATCGTCACTTTGCGCTATAATATCTATATCGGTTGGATTGGTTCCATATGATATAATTAAATCTAGTGTATGATTTAGACGATGAGTGGGACCACTGACGTTTTGCTTGACCCCAAATGAGTTTAATAAATCTGTAAACGCAGCCCCTAACGCATCATTTGTGTTATCTACGTGTATGTTAAAATCTCCAACAATTATTGCTTTATCGGCATTGACCAATAGATCTGAGAGAAAGTCTGAAAACTCTTTTAGGAAATCAGCATAGGGCCCTGGAGGTCTATATACGGTCGCTAAGGCTAGAGATAATAGGGATTTCTTTCTTACATCTAAGAGCGTAACATTTAGCACAAGTACTTCAAACGAATTAAACCTGTGACCTGTTTTCTGAGTAACATTTAGGATATCTCTATAGATTGTTGCAACACCGCCGCCACGACCGATCGGACGGGGCTCATGCTTATAACAGTATCCTGGTGGAGTAGACTCATTTAGACCGAAATAATCATTTGGTTTAAGCCAGGTTTCAGTAAGGCACAGAACATCGAAATTATTATCTGTGACCATTTCATTTACAATAACCGCCTTAGGTGTGAGCGATCTAATGTTTAGAAGACCTAGTTTTAGAAATTCTTTCTGTTCACTGAGATTTAGATTTTCTGGTTTAATTACAATAAGATTTTTCCTAGATCCTAAACTAGATTTATTGTTTGGCCTCACTAGACGAGGAATAGACACAGTTTCTATATAATGTTCTACACTACTTGTATCAATTAAGTTGGGACAGCAGAGATTGTGATTTGCACTTTGACTTACTAGTCAGATGGTGTGTAACGTCTTGGAGATGTTGTCCGACAGCACAGCCGCTCCGATTCTGCTGGGGTGCAGGCCATCAGCACGGTAGAGCCTAGGTCACTCCCAGAACAGATTCCAATTATTTACAAAGAGCAGTTTCTGTTCATTACACCATGATATTAACCATTCATTTAGAGCAAATAGTCTACTGAACCTTTCTTGTCCTAGTCGGTACGTGGGAAGCGGTCCAGACACGATGATCGTTGCCTCAGGCGCTGTGCTGCGTACCGTCTCGATCAGGCTCCTGTAGTCCTTCTTCAGAACCTCCGTCTGCCGCAGCCGGATGTCGTTCGTTCCCGCGTGCAGCACCACAGCTCCGACGCGCTCGTCACCGTTCAGGATCTCGGGAACATGTGCAGCGACATCTAGAACACGAGCACCAGGAAAGCAGTGAGTGCGCACATTACCCTTACCTGAGGTAGCGCGGACATGACGGACGATGGAACTGCCGATGATCACGGCGTCGTCACGTTCCGACTCGCGAAGAGGGGAGAAGCGGTTCCGGGTGGAGATCTCGAAGACCGGGAGCGGTGGAGAGGTTCTTGGTCTGGTCCTGGCTCGTGTCTTCCGCTGAGGGATCACCCAGGGTCCATGGCTTTGTGTCGGTGCCGGAGTGAATGAAGCCAGAGATGATCGCGTCCTCCTGGGCAGAGAAACGCACGGAGTAGACGAAGTCGGAGTCAAAAAGTTACTAACCACTGACTTGTGAGCATCGGCGCGTGATGTTTCAAGCGCTGATCGCCGATCTCGCAGCTCGGCTTGCCTCTCCAGCAGATCACGGATCTGCTTCTCCACGGACTCCAGCTCCAACAGCACCGAATGCAGCTCGAATGTGTCCTCACCTGCACTCAGAGGTAGCGTTAGACACACATCCGATATATTCGCCATTATAACAGATGAACAGTAAATTAGAAGTGATACTACCAATATCACTACTAATTTAGGACTGAAATCCTGGATATAACCCGTATCCTTTCAGTGAAACGGGTGTAAAATCCGACGGTCGATTGGCGCGAGGCCACGCGTGAAATGCTAGCGGGCTAAAAGGCTAGTAGCTGGGATTCGCAAAGTTGGATCTAAGTAGCGATATCAAAGCAATCCGATTGTTTTTTATAGGGAATAGTATCGAGGATAAGTTCACACGATATAAAAATAGAAAGTACTTGTTTATAAATGAGTGGTAAAGAAGAAAATCAAGGATTAATGAATCAATTCGACGGAGCTCCAAACACAAACAATCACCGCACGCGCATGCGTGTTGTCAATCTATATGTATGATCTATAAAACATGTATGATTATCTGGGTCAATCCAAACATGTATGAATAATTATTAATTAACAATTATTAATTATGATATGCAAATTCCCCCACGGATTAGATCCGCCCCTGAGTCTTTACAGTTTGGTGGAGAAAATGCTTAGCACATTTTAAACTTGTTTTATGAGCAAATTCAGTTTCAATCTATGTATATATTGTTTATTAATTTTTTTTATGCACGCAACGCGAACTCACTGAAGAACTGGGTATAGGCACAAAGCCGATCTCAGTTAAGCAAATTGACTCTGTGAAATATGTTTAACATGTAAACACTGTTAATTGCTAAATTAAACCGCAGTTTATAATATTATACCTGTCCCTGTAAAGACAAAGCAAACTCTTTTCAGCTGGTACATGTTAATATTATTTAAACGCCTGATAAAGACGAGAATCTCTTCATCAGAGCAAGACGTAAATCTGATCGAGAGCGAGTTTCCTCTGTTTAGTAGTAGGAAGGCCTTACATAATGTCGTTATTGAATTCGTGGTTAACCCAGTGATATTCAACAAAAACGGTAAACTCCTGGTCAAAAATTGGTTTAGCTACCCAATTAAAGATCTGATACATTTAAATGTAAATCTAATACATAAAAATGTTTATGTGAGTAACAACAAATTCCTGTTGTTTCACATCTGCATGTTTTCACAGCGAAAAAAATCCTGTTTCACGCTCTTGTGCAGTATAGCACCGAAAGATCCACAGAGATCTGCTTGTTTATTTGTGATTTATTGCAGGAAATCAGCGCACGACGCGAGCTGAAAGCTCTTCGTTTGAATCACATTAAAGTCGGTTGTAATTCCGCTTGCTAAACACCAGAGGCCTTTAAGTCTCGCACTGACCTTTAAGTCAGCGCACGACGCGAGCTGAAAGCTCTTCGTTTGAATCACATTAAAGTCGGTTGTAATTCTGCTTGCTAAACACCAGAGATCTTTAAGTCTCAAATTACGCCCCGCCTTCTGACTTCAGCCTGCATGAGCGGAATTACGCCATCTCGTGGCCGTTTCAGATAATGCTCTCTTTACTGCTGAATTCATTTCCCTGTGAATTAGCCTGTCTAAATTCTCAATAATTATTTGCATTTACAGCTTTGCTCGTGCAAATATTATTTTTTGGTAGACACATTTTTCTGCTTTTGACTGGTACATTTACTTTGAGTTTGGTTCAAAACAAGATTTGAATTAAAACTTAAACTAAATCCCAGCACAGCCAGAGAGAGCCCACTTGGAAGTCCCCCACCTAGTGGCCGCCTTCTAAGTCGGCTCACTCAACTCTCCTTGTCTCTCTGTCCAATTCTGTTTGAATTGCCTATTTCTACTTTTCTCTTTTGACTATTTTATAGTTATTGATGATACTTTACTGTTATCGTTAATTATTATAAAATTTTATCCTGATTTCTCAATCTCCTTTCACGCTTTTTTAATTTTAATTTGGTTTTAAACCAGTGTAAATTTACGTCGTGTTTGCCTGTCAGCCACTGATATCCATGTGGAGGAAACAGCGCCACCCTGTGGCCTTCCTCACTAAGTCGGTATCACGCTTTTCCTCCTTTCACTCTGTTTTGAATTGTGCATCTATCTCATCTTCCCCTTTTGATTATTTTATAGTTATTAATGATACTTTACGGTGTTACTAGCTATTATAGGATATCATTCTGATTTCCCTTTTAATTCTTTCCTGCTTGTTTTAAATTTAAACAAGTTTTGAATTTTGAATTTGAATCAAGTGTTATGTTTACCCAGGCAAAGCACGGAGAAGGAGTACGCCCCCTTGTGGTGAAAACCCACTACTGCGGCCTGCTTCTACTGTGTTTCAATCCTGTCTCTTCCTATTTTTGATTTTTAGTATTTTTTCTCTCTTTTGGGTTAGGTTATTTTGATAATTACCAACATTATCATAATTCCCTCTTGTTTATTATTTAGTAAAACCTTCGACTCTTAGTGCTACATAAATAATTACTCAATTTGGTTTAAACAAACAAGCCTTAATTCACTTTAAGCTTCCCTTGTTCATCCTTTTGTGTATCTATTGTAGTACTCCCTTTATGTGATTTGAAGTCATCTCTGGTGGTGTTCCGGCAAGCAAGGTTGTCCGACCAGGGTTACCAACACTGGCTGTGCGTGAATCTCGGTTTCTTTTATCTCTGTCCGTCGTTGCGGCCCGCAGTGCTGACATCAGTAATTTGGCACTCCAAAGGTAGTCAACCAGTCCAGCCGACACAAAAGGAAATTTCTGGGACCAGTACCTAAACCGGGGCCTAAAAAGAGGCCACTCCTTCTGGAAGGTTCTGGGGAACAGCCCAATTTTGTAGTGTTGTCTGGTTGACATCTTGGCGTTGCCGAGTTGTGTTTAAAGTCACAAAGGCTGTTTGGGAGGGCGCAACGCGACACAGAGTAACGGAGGGCCGAGGACACCGCGGTTGAGTGTTTGGGAAGCGCCAGGGAGGTTGACCATGCCACTGGTTCTCACCGGAGTGGACTCAATTCACCGCAGGTAAACTAAATTGAATAAACCCATTCCACCTACTATGAGCCACAAAATACTAGATATCTCCCGGATATTTTAAGTGTTTGGCCCATCTCGTCTCCAAGCCACACCTTCTTAGGTCGCTATCCCGACAACCCCACTCACCCGTAGGCCCTATCTTAAACCCCATCAGCGGTAGTAGGCTTAGGCCTCCTTATTCTCCCTAACACTTCCAGTGTTACTGTTTATTCCAGTTCATTTCAGACCTATTCATTTTCATTGTTTCCTTTCACTCTGATCTCTTCTATCTTTGTGTTCTGTTGTGATTTGTTTATTTCATTTCACTTAGAGACAGTAACCTGTGAGAGCCACCAAGGAAGCTAAATAATAGAATAGAGGGACAATTACGCAGGCGGTGTCATCACGTGACCCGCTAGGCTACTGCCTGTCAAATCTCTAGTTCGGGTCCTTCATCGACCCAAGTTAATTGGCTCCGCTAACTGTTTACATCAGTTAGCCCCAAAATTCTCATAAACGGCCTAGCCCGTATGAGTATAGCTTGTTAACCTTAGAACGAACTTGCATTGGTCTCTTTGTTTGTGTGTGTTGTGTTCCTCTCGCCCACAGTGAGCCAGTATGTTCCGGTCCTACAGTCATGGTCGAGAGCCATGACGACCTCCTTCCTGCCTAAGGACGCCGACTTGGACACGCTGATGGCCCACGATCCGACGCAGAGCTACGACTACAAAGACTGGGCCAAAACCTCGCTCATACCCTCGTCGCCCCGGGCACGGCTCAGAGAAAGGAGCAGCATCAACCTGGAGCAGGAAGCCGCAACGCTAAAGCTTCAAGCGGAGGGGGCCCGGAGGAACCAGGCCCACGCGCAGAGCCGTCTAGATCAACTACTCCGCGAGACCCACGACCAGCGCGGCACAGAGGATGCAACAGACCCAGCACTACAGAAAGAAGCGGAAAGACTTCAAAAGGCCCTGTGTGATCTTCGTCTCGACACAGACCAAAGAAAGCAAGCAGAGAGAAACGCCAGAGAGGAACTCAACGAGAAACTCCGACAAGGTGAAGCTCTCCTTGCAAGAGCAGAGACTGAACTAAAAAAAAGAGACGCTAAAGCCAAGGCCTGCAAAAACCGCTTGCACGCAGCCCGAGCTGAAATCCACGAGCTTACTCAGCAGAGACACGATCTAAAAAACGAACTTGACATTGTTCACAGAGAGCTGAAACACTCTTATAGATGGCAGAATGACCGGGAAGGGGAAACGCACACCACAAAGTTTCCCCTAACCAGCCGGTCCGTACCTTTCAGCCACAAACTCAGAGCTGAAAGGGGGATTAAAAGCCCATTGCTCAAAATGTCACCAGCCAGCTTCCAGACAACCCCTGCCGCTAACCATGGCATGGCCCCCAAAGAACTTGACAAGCTGGCCAGAAACATCCCTACGTTCACTCCGAACCCTGCAGGAGGCCACGACATACATGCCTACCTGAGAGACATTGACTTTCACTTACAGACTGTCGTCAATGTAACTACTTGGGACAGATTTTACCTGCTAAGAATTACGTCTAGCCGTGACGTGCGCAGCTTCCTAGACCGTCAAACAAAGACCGTCAAAACTGACTACCAGCAGCTGCGACAAGCTTTGATCCGAGAATTCTTTGATCCAGAATCAGACCAAGGGCTCATCATCACCGTGGACCTCAAGCAGACAAGACTTGAAACCCCACAGACCTACTACGGCCGATTCCGACAAGCCTACTTCGGAGCACGGAATGAGCCAGGTATGGAAGAGGATTTCAACTTCAGAACTCTGTTTCTCCGAAATCTGCATCCCACAGGGAGTCATCACCTGGCCTGTTCACGGACCATGTCTGCCCAACAGCTACGAGACTTGGTCCACAAAGCTTATGTCAAGCAAAAGACTGTGTCTGAAAAGACTGTGAAAAACCACACCATCTTCCCTGTCTCCGAACACTATTCAGAGCTGACTCTAGAGGGCGCCCCACAACACCACAGACCTTTGTACAGAGAGTCAAGACAGTTCCAAGCCAGCAAAGGGCAGCACAACCGCAATGGTGCTCGTCCGAAGGACCAGAGCGGGCGCTCTGAAAGATTCTGGGACCGGCAACACCCATCCAACAACCCAAGGGGTGGAACCACCTGGGCAGAGATCCTGAAGGTGCTGAAAGAGGTTCTGCTCAGAAAATCTCACAAAGAAGACAACAGGGACGAGCCAGACATACTTTGTCTAAGCGTAAGACCAAGCACCCAGAACACTGCTTGTCAGCCACAGACCACAGAGCTAACTGTCACGTCACAAAGTGACAGCATCACCCAGCCACCACAGCTGACAGCTGCACAGCCTGAGCAAGACAGCACAATTTCCTACAACTCCAGGAAATGCTGTCCTGGCTATCACTTTGGAAAATGAGGTGACTCTTGAAGCCCTGCTAGACACTGGCTCAGACCTTACTTTAATGTCAGCTCAACTCTTTGAAAGACTCAGTGCTAAAGCTAAGAGACAAGACCGAACTCTGACATCTCAAACGTGCAAGCTGAATGTGCAGTCGTACAGCCAGAACGACATCCGGCTCGAACAGGTAGCTCCCATTCACCTGACACTTGGTTCTATGAGTCTGATCCACCCAGTGGACATTCAAACAACTGAAAGTTTGGGCTCAAGTGCGGGAAACCCTCCCCCTCCAGTCACACAGGCCAACCGAGCCAGACTGTCAGGTCACAGAGGTCACGAGAATTCCCGCAGAGCCAGACTGTCAGGTCACAGAGTTCACGGGAACTCTCACAGCCAGCCAAGGGGAACACCGTTCCAGCACCAGACCAAGATTCAAGTTCACCACTCTGCACATTTCAGCTCACCAAAGACTCTGATTCCTTCTGCCCCAAGGTCACAACTGACCTGCAGTTGAATGATGTAACCACTACTGACATTGTACTTGCACCATGGGCAGACAACTCAGCCATCAGTGTCTCACTATTCAATGCTCTCATTGAAGACACACCTAACCTTCCTTCTGCCAGCAAGCTCACCCGTTTTCCTTTAAACACGTACCTATCAACCATGATGACGGCCAAAGGTGTCTGCGCTTTGAACCTGAACTGGAACCACCGGTGTCTGACCCATTACTTCCTGGTCCTTCCGGACCCACCCCATTATGTCTACATCGGAGCAGACATCCTGACTCACCTCAAGACTCATGTGGACATCATTAATGAGGTGGTGTGGGCCCCATTGACTTTACAGCCCCTGTTGTTCCAACCAGCACTGAGAACCTCCTGTCAGGTCAGACCATTCCTGAGGTTAGCACCCTAATCAACGAACAGGAAACTGTGATACCAGCCAACACCAAAGGGGTCGCCGTCCGGCTCAACATGCGTTGTGGTCAAATCCTAAACCACACGCTGGGCTTCTTTCAACCTTCACCAGAATGTGTTGAACTTGGACTCACGCTGGAAGCCACGCCCCTTTCCGAAGTGTCACCTCGTGTAGTCTACATCCTTTTCAACAACTGCATGGCAAGGGACATCACAATTCCCAAGGCCTACCGAGTGGGATGGCTAGTGAGCCACGACTTCCTTGACTTTGAACTCACACTACCAATCATTGGGCCCATCCCATCTTCAATGATACCCGAAGGGAGCACAAACCACACAGTGTTCACAGCACCCTTCAAACTCCATCACTTCGGTCATGCCAATGGACAAAGACCAGGTATGCAGAACTGCTCTGACAGAGGACCAACACCTTGCAGTATACACAGTCTCCAGACAGCCTGCCTGCGAGACTGACGACACTGCTGCACCTCTGCCTGCCAACACGACAGACGACACATCAACAGAGGAGCCGTACCCAGGATTTGAGTCTAAAGCTCAGCAAATCCTAAAAGACGCTGACGCAATTAAAAATGATGCAAATCTACAAAGACTCAGACAAGTCCTTTACAAGTTCAAAGCATCCTTTGCCAAAGACTCTTTAGATTGTGGTCTCACCGAACTCCACACTGTGCGCATCCCAATGCACCCTAATGCTCCTCCCACTTTTGTCAGGCAGTACAAGATCCCCATCGCTTCACACGAACCGATGCAAGAGGTCATCGAATCCATGCTTAAAAAAGGTGTCATCCGTCCATGCAACAGCACCTATTCTGCCCCCGTCTGGCCCGTCCTCAAACCAAACGGCAAGTGGCGACCCACCATTGACTACAGGAAACTGAATCAACAGGTGCCACTGTCCCGATGGCCCATGACCCAGCTGGAGCAAGAAATACCCAGAACCAGAGGAGCCACAATCTTCTCTACACTTGATGTGGCCTCTGGATTCTGGACCATACCTGTGCATCCAGAAGATCAGCACAAGCTAGCCTTCACGTTCAGCAACAGACAATTCACTTTCACCAGGTGCCCGTTCGGCTATGCCAACTCACCTGCTGAGTTTAACACCTCCCTGAACAAAGCATGCCCAGATGCCAGAATGAGAGGTAACTTTATCTACGTTGATGATGTTCTCATGAAAAGCACAACAGTGGCTGACCACCTGAAAGAGACTATGTTTCGAACCAATTATCCACTGCCGGCGCCAAAAACGCCCTCCACAGAGGACAGTGGTGTCGAACCAAAGTCAACTAGGTGGGCCTACTCATCGGATCACGGGGCATCGAACCGCAGTCCAGCCGTATTCAAGCTGTTCAAAACATCAAGCCACCCAACAACATCTCAGAGCTGTGAAGCTTTCTAGGGGTGTGCAATTACTCACGGCAGTTCAGCGAAAGCTACTCAGACATTGCGAAACCTCTAACTGCCCTTCTGAAAAAAGACTGCCCATTTGTATGGACAGAAGTTCAAGAAAATTCCATGAATGAGCTAAAACGACACCTATGCACAGCTCCATGTCTGGCTTACCCTGACCTACAAAAAGAGTTCTATCTAGAAGCTGGGTTCTCCAACCACTGTCTCAGTGCTGGCCTGTGCCAAAGGCATGATCAAGACAAAAGAGTCGTTACATATGCCAGCAAGACACTTCTCCCACCAGAGATTAAATTCTCAGACCGTGAAAAAGCTCTGCACTGTATGGGCCATCCAGAGATTCTCCAACTACATTGGAGCCCAAAAAGACATCCTGACTTGCCACCAGCCTGTAACGTTCCTCAACAGCAAGCGCATCCGAGATGACGTGATCACCAATTCACGCATAACCACAGGGTTAATGGCCCTCCAAGGGCGCAATGTTGAGGCACGTTATGTTCAAAATCACAAGTCTGCGCTAGGCCACGGCCTTGCAGCCTGCCAAAACTGCTCTGATAACACACCAGCTGCGACGGTGGATGTAGAAGAACCCCAACAGCAACAACTGACCTGTCACAGGTACTTTAAAGAGAATTAGTGCCAAGGTATGCCCACAGCCTACATCGATGGATGTTCCTACCACCATAAGGGCACTCGCCAAGCAGGTGCGGGCGTGCTGTGGGTAAATGACATACCGTGCCCACCACAATACTTCAAGTTGGGCCCGCAGTCATCACAATATGCTGAGGTAGCAGCCATTCTCATAACGCTGCAAATTGCATTGACACATAACATCAATGAACTCCTTATGTGCACAGACTTTAACTATACCAGACTCAGTTTCACATGCCACCTTCCAGGCTGGAAACAAAATGGCTTTAAGACTTCAAATAACATGCCTGTCACACACCAACACCTGTTCCAGGCATGCGATGACATCACAAAAACACACAACATGATTGGCTACTGGAAAAAGGTGAAAGGACACTCAAGGCAACCGGGCCTTGAAAAAGACTTGAATGACCAAACTCATGCCATCGCCAAGACTGGCGCACTGTACGGCATTCTATGGTCACTTCCAACCCACCCACCTACTTTTAACGTTGCAGTGATAACCCGTAGCAAACGAACCTTTCCTGCAACAGTGCCAACCTCACAGCCTCTAAAGCTAGCTCCACAGATAATAATAATAATAATAATACATTTTATTTAGAAAACCTCCTTTCAAGGTACCCAAGGACACTGTACAAATTGGTATAGTAAAGAACATACAAAAGTACACAGTACATAAATAGTACACTGTGAAGTACACAGTACATAAAATGCCAAAATGCAGAGAAAATATAAACACCCTCAAATGGTATACATGAGTGCATTGAACAAGAGCTGAAGACAGTGCAAACAAAATCAGCGGGCTGACAAGTAAGCTAAACTAAAAAATGTGTTTTTAATTTAGTTTTAAAAATGGTAACACTTGTACTTTGGCGCATCTCAAGTGGTAGGGCATTCCACATTTTAGAACCTGCCACACTTAAGGCCCTGTCACCCACGGAGCGAAGTCGAGATGTAGGAACTGCTAAGAGACATGTATCACTAGAGCGAAGGGTGTGGGATTGCAGATATGGGGTGAGAATATCTGATAGGTAGGATGGGGCCAGATTATGTAGGGATTTATAAACAAGGAGAAGGACTTTATAATGGATGCGGTAGTGGACAGGAAGCCAATGCAACTGCTGGATGACAGGAGTAATATGATCCCCGGGCCTGGTGCGGGTAAGCAGCCTTGCAGCAGAATTTTGGACATACTGCAGCCTATTTAGGATTTTTTCCGGAATGCCGAGAATAGAGCATTGCAGTAGTCAAGCCTTGATGTGATAAATGCATGTATAAGTGTTTCTGCTGCAGATGAGTTGAGCGAGGGGCGTAGTTTGGAGATACTTTTGAGATGAAAGAAAGATGTTCTGGTGATATTTTTAATATGTGACTCAAAAGAAAGAGTAGAATCAAAGATTACGCCTAGATTTCTGACTTCCGCAGAAGTTGTAGTGAAATAGCCAGGGATAGATAGCTGCAGATGTTTAAGTTTTTTTAGAATGTTAGGGGTGGAAATAAGAATAGCTTCTGTCTTATCTTGATTAAGTTTGAGAAAGTTTTGAATCATCCAGTTGTTAATGGCATTTAAGCAGCTAACCAGATTGGATAATGACAATGTGTGAGTGGGATTGGTGTGAATGTAAATCTGAGTGTCGTCTGCATAACAATGGTAATTGATACCATAATGTTGTATTATCTGGCCAATAGGAAGGATGTAAATTATGAACAGCAGGGGACCTAGGACAGAACCCTGGGGGACACCATGTAAGAGGGGTGAATTTTGAGATCTGAAATTCCCAATTGAAACAAACTGTTGTCTATCAGTGAGATATGATTTGAACCAGGACAGTGGAACACCAGTGATACCAAGCCAGGTCTCCAATCGAGAAAGTAAGTGGTTGTGACAAACAGTGTCAAAGGCAGCTGTAAGATCGAGGAGAATGAGAATACTGACATGGCCCGAGTCAGCGGCCAACAGGAGGTCGTTGACTACCTTTACCAGGGCAGTCTCAGTACTGTGTATGGCCCTGAAACCAGACTGAAACTTTTCCCAAAAGCCATGACAATTGAGGTACTCTTGGAGCTGTTTGGCAACTGTACGTTCAAGGAGCTTAGCAATGAACGGAAGGTTAGAGATAGGCCGATAGTTCTTATAATCCTCTACAGCTGCCCCAGGCTTTTTCAAAACAGGAGTGATAGCTGCCGTTTTGAGAGACATAGGAACAGAGCCCAGAGCGAGAGAAGAGTTTATTATTTGAACCAAGAGGGGACAGAGGACAGATAGGCAGACCTTAACCAGTGGGGTAGGCATAGGGTCAAGGAGGCAAGTGGTAGGCCTAGACTTACTGACGAGGTCAAAAACATCCTGTTCATCAACACGTGAAAAGGCAGAAAAGGATCTGTTTAGTGTTGCACATGGGGAGGGGGGAGCATCATCTTGAGCGGTCTGGTTTGTCTGCAGCTGATTATAGATCAAGCTAATTTTGCTGTGGAAGAATTCAAGGAATTCACAACAGAGTTTAGTGGATGGGGTAGGTGGAAAAGTTATATTAGGTTTGGTTAACTTATTAATAGTGGAGAAAAGGGCTCTCGGATTGTTATAACCTCTGTCAATGATGGTGGTGTAATACATGGTCTTAGCCTGGTTGAGAGACTCTTTGTAAGTGGAGACATGATCACTGTATGCCAGGGCATGGACGGTTAGACCAGTCTTGCGACTAAGTCGCTCTAGCTGACGTCCAGCCGCCTTCATTTTACGAAGCTCAGGTGTAAACCATGGAGCAGAGTGAGTGAAGGAGACTAGGCGTGTCTTCAGGGGTGCAAGAAGATTAAAAGAGTCAGCAAGATGTGTGTTGTACAGGAGGACTAAGTCATCAATACAAACATCCAATGGCTCCATGATGAATTTCAAATTTAGAGTGTCTAACAGAGCAGCTGTAGTAATATTCTTAGTTTTCCTATATGTGATGGAGCGAGAGTCACGTTGGCGATGGAGAGGCTCAGGGACAGCAAGATTGAACATAATGGCTCTATGGTCAGACACAGAAAGGTCTTTAGGACACACCTTAGTTGGCATGATGCCAACGGTGCAGACAAGGTCTAATATATGGCTTTTTGAGTGGGTAGGGAAATCAACATGCTGAGTGAGGTCAAAACAGTCTAACAGATGCAGAAATTGTACAGCAAAATTACAGTTTCCAGAATCTACATGTATATTGAAATTGCCAAGCACCAGGATGGATGAGTACATAGGACTAACAGATGTGAGTAATTCAGAAAATTCCTTAATAAAAACAAAAGACATTTTTGGAGGCCGATAAACAAGTAGTAACAGAAGCGGTAACCCACCAGTGAATTTCAAGGCTAGACATTCAAATGATGCATAATCCTGCACAGGCACCGATACAACCCTATAGCTGGAACGGAAGACCACAGCAAGGCCACCTCCTCGGCCAGTTAAACGTGGCTTAGCAACAAACTCATAACCAGGAGGAGTAGCTTCATTCAATGTAATAAGATCATTTGGTATCTGCTAATTCAAATGTCAATGTCAAACAACGACATAGGAAACATGCAAAAGCCTCTGACACATCCATAAAGACTATTCTGAACCACCTCTCAGACCCCTCCAACCACCCTATCTGAGTCTGAACTCAGAGATTACCCGTGCCTCAGACGTCTACATAACATCAAACATGGTCAAGGCCAGTCTATTGGCCCTGACTGAGACCTGGATCAGACCAGAGGACACTGTCACACCTGCTGCCCTCTCCACTAACTTCACTTTCTCACACACCCCCCGTCTGACCGGAAGGGGTGGTGGTACTGGTCTGCTCATCTCAAATGACTGGAAATTTGATCCTTTACCACCTCTATTTGACAACAGCTCATTTGAATCACATTCAATTACCATCACTAGTCCTATAAAAATCAATTTTGTAGTTGTATATCGTCCCCCAGGTCAACTTGGCAGTTTCTTGGAGGAGCTTGATGTGCTACTCTCATCCTTCCCTGAAGATGGTACTCCTCTTGTAATTATTGGAGACTTCAACATCCACCTAGAAAAACCTCAGGCTGCCGATTTCCACACCCTGCTTGCATCATTCGACCTCAAACGAGTATCTACTGTGGCTACTCACAAATCAGGTAACCAATTGGACCTTATCTACACGCGCTACTGCTCTACGGACAATACACTGGTCACTCCACTGCACACCTCAGATCACTTCCTCCTCACTCTCAACCTCAACCTGCCTCAGAACACAACACACACTCCTCCACAGGTCACCTTTCGACGGAACCTACGCTCACTTTCACCCTCTCACCTATCCTCTTTGGTCTCATACACACTTCCTCCACCTGATCAGCTCTCAACACTAGATACTAACAGTGCAACTGATACTCTTTTCTCCACTTTAACATCCTGCTTGGACAACTTCTGTCCCCTTTCCTCCAGGCCAGCCCGCGCCACACCCTCTGCCCCCTGGTTATCTGATATTCTTCGCGAACATCGTACTAAACTCAGGGGTGCAGAGAGGAAGTGGCGCAAATCGAAAGATCCGACAGACCTGGGTCTTTATCAATCCCTCCTCTCTTCCTTCTCTGCTAATATCTCTACTGCTAAAATGGCTTACTATCACAACAAAATTTTCAATTCTTCTGACTCTCGCATGCTTTTCAAAACCTTCTCCTCTCTTCTTAACCCTCCTCCTCCTCCTCCTTCATCAACCCAAACAGCTGATGATTTTGCCACATTCTTCATAGAAAAAACAACCACCATCAGCGGACAATTTACCAATCCACAAACTGACACACACATTTTACCAACAAACGCACACATTCTACCCTCCTTCTCTCTACTTTCAGAGGCGGAAGTCTCTAAACTCCTCCTTTCCAATCACCCTACTACCTGTTCGCTTGATCCTATCCCCACTAATCTACTTCAAGCCATTTCTTCCTCAGTTGTACCCACACTCACGCACATCATAAACACCTCTCTTCACACTGGTACCTTTCCCACAGCTTTTAAGCAGGCTCGAGTAACCCCACTGCTTAAGAAACCCAATCTAAATCCAGCACATCTAACAAGTTACAGACCGGTATCTCTTCTTCCATTTGTCGCGAAAACACTTGAACGAGTTGTTTTCAACCAGATCTCCTCCTTTCTCACACAGAACAACCTCTTGGACGACAATCAGTCTGGTTTCAAAAGCGGACACTCAACTGAGACTGCCCTGCTCTCAGTAATTGAAGCTCTGAGACTGGCAAGAGCAGCTTCCAAATCCTCAGTCCTCATCCTGCTGGATCCTGCTGGATCTGCTGGATCTGTCTGCTGCTTTTGACACAGTTAACCACCAGATCCTCCTGTCAATCCTAAAGATGAAGGGCATCTCGGGAACTGCACTCCAATGGTTCGAGTCTTACCTCTCAGGTAGGTTCTTTAGGGTGTCGTGGATAGGTGTGGCATCTAAGACCCAACATCTAGCTACTGGGGTGCCTCAGGGCTCAGTGCTTGGACCACTCCTCTTCTCCATCTACATGACATCACTAGGATCTGTGATTCAGAAACATGGCTTTTCCTATCATTGCTACGCTGATGACACCCAACTCTACCTCTCATTCCAGCCTGACGATCCGACGGTAGCTGCTCGTATCTCAGCCTGCCTGACAGACATTTCTGGCTGGATGAAGGACCACCACCTTCAACTAAACCTTGCAAAGACAGAGCTACTTGTGGTCCCGGCCAACCCAACACTTCATCACAACTTCTCCATTCAGCTAGGCTCGTCATCCATAACTCCATCAAGGTCAGCTAGGAACCTTGGGGTTGTAATTGATGATCAGTTGAAATTCACAGACCACATTGCTAGAACTGCCCGGTCCTGCAGATTTGCCATGCACAACATTAGGAGGATCAGGCCCTTCCTTACAGAGCATGCTACACAACTCCTTGTCCAAGCACTTGTTTTATCCAGACTGGACTATTGTAATGCTCTCCAGGCTGGTCTTCCAGCTTGCTCTGTCAAACCTCTACAATTGATCCAGAATGCTGCAGCCAGAGTAGTCTTTAATGAGCCAAAGAGAGCACACGTCACTCCTCTCCTCACAAAATTGCACTGGTTGCCAGTTGCCGCTCGCATTAAATTCAAGGCACTGACGTTTGCCTACAGAACAACCACTGGCACTGCTCCCTCTTACCTAAACTCATTACTTCAGACTTATGTGCCATCCAGAAACCTGCGCTCTGCTAGCGAATGTCGTCTTGCGGTACCATCTCAAAGAGGCACAAAATCTCTTTCTCGGACCTTTACCATGACATTTCCCTGTTGGTGGAATGATCTGCCTAACTCAACCAGAGCTTCTGAGTCAGTAGCCACTTTCAAGAAACTGCTGAAGACGTATCTTTTTCGGCAGCACTTGATTCAGTAGTATTAACACTTTCTCTTCTCTTCTATTCTTAAAAAAAAAAAAAAAAAAAAAAAAACTGCACATAAGTTAAACTGAGAGGGGTTATAGCACTTACGTATTGTTGTCCTACTGTTAGTTTTAACTGCTTCAATTGTTCTCATTTGTAAGTCGCTTTGGATAAAAACGTCTGCTAAATGAATAAATGTAAAATGTAAATGTAAACACATGATGCGTGTGACACACAACATTCTGTAGTATGCACCTGACGACATCACTGCGCCAAAGCTTGTGGTGCCACAGTGCCTAAGGGGGGGTCATGCTGATGTATGCCCACAACGCACCATGTGCCGAACACCACGGCACCAGGGCCACTTATGAGACACTGAAGCAAGTGGCCCACTGGCCCCGCATGCAGAAAGACGTGGCAGAATATGTCAGAGAATCCCTGGTTTGCTGCCAGGTTCAACCGGCAAACCCAAACCACAGAGCTCTACTGCAACAAAGAGGAGTCACATTTCCATGGTCAGACCTCCAAATCGACCGGGTAGGACCTCTGCCCAGGTCAACGAGGGGCAACAAGTACTTCCTCACAGTTGTGTGCCAGTTCACAAAGTGGGTAGAGTGTCTTCCAGCACCCAACAACACTGCCCAGACCACGGCATACCTCCTGATGAACCACCTCTTCTCCAGGTTCGGACTGCCACTGAGAGTCAACTCAGACCGAGGTACTCACTTTACAGCCGAGTTAGGCGGACACGACCGCCACACCAAACGGTTCCTGGGAGCTTTGCTCGGAGCCGTTGCTGCTGTCGGAACCCTTTTTAACATTGGTATGTCCAGTGTCAACACAGTAAGCCTAGCCACCGTGAGGCGGCATGTGGCTGAAATTCATACTGAGATCCCACAGGTAAAACAGCAACTCGCCACACAGAGTGCATCCCTGCAGACCATCGGCAAGACATTGAAGGGAACTGTGGTAATTCTCAACACTCACAGCGTTCTGCTGAACCAGATAGTGAACTCCATGAAACAGCTGTTTACTGTCTTCCAGAATGACTTTGCTCAAACTCCGCTGGTCACAGCCCTAATGAGAGACATGCTGCGGGAGGTGAACTCCTCCATTGACAGCTTAGCCATGGATAGAATTACACCGTACCTGATACCCTTAAGCCTTGTGCAAACCGTGCTGGCTTCCGCCAGCACCATGCCAACTGACCCTCTACAAATACACCTTACCTACTCCCTGGGTAGCGCCATCCCAACACGACAGCGACACACAGCTGTACCTGGCCCCGAACCTGCACCTGCGCACCCTGACCAAAGACATTCACCATCTCTGCCCTGCTGAGGCCAAACCTCGCACTCAAGTCACAGAGACACAAGCAGAGATTGTAGGCGACAGGTGGCTCATTAACACTCCTGTGCGCACAGCTACACTCACCTACGACCAGCATGACACGGCCACCCGTGTCACCTTGCTCAACCAGAGCATGTGGATTCAAGTACCGAAAGGTGCCATACTCCACCTTGATGACCTGGCATCGTACCATCTTCCAAGCAAAGAGTATCAATCAGAACTGGAAATCCCATCCTTCTTTAAGAACCACAACTTCGCCCTAGATCCAGAACTAGAATTGTGGATTGCGAAAGGGTGGTCCCAGCTAATTGACATTGCTCCTATCAACACAGCCTCCAAGTTTTGTCTCGACTGCCCATCTTGACTACCTCACCTGTTGTCCAATCCTGGACTGCAGCTGACACTGCGCCGTGTAGATCTACGGTAATCAACTACACCCTGACACTGGGCTTGACCTTCATCCTGTACAAGAGGCTCAACGAGATGCAAACATCTACAGCCAAGCTCACGAAAGCCGTATCTGGAGGTTCCCGACGGGACCCCCAGAAAGAGAGTGCCACGACAGAGACCATGTCAAACCTCATCGAAATGGACCTTCAGCCCGAGGAACCAAAGGCGGAGGACAAGTAGGAACCACCTGCTACACGACCGTCATGATTCACCTGCCATCCACCCATTGTGATGATTGTCGTCCGATGATGTCCACACAGGGACTTCATCCGACGAAAAGGGGGACTGTAGCGTATCTGGACAGTCTCACATGACAACCATTCTGAGTCTCAGGAATGCTTGCCAATTTAGCTTATTTGTCTAAGTTTTGTTACTAGCTTAAGCGCCAGAAAGTCTGGGGTGAGATTGGTTTTCTGACATCATTTGCGACTCTGCGATACTCCCCAGAGACCATCGCACCCTCCTCTCGACTCACTTTGGACGCTTCAAAGGAATTTCACGAACGTAGCATAAAGTGAACTATAAATACCTTCATTATGCATTTTAAATATAACTTTATATTCCGTTAGCTTTTACATAGCGTTCTTACTACCTGTAGAACACTCGTGGCGTGGACAACGCGAATATGCATAAAAATATAAAATAAAGTATATTTTTGATAGGTTTTACTATCATTGAAGATCGAAATGTCTTTCGACTGTAACCCCTCCCCACACACACACACACACACCTAAGGAGCTTGCGCTCTTAGACAAAGAGTAATACAAACTAAATTCCCGCCTGTGACTTCCAACTCTCCGATTGGCCAAGCCGACAGGAAGAGGCTGGATTTCTCCAAGGTCATAAATATCGGCGCGCTCCACTCTCTCCCCCTCTCTTACCCTCTCTCCTCCTCCTAGCATCATGTAACGGATCTGCGATTTCCCCTCAGGGGATCTTTTCCTTTGTTTCTTTAAGTTTTTATTTTCCATTTTCGAATTCTCCTTTGTTCATTTCCACCGACGAGTGAAATGAACTTAGTCTAAATCATCAACCGGCAACTTCACCTCGAACGGACATTCAAAATCGCCGCGCTTGGCTCGCTCTGGAAGGAGTGAACACGTGACGCCCGCAGGACCGAGACACAAGCGCCTTCTTCATATCAGCCACACAAAAAGAGCTATATGTGCAAGTATCTCGTCTACTAAGCTTTCATAGCAGTAAGATTTGTTTACCCCCGTTTAGGGTGATGTTAATTTCTTGTGGTCTCTCAGAGGGTTTTGTCCAGGTGAAGTTAGCAAAACTGTGATCCTTACGGATCTCTCTCTCTCTCTCTCCCTCTCTATTACTTCTCCTCTCTTCTCATCATCATGTAACTGCTCCGCGTGATGCATTCTCTTTCATTGTCGTTGCCATTATTGTGTTTGTAAATACATTTATTGTAACGTTAATAACTGTATACGTAGTTTTCCTTTATTAAATGCATTATATTCATTTATTGTTTCTGTCTTTCGCTCACATACAAGTCCCTTTAATGTATAAAGATCCAAAGCTACGTGCTTTACAAATTTATTGATAGCCTACTTAAAGAATCGTTATAGAACAGGAAGGCTGTTTCTTCTTGCCAGAGAAATAGCTTCTCCTGAAAGTCTATAAAGTAGGATAATTTTGTGAGGTTTGATTGAGATCGAATGATCAGGTTTTTGCTGGACAAAAAGATGATTCGGTCACAAATAATCCCCTTAAAGATTATCCCGACGATCGATCTATGATAGGCATAATTGATATGTTAAATATTTAATTATAATCCGTTTTGATTGAGTATTAATATACAATTGAGCTAATTTGAACCTGTCTGTAAAATATCTACATATGCAATTAATGATAATCATTTGTGTTAATTGCCTAGGTACATATATGAATGCAGATGCAAGGAAATATTATCCCTTTTAGGGAGATTTAACATGTATGATTATCTGGGTCAATCCAAACATGTATGAATAATTATTAATTAACAATTATTAATTATGATATGCAAATTCCCCCACGGATTAGATCTGCCCCTGAGTCTTTACACTAGCAAGGGAGTTAGCTTATTTTGCTGTACTCTTCTTTTCTTTTAGTTTAAGTAGTTTGATTAATAAGGAGTTAGACTGATTATGTTTGTTGTTTTGGCAATACCCCCTTCTGAATCTGATACCCCTCTTTTTCTTTTGCTTAATTTGTTAATAAAAACTACTTTCTTTCATTAAATATTATGTGGTTATTTGGGTTGTTGTAAAACAATTCTGGGTCTGGAGACAAAGTGGCTTCATGTTGCACATTCATTTCACCACCATCCATTTTTGGTGTTGCTTTCTTCCCCTAGACCAATCAGGATTCACTTGTCTGGTGTTTGTGTGCATTTAATTCTGATTAATTAAAATGGTGGAATATTATCTGACTTATTTTAATTCAGCTAAATATTTTAATTCAGCCTACCATTCACTAAATATTTCAGCCTACCATTAGGACGACATACCACAAGAACGAAACTGAAAGAGCCTCCCCTCTGGGGAGCCCTCAGGAAATCGATGTCTGTATCCCCGTGTCTGGTGTGCTTTGGGACACATCGGTTTCCAGCGAACGCACACTGCACTATCTGCCCTACAGGGTTGCGGCCGCGTGCGCACATCAAGAATCATTTTCGACTAAACCCTGCCGGAGAGCCGCTTCAGGGTATCGAGAACAAATCTCGAATAATACCCAAAATAAGTCTCGAGAGGCTGGTTCCCTTAGTAGAATATTTCAAAGCATGGCAAAACCTGCTGAATATTTCTCCTTGGGAAGGGGTACAGGCTGCAGTTCCATTTCCGCCCACCGAATTTCAACGGGGTGGTTTGGACTGCAGTCAACCCACAGCAGGGTCGGGTATTGGAACAAGAAGTAAACTCACTGTTGGCAAAGGAGGCTATAGAATGTGTTCCTCTGCCGGACAGGGAGTCCGGGTTTTACACCCACTACTTCAAAGTTCCCAAGAAGGCTCGGCGGTTGCGTCCATTTCTAGAACTAAGGCACTTGAATCGGTCTCTGAGGACATTCAGGTTCAAGATGCTCACTATTTTCACCATTGTGAGCCAATTCAAATCTAAGGATTGGTTTGTCACGATAGATCTGAAGGACGCATACTTCCACATATCCATCCTTCCATCTCACAGGAAGCTCCTGAGGTTCACTTCCGGGGGTGAAGTGTTCCAATATCGGGTTCTTCCGTTCGGCCTAGATCTCTCCCCTCACACTTTCACCAAATGCATGGATGCAGCTCTAGCTCCCCTGAGGCTTAAGGGTATCAGGGTGCTAAATCACATCGACGACTGGCTTATTCTGGCCCAGTTGCAGGAGCTGGCAGTTCGGCATCAAGATGTTGTCCTTGCCCACATCCAGAGCTTGGGGTTGAGACTCAACACAAAGGAAAGAGTGTTGGCACATACCCAGAGAACTACGTTACCAGGGTAAAGATAGGCCAGGCTATCACTGTAAAACATTTTCAAAAAAGAGAGTGACAGGGCTCATGGCAGCAGCGTCGCATGTGATTCCATCCAGCCTGCTGCACATGAGGGCCGTGCAGTGGTGGTTGAAAACCAAGGGGTTTTCCCTGAGGGTTCCCAGCTGGTCATACGTTTCCTCTGTGGAGCTTGGAGGATGAGACCTGTGACTCCGACCAGGGTTCCCACATGGGACCTGGCAGTGGTTCTCAAAGGGCTGGTTGAGGTCCCCTTCGAACATCTGGAGTCGGCTGAGGTCATGAACCTTTCCCCTAAAGGTGGGGCATGTGATTCTCTTTTTTGTCCATTTTTTCAAAATAACTTGAAATCCTATTCCTAACCCACTTACAGCCACTGAGTTAGAAGCACTGAAATTAAAATTAAGCAATTTAATCATCTGTGGAATGGGCAGGACTCGGAAAACTCTAGCCAATCATTTCCAAGACCACCTAGAATCATTGGACAGTAAGTTCGTCAATCAAACGGTCGTACCTAACCCCCCTCGCCCCAGCTCGCGTGACCCCCTTTGTGCGCATACTCAAAGCTCGTGACGCATGCGCATCTCGTCAGTAAAGCCGCTTCCATGATTAGTAGTAAATCGTCATTACAATCTCTCGCGCATCTGAGTTTTCGCTCGTGCATGATTGCGCGTCCATGTTCTTCGAATGGGTGGAGTCAGGGCCAGCGTTGGAGGAAAGAAGGTAGGACCATTTGAATTGTATATTTTCAAATTTTGCTGGTCGTTTTCCAAATCACATACCCCACCTTTAAGGTAGCCATTACTTCTCTGAGGAGAGTAGGAGATCTTCAGGCCCTTTTTATATCTTTCGGGTGCCTGGAGTTTGCTCCAGGCGATATTAAGACTATCTTGCATCCCAGGCCATGCTATGTGCCTAAAGTGCCATGTCTAATGTGGCACGACCTACGGTTTTGCAGGCTTATGTCCAGAGGTCTTCTTCTTGGCGGAAGTCAGACCAGTTGCTGGTGTGCTTCTGGTCGCCCAAGATGCTGGCGTCCCTTTGTAGCTTCTGTGTATGCCGTCACATGTTAAGCCATGACGCAATGCCAATCAGGGTTGGAATAGTTTCATTCTTGCTTCAGACGCGCTATGCTGGGGGCATTCCCCAAAGTGTCGTATCGATGCAGGGAACAAGACGTTTTTTGCAGTTAAATGTATTCATATTCCTTCTTGTTTGAAAGACTTTGGGCCAGATTTACTAACAGCTTGCGCCAACGCAAACCCTCTTTTGGTGTTAAACTACTGTCAGGATTTACTAAAAACACGCAGGGAAAATTTAGCGCTGAAAGGGAGTGGACAAAGTCATTTTTGCGGCTGACCTTATTGCATGTGCATTTGTAGGAGTTTCCCTTTCCAGATGCAATATTTATGGGAGGAGAGTATTTAAATGAATCATGCAAGGTGATTTGTTTGCACGCGTCAATTAGCTCATGTCTGCGCCATTATTTACTGCCCCAAAAAAATATGCCTTAAACCAGACACTAACTGGTAGATTGTGTTGGTCATTATGGAAATGATCCGGCTGCGTCTGTGTTCTTTAATTTGTAATTCATTAGTAGATCACGCGCAGAACTTTCCACTCCCATCTGCGCTTTTGGAATTAAGCTCTCACGCTAATTTACTCTGTTTAGTAAATCTGGCCTTTATGATTAGCATAGCTATATTGAATAAAATAATACACCATAGTTGTCACATTGTCACCAACAACCTAAAGGCACACACACACTACATTTTTAGGCCCAATTTTCCCCTTTCGACAATCATAGGTAAAGTCACGATTATCTTGATGGTTATACAGATTGTCTCATCAGATTTTCCTGTGGTTTTCTGTGGTGTTCCTGAATTACATTGATTAAAACTAAAAGCACACACACACACACATAATATAACATTTAAAGTTAGCATGAAACAGAAGTTGTGTTAGCCTTTTCTTCCTTATTGTGACCTATAACCGATTGAAATAGCTTCTCAAACAAGAAAAAATGCAGGGCAGGATTTGACTTTGTCAATCGGAAATTAATTGTATCACTGCGGCTTGCTATTGCTGTGATGCCATGTGATGTGATGTCAAGTGAGTGACAGGTTGTCCTGCCCTCACACTCAAAACACATCTTCAGAGAATAGAAGAGATGTTGCTGTAAGAGGTTAGTTATTTTAAGTTATATTGAATAAAGATTATGATGTAGGGCTGTCAAAATGGATGAATAACTAAATTAATTAATTCATTATTTCTTTAATTTAAATATTATTAATTATGAATTATATTAGAATTTTAAAAGACATAATTTCAGTATTTGTCTTGTCTCCTGAGGTTACAAGAGGGCGTAATGAGAAAAATATTATATACCACATTAATTTTTTTATTCATAGCAATGAAATAACATTTCAATCTATAAAAAAAAAACAGTGCATAATGTTTAAACTAACATTTATAAATCAAGTGAAACGGAGTGCAATGCTGAAAGACATCCGTCTAGTGCATGTCTACATAGAAAACAATTGAAAAGCAGCACAGAAAAAGTGATCTCTGTGAATGGCTTGGCTACGGTAACTGTAACCAAGATCTTGTTAGACTTGATTTTCCTGCTAAGACAAAAGCTGAGATAAAACTCACCTTGCAATAAAGCAATAAAATGCACACTGGAGAGAAGACCTTAAAGAAAGAGCACAGGACATTGTCTTGTCCAAACTTTTCTCCTTCCTTATATGTGCACTCCCCTCTCCCTCCTCCCTTCCTTTCCCCCTGATTCAAGTCACTAAAAGTTCACTGAGAATGTCTATAAATCACATATGATGTATCATGTGAATCTATTGTATTTTCTTTTCATGTTTGGAATAATTTAAAATGTATTATGAGAAAGATTGAAAACTTAGGAGAATCTTGTTCTCCTCTTTGGGTGGTGTCTTTTCAAGATATCTGATAACTCTCCCCTCTCCCCTGAAACCAGGTGTTACCTGGGGTAAATGAATAGACCCAAAACAACTATTTGTATAGTTTGTACAAGCCTTTTGTTCTGGAACAAAAGGAAAAACCAGGAAAAAAAGCTTATGTATATATACTTATATACTAGCGTTATAAGCTAATCTGTGGTAAAACAAAAGATAAAACTGGGTACATTCTATTATCATGAAAACGCATCCCAGAGAACGGTCGACTCGGTACCCATGTGTTATTTACCCCTAGGTTAATTTTGGCCGGAATTGTCCTTTAAACACAAGAACGACTTTTACATTATCATCACACCACTGATGCACAACTAAATTTTTAATGCTACATTTTTGCATTCGAATGTGGACATTTATTTTAAATTCGATGAATATTCGAAATTCGAATTTGAGATTGACAGTCCTATTATGAGGGCACATGAATTAAAAAAAATATATATGTGCACGGATAAATTGTTGAAAATAAATACTGCAGTATTCCATAAAGTAGTAATGGTAGCACTTTATTTTACAGTCCTGTTCCCCATGTATATACTATGTACTTATAGTAACCTGAACCTAACCTGCATGTATTACCCAGTAATTTCTTAGGTAAGTACAAGTAAGATAAAGAAAATAAAGAGCATCCAAAATAAGAAAAGTCATTTCATGGTGACCTTGATAAAGTGTTATAGAATTGTGCTGCCTTTGCTCATTTTAAGTAAATGAAACATCAACAAATTTTTTTTTTTTTATGGATTCTAACATTATTTTACTATACTAATCTATATTGTAACCAAGGAAACCTGTTAGGTCTTTTCTGGTTTGTAAGGACTGTGTAACATTTTCTGCCTTATCTAATGTCAAAATATATGCACTGCTGGCATCTATCTTCACTACTCTCACACACAAACACACTTTTCTTCCTTTTCAGCTCCACTGATTCTTCTGACAGTGCGCATAACTACGAGAATTCATTACGGTTCTTGACGAATGTGCCGTTAAAATGCTTACAGCTGGAGCATAGCAGCAGAGGGGAAGTGACAGAGCTCCTGGCATCTCAGTGGCGATAAGGGGATTTCTGAAATTCTAATGGGGCCATTACTGCAGCGACCACTCCACCCGCTGTCTCATGCTAACACCAACGGATCAGCGATTCAGGGTTTAATTACAGTAGTGACACCACTGTCTTGCGTCTCACAACAGGGAGGATGGGAGCAAGGGTAAAGACAAGCCTTAAATTGGATTTTTGTGAATCTTGGGGGCAATCAGTGACAAGAAGTTGGGGATAAGCAATAACACGGCTGTTTGGAAAACAAGGGATTTAAATTTGAGAGACCTGCTATAGAGAACGAGGCGGCCTGAGAGAGAAATGAAAAAGAATGGAGAGGAAGTATTCATTTTGTCACTTTGTGTTATTCTAATGATGTCAGTAGGTGGGGGGTTATGACAAAGCGCTTCCCTGACTCCGGAAAAACAAACACATACAATGTGTATCTATTTGTTCCAGGCTATTATGGGAGTGCACTGCAGCGCAGCGGTTGAACATGCACCGGATGAACAAACCCAGAGATTCACTGGCCCCGGAGCGTAGAGGCACTACCTGAACAGAAAACATTTGCATCTTGTTGAACAGCACTTACAGCAATGCCAAGGGTCCAGTCATTAAATCAATCTATGACTTCACTGTATGACCGGACACAACTAAAAGAGAAAGTGTGGACAATGAGGGAGTTTGTAACCAAAGATGAATGGTTTCCTTGGCATCTTTCATAGTCACTTAGTTTACAAGTAGCCTACTTAAAGTAAGACAAAATTGACAATTTGTGGAGAGGAGGAATTAAGCGAAAGATGAGAATATGTCCATGGCAAGGAAAAAGAGGCCAACTTGGCTTGCCAATTTTGCAAATGAAGCTTGAGGTAAGTAGTTTTAAGTTTCAGCGCCATGTCACGTTGATCAATACGCCATTCCATGTTGCATTTTTATTGGCAAGTCAGTGGAAGTATGTCGTAGCAGCAAGCACTGTGAGATGATCATGCTAAATTTCTGATACTGTCAGAAAATTATTGCAGGCTATCTTTGGTCGCAAGACCGTAAAAACGGCCGTATCTGAACCTTTCTCACTATACGACGTAGGACCACCGTTTAGGGTCCACGACCACAGAAATCGCCACTATTGGTAATTTATCACCTGAAACAGGGAAATTATATTATATATTACACATAATATTAGTTTTGAAAACAGTAATGTTATAAGCGCAGTGCTGCTTTGTGTATTAGCGCCACCTACTGTCAAAGAGTGGATTTACATTTTTTTATTCCACCTGTCCACCATTTTTTTTCAGATCATTGAAAAAAATTGTAAATTTGAACCAGTTGATGGAAAATAAACTAATGTGAATTCTAAAAATCGACACAAATATACACAAATAAATAATTAAAAACAATCTTAAAGGTACATTGTGTAGAAATTTCTCCCATCTAGCTGTGAGATTGTATTTTGCATTCAAACGAATTGTGCTCTCCAGCGCCTCGCTTTTTCAAATGCGTGTTGCATCTACGGTAGCTGTTATGTACCAAAAAGCTATGACAGGATGTCTTCTAATAGCACTTCGTCAAGTTTTCCTTCGGGTGAACAGGTTTGTTATTTCAAACAAACTGAAACTTGACACAACGAACAAACGAATGTTAAAGTATGAATTACTGACTGACTTGCCGGGGCAGTGACAAGCGCCTCTCCCGGCTCTGCTCCTCCGTTTCTGCTGCTTTCAGTTACATCACGTAACTGACATCACGCTGGCTCTGAACGAAAACGCATTGTGGAAACGCGTTGGCCTAGTACTTTTTGACCCTCTCTGCTATTATAGTTTTTCAAGATGGCCTCCGTGGACCTACCCGTCACATGTATATAAAGATAATAAATTCTTCGTTTACGAGGATAAGTCAGATAATTGGCCGAGGTGTTTGTAGGGTAGACCGGGGACAGTTGCAACAGGGGATGGTTGCAACATGTCATTTTTCTCCAAACAGAAACAAGCTAGAGTAATGACACTCACACTGCACATGCTCAATTGGATGGATTGTCCATCTGCACGGCCTACTCATCTAGACAAATCTATAATTGTCATCTATTCAAAGCTGATAATAAATAATAAATAACACTGTAATATTATTATAACTTACATTTTTGATAATAATCATTTTGCTAACACTGACATATATTGTAATATATTGTGTTTGTAACATGTTGCAATCATCCCCAAACAATGTTGCAACTGTCCCCGAGCCCGGGGTCAGTTCCAACATCTCACTCCTTACATTCAAATGCAAATTGTGAAAAATGTAGATTCTGTGAAAAATGTAGATAACATACAGATGTAAGTTTATTGTATAAACAATTGGTTTGTCTAATCCAAACCGTCTCTGAGTAAAAGAAGCCAAATGCAAAAAAGGTTGCAACTGTCCCCGGTCTCCCCTACACAATTGAGGACATATTTATAAATACAAATATTAATTTTAGATAATAAAATACATAAAAAACTACACATTGTCCCTTTAATTCTGAACCAAGAACATCACAAGACATGAACCACAAACCATGAACCATTCAAACAAATCCAAATTCCTCACAAACACTTGACAGAAGACAAAACCAACGCAAATGATAATTGTACACTGAAACTATGTACAACAGAAGACACCTGGAAACAATTTAGAAGTAAAGAGAAAACATAAGCAATTACAAAAGATTTGAATAACTTCAAAATAAAGGTCATGCATAAAAAGCAGAAGGAAACAAGAAAACATCTGATAATCTTCTCAGCCCGTCCTCAGATGAAATGTTAAACTGAGGTCTTGACTCTCTGTGGTCATAAGAAAAATTCCATGGCACATTTCATAAAAGAGTTTCTTTTTAAACCACTACATCAAAATCCTTCACATGAATAATACCACACACACACACACACACACATACACACACACACACACACACACACACACACACACGCACACACACAAAATATCTCTTATTGTGTTGTGCAACCATGAGCATCCCCCTCTGTCTCATATCGCGGAGTGGGTCAGTCTCATATGCCTCTTCACTGGGAAAAATATCAGATTTCTTATTTTTTTCACACGCTATATTAGATTACAGTGCCTATTTTTAGTTTTTGCCTCAGGTCCAAGTAGTTCAGAAAGAACACTGAGAGGTATTGGCAACTCACCTTCCTTGCACAAAGCTGAGAGACTTGACAATGAGAGTATAATGAAGGGTTTTAAATTGTTTTACAACACTGCCCTTGTGCTCTGTGCTCTACTGCACCATGAAGTAATGAATAAATTAATTTAAATGGGTTTAGATATGTATCCCTTGATTTATAATTTAAAATATATTATATGCAAGTCAGTTGTAAAATCATATGGAAACTATATGAGGGGAAAAATGTTTGCTCTTCTATACCATTTAAAAGTTTAGCTGATGGGAAGAGAACAGTTAATCGCAAGAAAGGAAATGACAAGAGGGCTTGACTAAACGCAAGAAATAAGAATTAATAAGAAATTGTTATTAAACTTGATTTTAAATACAGACTTTTGTAATTGGGCCATGAACTGTGTAGTACACTTATGAACTTTAATAGATACATATGGATTTTACTATTTATAAAATTGCAGACACAAATCGAAAGGAAGTTGTAGGAAGCATAAATTGTTTTCTTCTAAAAGACTAAAGTAGTAAATATGTAGTCACAAGTATTTAAAAAAAATTATACTATTGAATTGAATTAAGAGTAGCCTACTACATGTACAAGTTCTATAAGCTCAAATATATAAATATATTATGTTATATATTCTCCATATATATAAGGTCATGTATGGTTTATCTTGGACAAAATAATAATGTGTGTGTATATATATATATATATATATATATATATATTATTCCAGATGTCAATTTTGATGTAGTACATTAGATATTTACTATATTTTGGAGGACTCTTAAAAGCGTGAAATGACTAGCTGTCTTCAGGTATTATAGACCTCCTAGGGTCGACGTGGGAAACATCACCTTTTCTTATAACACAAACAGCTTAAAGTGTCACAGTTACAGTAGTGAGCACCAGAAGTGCTTAAATGTACTTATGTACAACAACACTATATTTCAGTCCTCCTGGGCTTTTTTCCCTCACCAGAAGAAAAACATTAAAGCTAATGCTATGTGGCATGTAGCATCAATGCTAATCAGCAACTATTGCAGCGATGTGAATAACCCAGTCTTTATGAGGATATAACACAGTGTCCTCTGGCAGGTTGATTAGTTTATCCATTACATCAAGTTCCTGTTCCTTCCCCTGGCAGCTATTTGGAGAAGAAGCAGTGGCTGGAATTTCTCTCCTCCCACAGACATTATCTCCTCCACCTGCCTGCACAGCTCAAATTAAAGACGCTGCCTCCCTCTGGCCGTTCTGGAAAAACAGACCTGGATGTGTGCATGTTTGCATGTGAGGGCATTTCGGATGATAAGGATGATAAGGACAAATGTGAGGAAACTACTAGGAAACAGCAGACACATACAACTAAAGAGATTAGGTGCTGTGGGTATCATTTCACATGCCCCATACAACTGAAAGAATTATCTTGCTCTTATCATTTTTAAATGATGAGTTTGTGACTAGTAAAAGCTATGAACATTTAGCTACTTTCATGTACTGATTGTGATGATAAACAACAACATTATCATGGTATTATCATGGCTTTCTGGACATGGTGCCATAGTGCTTAATGAATACGTACTACATAAATATCACAATAGATAATTCAATATCATGATACATTACCGTTCAAAAGTTTGGGACTGGTAAGATTTTTTTTTTATGTTTCTGATGGGTGTATTTATTTTATCAAAAATAGAGTAAAAAAAAGCATATGGTGAAATATGATTACAATTTAAAATAAGTGTTTTCTATTTTAATATATTGTAAAATATAATTGTATTATTGTTATAAATTAATTTTTATAATTTGATTTAGTTATATTATTATCAATGTTGAAAACAGTTGTGTTTCTTAATGTTTTTTTGTGAAAACCGTGATATTTTCTTTCCAGAATTGCGATGCATAGAAAGTACTAAACATATTTGAAACAGAAATCTATTGTAACATTATAAATGTTCTACATTATATATGTTATATAATTGTTATATTTATGGTCACTTTTGATCATTTCAAAGCATCTTTTTTGAACAAATTGAAGCATAATAAAAGTATAAAGTATTAATTTCATTAAAAGCAAAAAAAGACTTATTGACCTTAAACTGTTACCATTATGTTCTGTTAGTTTCATTATCATGGACTTATAGCTTTTTTTTTTTTTTTATTTTCATCATGTGTACCAGTTTTCCCGCTCCTCATTTGTGTTCTTTTGGCTGTATTTTATTAATGATCCTCGTTTGTGTTCGCATTATAAGTTGATCCCATACATTCACTCTCTGTTCGGTCTACGTTCACATTTAGTGTGTGTTGCTCTGCCTGTTTGGTTCTTAATCTTTATTAAACTTCGTGTTTGAACTAATCTTCTTCTTCGTGTGCCTTCCTGCAACCGCCCGTGACATAAACATTTGAACGGCCAAACCCATAAAAGAAGAATTTCGGTAAAGCATCATATACTCTGCCTTTATATACAGTATCAACATAAACATTATATATTTAATAATATATATTCTTTATTAAAACAATGAGAATAAAGTTTTTCAATAGGGGTATGTTAAACATTTACATTCACATAAACAGTCACATTCATTATGTTTCTTTCAGTCTCTGGTACTTCCCCCTGACTGTACACATCTCCATGTGGGTTTGATCTATAGTAACGTAATCGTTAATAGTCTCTGTAGCATGTTTGAGTTTTAGACTGTTTGTTCCCATTCATTTCCCCAGTGGACTGTGGTTAAAAGAGTATTTGACAGAGAAAAATACAATTTAGAGTAAACAATTCAAGTCTACCATGGAAAATTTATACTGCAGGGAACTTTCTGACAAGCCTAATCACAGATTTAAGTGCGTCAAAGTGGTTTTGATCAATCTACCTAGCAGTTAGAGTATTTACATAAAAGGGCTTGTTTTTTCAGTGTGAAAAGAGATAATTTTGATGACCTGGATGAAAGGAGCGATATTGACAAACGCACCGGAGCAGCAGCTCGCTGCAGTGAAAGAAAACAAAGATCTAAATATCTAACTAATTAAAGCTTGCTATGTTCCTGTCAGAACAGTTTAAAAACAGAATGGGCAAAGCTTTCATTTGGGAAAGCTTGTTTATGGTCATTTCAAACATTTAGACGGTTTCCCATCAGTATGTTCATTGGCTTGCTAAAAAATGCACAGAGATTTTGGAGGGGTGGGAAATAACTGTGCCGAGAGGAGAACGAAATGAAAGAGTGCAAGAGTCAGCTGAGATGGGATACAATCATAGTGCAAAAACAGAGTAAAGATCAAGGGGATGGACCATAGAAAGTGGATCACAATAGTTATAGTTCACCCAAAAATGAACATTCTGTCATCATTCATCACCATCATGTCATTCCAAACCCATATAACTTCTATACTGAAAACACATTGGCTGCTCTTTTGTAATAAACAATATAAATAATACTGAATATACTCTATTGTTCAAAAGTGTACTGCTTGCCAAGGCTGCATTTATTTGATCAAAAATACAGTAAAAACAGCAATACTGTGAAATATTATTACAATTTAAAATATATATATATAAATATATATATATATATATATATATATATATATATATATATTTTTTTTTTTTAAGAATAGAAGAAAAGGGAAAGTGTTAATACTACTGAATCAAGTGCTGCCGAAAAATATACGTCTTCAGCAGTTTCTTGAAAGTGGCAACTGACTCAGAAGCTCTGGTTGAGTTAGGCAGATCATTCCACCAACAGGGAACAGTCATGGTAAAGGACCGAGAAAGAGATTTTGTGCCTCTTTGAGATGGTACCACAAGACGACATTCGCTAGCAGAGCGCAGGTTTCTGGATGGCACATAAGTCTGAAGTAATGAGTTTAGGTAAGAGGGAGCAGTGCCAGTGGTTGTTCTGTAGGCAAACGTCAGTGCCTTGAATTTAATGCGAGCGGCAACTGGCAACCAGTGCAATTTTGTGAGGAGAGGAGTGACGTGTGCTCTCTTTGGCTCATTAAAGACTACTCTGGCTGCAGCATTCTGGATCAGTTGTAGAGGTTTGACAGAGCAAGCTGGAAGACCAGCCAGGAGAGCATTACAATAGTCCAGTCTGGATAAAACAAGTGCTTGGACAAGGAGTTGTGTAGCATGCTCTGTAAGGAAGGGCCTGATCCTCCTAATGTTGTGCATGGCAAATCTGCAGGACCGGGCAGTTCTAGCAATGTGGTCTGTGAATTTCAACTGATCATCAATTACAACCCCAAGGTTCCTAGCTGACCTTGATGGAGTTATGGATGACGAGCCTAGCTGAATGGAGAAGTTGTGATGAAGTGTTGGGTTGGCCGGGACCACAAGTAGCTCTGTCTTCGCAAGGTTTAGTTGAAGGTGGTGGTCCTTCATCCAGCCAGTAATGTCTGTCAGGCAGGCTGAGATACGAGCAGCTACCGTCGGATCGTCAGGCTGGAATGAGAGGTAGAGTTGCGTGCCATCAGCGTAGCAATGATAGGAAAAGCCATGTTTCTGAATCACAGATCCTAGTGATGTCATGTAGATGGAGAAGAGGAGTGGTCCAAGCACTGAGCCCTGAGGCACCCCAGTAGCTAGATGTTGGGTCTTAGATGCCACACCTCTCCACGACACCCTAAAGGACCTACCTGAGAGGTAAGACTCGAACCATTGGAGTGCAGTTCCCGAGATGCCCTTCATCTTTAGGATTGACAGGAGGATCTGGTGGTTAACTGTGTCAAAAGCAGCAGACAGATCCAGCAGGATGAGGACTGAGGATTTGGAAGCTGTTCTTGCCAGTCTCAGAGCTTCAATTACTGAGAGCAGGGCAGTCTCAGTTGAGTGTCCGCTTTTGAAACCAGACTGATTGTCGTCCAAGAGGTTGTTCTGTGTAAGAAAGGAGGAGATCTGGTTGAAAACAACTCATTCAAGTGTTTTCGCGACAAATGGAAGAAGAGATACCGGTCTGTAACTTGTTAGATGTGCTGGATTTAGATTGGGTTTCTTAAGCAGTGGGGTTACTCGAGCCTGCTTAAAAGCTGTGGGAAAGGTACCAGTGTGAAGAGAGGTGTTTATGATGTGCGTGAGTGTGGGTACAACTGAGGAAGAAATGGCTTGAAGTAGATTAGTGGGGATAGGATCAAGCGGACAGGTAGTAGGGTGATTGGAAAGGAGGAGTTTAGAGACTTCCGCCTCTGAAAGTAGAGAGAAGGAGGGTAGAATGTGTGCGTTTGTTGGTAAAATGTGTGTGTCAGTTTGTGGATTGGTAAATTGTCCGCTGATGGTGGTTGTTTTTTCTATGAAGAATGTGGCAAAATCATCAGCTGTTAGGGTTGATGAAGGAGGAGGAGGAGGAGGGTTAAGAAGAGAGGAGAAGGTTTTGAAAAGCATGCGAGAGTCAGAAGAATTTAAAATTTTGTTGTGATAGTAAGCCATTTTAGCAGTAGAGATATTAGCAGAGAAGGAAGAGAGGAGGGATTGATAAAGACCCAGGTCTGTCGGATCTTTCGATTTGCGCCACTTCCTCTCTGCACCCCTGAGTTTAGTACGATGTTCGCGAAGAATATCAGATAACCAGGGGGCAGAGGGTGTGGCGCGGGCTGGCCTGGAGGAAAGGGGACAGAAGTTGTCCAAGCAGGATGTTAAAGTGGAGAAAAGAGTATCAGTTGCACTGTTAGTATCTAGTGTTGAGAGCTGATCAGGTGGAGGAAGTGTGGATGAGACCAAAGAGGATAGGTGAGAGGGTGAAAGTGAGCGTAGGTTCCGTCGAAAGGTGACCTGTGGAGGAGTGTGTGTTGTGTTCTGAGGCAGGTTGAGGTTGAGAGTGAGGAGGAAGTGATCTGAGGTGTGCAGTGGAGTGACCAGTGTATTGTCCGTAGAGCAGTAGCGCGTGTAGATAAGGTCCAATTGGTTACCTGATTTGTGAGTAGCCACAGTAGATACTCGTTTGAGGTTGAATGATGCAAGCAGGGTGTGGAAATCGGCAGCCTGAGATTTTTCTAGGTGGATGTTGAAGTCTCCAAGAATTACAAGAGGAGTACCATCTTCAGGGAAGGATGAGAGTAGCACATCAAGCTCCTCCAAGAAACTGCCAAGTTGACCTGGGGGACGATATACAACTACAAAATTGATTTTTATAGGACTAGTGATGGTAATTGAATGTGATTCAAATGAGCTGTTGTCAAATAGAGGTGGTAAAGGATCAAATTTCCAGTCATTTGAGATGAGCAGACCAGTACCACCACCCCTTCCGGTCAGACGGGGGGTGTGTGAGAAAGTGAAGTTAGTGGAGAGGGCAGCAGGTGTGACAGTGTCCTCTGGTCTGATCCAGGTCTCAGTCAGGGCCAATAGACTGAGACCTGAATGACTTGAAAAAGATGTAATGAAATCAGCTTTGTTAACAGCGGACTGGCAGTTCCAGAGACCAATAGGAAAAGAGAATAAAGTATTAGAAGACATCGGAAGGGTACGGAGATTGTTAGGATTGCACCGCCTCTGACGTGTGCAGTTTGATTTACGTATGTTAGTAATAGTAGAGATTTGAAAACACATAGTGAAAAGGAGCTCACAAACAGAAAGATCCAAAGAAAAGTTTGTAGAAGAGAAAGGAAACAACAATAAATAAACAAGAAGAATTTAATACTCAAGTGCCTTGTCGGTGGAGTCGCACAGGTAGAGTCGCTGGTCTTTACACTCTTTGGTCTTCACACGCTGAGGGCTTCACACAAGGGCAGCCGCGACCGCTGCCGCGGTGCACTAACCAGTTATATACACGCTTAATACCCCGTTAATGAATACAGCAGGCCACGCCCAACTATTTGGCCAGCGAAACTCAGTCACGACACACAAACAAACACACGCGTGTTTTTACCAGGGTAAACACAGTAACGAAGAGCCGCGCTAAAATCAAATGAGAAAGTAAACACTCACAGAATGATGTTCTCTCCTGTTGTTCTAATGCTTCTTCTGTTTAATTATGATGATTTTGTGCTCAGTGAAAGATTTCTTGTTAGCGATATTAAAAACAGTTGTGCTGCTTGAATATTCTGTGGATTTTTTTTTTTTCAGAATATTTGAAATAGAAATCCTCTGTGTAAAGTGACAGTGAAGACATTTATGTTACACTCAATTTAATACCTCCTTTCTGAATAAAAGTATTAATTTCTTTAAAAAATAAATTGGCTTTGGTAAAAATATATATATATATATAAAATGAATGTCTACAGCATGATCAAATCCTTGTTTAATATTAGCCAAACAACATTTAATTCAAATGTCCACTTAATTTTTTACTATTTAATAATTTATTCTATATGTAGCCCCCTTATTTATGATAGAAATGCTACAGCGAGTGTTTAAACTTGTATTTTAAAATAAAAAAAAATATTTTAGAAAAATATTCATGTTTTCTCCTGTGTTGGTGTATAGGTTTATAAGTGATTTATGATACTAATCTGGTGAAATGGCATATGTAAACATTTCCAGAAAGTTATAAGCAACCCAAACTCACAGAGGTGAAGTTTGTTAACCGAGCTCCGCGCATGTAAATGATAACCTTGCAACACTTCACTATGAAACACAAAGCGTGTCAGACTTGATATGCGTTCCCAAATGCACGTTACTTTTTTTTAAATGGAGTACTTGAATTTGATCTAGGAATCGTGACAGTCCTAGTCTGGTGTCACAAATTTGTCCATCTTTAAAGATCTTACTCCGACTCTTAAATGAAATGCATTTATTTTTTTAAACTAATCATTTGCCTGCCAGTTGTTTTTTTAAATGACAGATGTTTAGATTGAACCATCGAAAACAGGGTAGCTTCTGTGTAATTATCTAAATATAAGCATGTAAATGTGTGGGTTACGCTTCATTTTACAGTCCTGTTCCCCATGTACATACTATGTACTGAGTATAGCTGAGTAATAACTAGGTACTAACCCTGAACCTACCCCTAAACCTAACCTTAACCCATGTACTTACCTTATATTACCCAGTACTTTCTTAGGTAAGTACACTGTAAGTACACGTAAGTTAACGCACTGTAAAATTAAGCATTATTACCCAGTACTTTCTTAGGTAAGTACACTGTAAGTACACGTAAGTTAACGTACTGTAAAATGAAGCTTTTCCAATGTGTATTGTCAACACATACACAAGTTTGTTGGTTTCCATCAATGCTAAAATCTTCCATTCCCAGTGACAGGCCACTATTTTTTTTTTTTTGTATAAAAGCCTGAAAGCCTGCCAGAACAGGGGCACACACACACACACACACACACACACACACACACACACACACGCACACACACACATTCATAGTGTGTCTCCACAGCTGTTTCATACCCCTCAAAATACAACAGGCTTTTAAAAATGCATGCCAAGCTATTATGACAGATTTACATTCCCAAACTGTTCCTAATGCCTGTCTCTTACCAGGAGTACACCCATGGGTAACGTTTAAACATAACATCTCTAAAATGCTCCAGAAATGTCAACATGCCTCGCTGAAACATAATAGGCAGCGGAAGCATCTATCGCAAAAGAGTCGCACAACCCCTCTAGACCTGAACGTCACAATGTCACGATCCACACTCAAGGAGACAGAGAAGATCCAAGCGCAGTATATTTATTAAGGGCCAATCCGTTACATCATAAACCAGTCCATGCAGAGGTCAAAATCCAAAGAAGCAATCCAACACAAGAACAAAACAAGACACAGTCAACAACCGACCTAAGAAGTGGTGTGATACAAACAAGGACTCCGTAACAAACACTAAACAGGCAGGGTATATATAACACAGAACTAACAATGATAATGGGGAAAAGCTGAGTGCAATGATGATGGGGAACAGCTGAGTGCAATGAACTGATGAGTGACAGTGACAGACAGAATGCTGGGAAATTAAGTCAATAGTGAAGGACACCGTGAGAACGAGGACCTCTAGTGATAAACAAGGGAACACAACCAGACACTGTGACATAATCCCCCCTCTACGGAGCGGCTACCAGACGCTCCACGACAACACTGAAACGCGACACAAGAGTTCAGGAGTGAGGTGGAATGGTGGAGGATCAGGGGGAGGGATGGTGGGCCAGGTCCATGAAGGGGAACAAAAACGGGAAATAACAATGTAGCCGGCAACCAGGGAAAAGTAGACAGTCCATCGGACGGCCAGGGCGAAGCAGACAGTCCATCGGGCGGCCAGGGCGGAGAAGACCCCTCGGGCGACCAGGGCGGAGAAGACCCCTCGGGCGACCAGGGCGGAGAAGACCCCTCGGGCGACCAGGGCGGAGAAGACCCCTCGGGCGACCAGGGCGGAGAAGACCCCTCGGGCGACCAGGGCGGAGAAGACCCCTCGGGCGACCAGGGCGGAGAAGACCCCTCGGGCGGCCAGGGCGGTGAAGACCCCTCGGGCGGCCAGGGCGGTGAAGACCCCTCGGGCGGCCAGGGCGGAGAAGACCCCTCGGGCGACCAGGGCGGAGAAGACCCCTCGGGCGACCAGGGCGGAGAAGACCCCTCGGGCGGCCAGGGCGGTGAAGACCCCTCGGGCGGCCAGGGCGGTGAAGACCCCTCGGGCGGCCAGGGCGGTGAAGACCCCTCGGGCGGCCAGGGCGGTGAAGACCCCTCGGGCGGCCAGGGCGGTGAAGACCCCTCGGGCGGCCAGGGCGGTGAAGACCCCTCGGGCGGCCAGGGCGGTGAAGACCCCTCGGGCGGCCAGGGCGGTGAAGACCCCTCGGGCGGCCAGGGCGGTGAAGATCCTTCGGGTGGCCAGGGCGGCGGCGACCACAGCTCAGGAAAAGGAACAGACACTGGCTCCGGTTCAGGAACAGACACTGGCTCCGGCTCAGGAACAGACACTGGCTCCGGCTCAGGAACAGACACTGGCTCCGGCTCTGGCTCTGGCTCAGGAGCAGTCACTGGCTCCGGCTCAGGAACAGACACTGGCACAGGCTCAGGAACAGACACTGGCACAGGCTCAGGAGCAGACACTGGCACAGGCTCAGGAGCAGACACTGGCACAGGCTCAGGAACAGACACCAAAACTGAAACAGACACAAACACAGAAACAAACACTGGTTCAGGGACAGATGCTGGCTCCGGCTCTGGAACAGCAGACACTGGCTCCGGCTCTGGAACAGGCACTGGCTCTGGTTCCGGCTCTGGAACAGGCACAGGCTCTGCCTCCGCCTCTGGAACAGGCACTGGCTCTGCCTCCGGCTCTGGAACGGGCACTGGCTCTGCCTCCGGCTCTGGAACAGCAGACACTCGCTCCGGCTCTGGAACAGCAGATACGGGCATGTCCAGGATCCGAGCCAGACGCTCCAGATAGTCCAGATCCAAGAAGGCAGACGGCACTGGCTCTGCCTCCGGCTCTGGAACGGGTACTGGCTCTGTCTCCGGCTCTGGAACAGGCATTGGCTCTGCCTCCGGCTCTGGAACCGGCACTGGCTCTGCCTCCAGCTCTGGAACGGGCACTGGCTCTGCCTCCGGCTCTGGAACGGTCACTGGCTCTGCCTCCGGCTCTGGAACAGCAGACACTGGCTCCGGCTCTGGAACAGCAGACACTGGCTCCGGCTCTGGAACAGCAGACACGGGCATGTCCAGGATCCGCGCCAGACGCTCCAGATAGTCCAGGTCCAGGAAGGCGGACGGAACGTGAATAGTCTCTGACTGGGCAGACACGACGTGACCATTCTCTGACTGGGCAGACGGGACATGAACAGTCTCTGACTGGGCAGACGGGACGTGAACAGTCTCTGACTGGGCAGACGGGACGTGAACAGTCTCTGACTGGGCAGACGGGACGTGAACAGTCTCTCGACCACCTCCTCCACTGCGACCTCCACGGGTCCCGCGAAACTTGACTAATCGGGTCCCCTTAAAAAACTCCCTTCTCTCCCGCTCGGTGGCTGGGGAAGAGATATTGAGAAACATACCGCTGGATCTTGTGACGACGGAGTCCTTCTGTCACGATCCACACTCAAGGAGACAGAGAAGATCCAAGTGGAGTATATTTATTAAGGGCCAATCCGTTACATCATAATCCAGTCCATGCAGAGGTCAAAATCCAAAGAAGCAATCCAACACAAGAACAAAACAAGACACAGTCAACAACCGACCTAAGAAGTGGTGTGATACAAACAAGGACTCCGTAACAAACACTAAACAGGCAGGGTATATATAACACAGAACTAACAATGATAATGGGGAACAGCTGAGTGCAATGATGATGGGGAACAGCTGAGTGCAATGAACTGATGAGTGACAGTGACAGACAGAATGCTGGGAAATGAAGTCAATAGTGAAGGACACCGTGAGAACGAGGACCTCTAGTGATAAACAAGGGAACACAACCAGACACTGTGACACACAAGCGCTAGACCACTTGGCCTTGTTTAAATGCAACAAAGAAAGAGAGCAGACAGAAAATCCGCTGCAGTTCTGAGATAGACCCTAAAAAGGGAATGGATAGAGCTAAAACAAACCAATAAAGCGAAGAGAGCAGAAGACACAGCTCTCTGAGTTTAGGAAGGAGACGGTGTCTTTTTCACAGAAGCACTGTCTGTGACATCTCTGCGTCCTCTCTGACCTGGGTGGTGGCACAGCCATAATCATCCAAACTGGCAGAGATGACTGGAAGGAGACAGTTGGGACAGTGCCCTGCAAATTGGCAGAGGGGGGCACTAAAGCTTTGCCCAACGCAGTGATCAAAGACTTCATTCTCCAGTCTGGCAAAGACATAAACGCTGCCTCCATGCAGGAAGCCAAGCCTGACATCTCCAGATGATTCCACCTCCTTCCCAACATGCATCTGGCTCTAGTTTTCACAGCACCGCTAGAGGACAGTTGCGGTGACAGCCAATCGCAATCCTAAAGATAGGCAAAGTGCAGGGTGAGGATGAATAATAAGTAACTACAAAAATAATAATAAATTAATATATATACCCTACCATTCAAAAGTATGGGGCTTTAAAATTTTGTTTTGTTTTGTTTATGAAGTACTAAAAGTAATACTTTTATTCACCAAGGAACCATTACATTTGATCAAAAGTGAGTAAATTTAAAAGTAAAAAAGATTTGTAAAAAAAAAAAGTATATATAAAGTATATATAAATAAGTGTATTTATATATATATATATAAGTGTATTTATATATATATATATATATAAGTGTATTTATATATATATAAGTGTATATATAAGTATATATAAATATATATATATATATATATATATACACAGGTCCTTCTCAAAAAATTTGCATATTGTGATAAAGTTCATTATTTTCCATAATGTAATGATAAAAATTAAACTTTCATATATTTTAGATTCATTGCACACCAACTGAAATATTTCAGGTATTTTATTGTTTTAATACTGATGATTTTGGCATACAGCTCATGAAAACCCAAAATTCCTATCTCAAAAAATTAGCATATTTCATCCGACCAATAAAAGAAGTGTTTTTAATACAAAAAAAGTCAACCTACAAATAATTATGTTCAGCTATGCACTCAATACTTGGTCGGGAATCCTTTTGCAGAAATGACTGCTTCAATGCGGCATGGCATGGAGGCAATCGGCCTGTGGCACTGCTGAGGTGTTATGGAGGCCCAGGATGCTTCGATAGTGGCCTTAAGCTCATCCAGAGTGTTGGGTCTTGCGTCTCTCAACTTTCTCTTCACAATATCCCACAGATTCTCTATGGGGTTCAGGTCAGGAGAGTTGGCAGGCCAATTGAGCACAGTAATACCATGGTCAGTAAACCATTTACCAGTGGTTTTGGCACTGTGAGCAGGTGCCAGGTCGTGCTGAAAAATGAAATCAGATGGAAGCATGAAGTGCTCCAAAATCTCCTGATAGCTAGCTGCATTGACCATGCCCTTGATAAAACACAGTGGACCAACACCAGCAGCTGACATGGCACCCCAGACCATCACTGACTGTGGGTACTTGACACTGGACTTCAGGCATTTTGGCATTTCCTTCTCCCCAGTCTTCCTCCAGACTCTGGCACCTTTATTTCCAAATGACATGCAAAATTTGCTTTCATCTGAAAAAAGTACTTTGGACCACTGAGCAACAGTCCAGTGCTGCTTCTCTGTAGCCCAGGTCAGGCGCTTCTGCCCCTGTTTCTGGTTCAAAAGTGGCTTGACCTGGGGAATGCGGCACCTGTAGCCCATTTCCTGCACACACCTGTGCACGGTGGCTCTGCATGTTTCTACTCCAGACTCAGTCCACTGCTTCCACAGGTCCCCCAAGGTCTGGAATCGGTCCTTCTCCACAATCTTCCTCAGGGTCCAGTCACCTCTTCTCGTTGTGCAGCGTTTTTTGCCACACTTTTTCCTTCCCACAGACTTCCCACTGAGGTGCCTTGATACAGCACTCTGGGAACAGCCTATTTTTTCAGAAATTTCTTTCTGTGTCTTACCCTCTTGCTTGAGGGTGTCAATGATGGCCTTCTGGACAGCAGTCAGGTCGGCAGTCTTACCAATGATTGTGGTTTTGAGTAATGAAACAGGCTGGGAGTTTTTAAAAGCCTCAGGAATCTTTTGCAGGTGTTTAGAGTTAATTAGTTGATTCAGATGATTAGGTTAATAGCTCGTTTAGAGACCCTTTTCATGATATGCTAATTTTTTTAGATAAGAATTTTGGGTTTTCATGAGCTGTATGCCAAAATCATCAGTATTAAAACAATAAAAGACCCGAAATATTTCAGTTGATGTGCAATGAATCTAAAATATATGAAAGTTTAATTTTTATCATTACATTATGGAAAATAATTAGCTTTATCACAATATGCTAATTTTTTGAGAAGGACCTGTATATAAACTGAATAGCAGCAAAACTACTTTTACCATTGATAATGTGAAATGTTTCTTGAGCACTAAATAAGCATATTAGATGATTATGTGACAGTTAGGTCCTGTGTTTCTCCTTCATTGTGTTTTTGGTTTAGTCCTGTTTCTCAGTTTTCCCGCTCCTCGTCAACCCTCAGTTAATACACCTGTGTCTCATCATCATAATGTCTCTCACCTGTGTCTCCTGATTATGTTCCTTTGTTTCCCCAAGTATTTAAGCCCTCTGTTTCTCCCTATTCCTGGTCTGTTCTCATTCATGTATAACGTGTGTTGTGGCTCCTGAGTTTCGTTTAAATAAATTCCTGTTTCCAGTTCCTCATCGTCTTCCTCGTGATTCCTTCAACAACTACGTTACCTAACAGATTATTGAAAGGATCATGTGACACCGAAGACTGTAGTAATGGCTGATGAAAATTCCACTTTGCCATCACAGGAAAAAATAATAATTTAAAATACATTAAAATACAAAACAATTATTTTAAATTGTAATATATTTTAAATTGCAAATTGTAATATATATTTCACAATATTACTGTTTTTACTGTATTTTTCATCAAATAAATGCTGCCATTTCAGTCTTCCATTCTTACAAGAAACGTTAAATAAATCTTAGCTCTCAGAAAAAAAGGTACAAAAGCTGTAACTGGTGCGATACCCTTTCAAAAGGCACACCTTTGTACCCAAAGAGTGCATATTAGTACCCCATAGATACATATCTGTACCAAAACTGTACTTACTCACTATACATATTGAAACCTTTTTTAAAGGGAACCATCCCGGTGACAGCTTTACCATTTTTTCTGAGTGTGCCAAACCCAGAGAGAGAGAGAGAGAGAGAGAAAGAGAAAGAGAGAGAGTCAATGGATCAAAACATGCCATAAATCCACCTTTAAAAATACCCAAAATGCAGAAAAACATTTACTGATTTACAAAGGAGGGAAATGCATTTCAGGGGAAAAAGTGCTTCTCTGTGGTTACCAGAACATCAGAGGAGAAACAAATGGGAGACAATTACAGAACAAACAAAATATGTAGTTGTAAAGCAACAGAAAGCCTCTGAAAAAAGAAATATTACAGAGGAAATTACAACTCCTGTAGCTGAAAGGTAAAGCTAAAGCAGCCATTTCCCTATACAAATGTGTTAAAAGCAACATTTTTCAGAGAGGGAAATTTTTAAGAGCACTATTAATCAGTATCAGATTTTTATCAACTAAAAAGAGACCATATGAACATAACATGATGAACGTAAAAAAACACACATTTATTAATATTGAGTGATTAAAAATACTGTTTGTGAAGCTGTTTCCTACCTACAGTATACATGACAACTGCTCTCTCTGGGTCAGCGACAGCACCAACGCAGATTTGAATGTTCCAGTGTAATTGTCAAATGTTTAAATGACACACTCAGGCAAATAATTGTCATTTAGGAATAAGATCGTGTGGCTGTGTAAATCGAGATCACAATCTTATAACGATAAATCATGCAGCTCTATTTAGGAGTACAAATTGATTCTTCTTTAAAAATGGCATAATTAAATGCAGCATATATATTCACATCCACATTTATTATCTTATGTTCTTTAGTCACAATATCGAGAGTTAAAGAGCTAAAACTAGCTGGATTATTTTAAGGTCACGGTTGCTTGATACACCTGTACATTTCTAACTTAAAATGAGTTAAAGTACCTCAGAGATTAGTATCTTAAAAAATTTGAGATTTTAATGAAGTGCTTTTCGTTGGCTGTCACTTTTTATCCAGACATAGTTTGTCGTCACTAACTGTCCTTTTTTTTAATTGCTTTTGTATTAATTCTTATTTTGCATTAGTTTGGCTCATGCTATATACCATGAGATATGTGTGCGAAACAAAACAATCCACTTCTAAGAACCATCTGCATCTACAAATCCTACAGAGGGGACCAAAAACCTGAGACTGAAAATATGGCATTCAAAATCTTATCTAAACCTTAAAATAAACAATGTTTTGGGATCTGAATTTATAAAAAAAAAATTGCATGACAAAGTTCATGAAATATTGTGCAATATTAATGCCATAATATTAATAAGATTATTATAGTGATAATATATTTTGCAATTAAAAATGTTAAATTCAAAATACTAGAATTCAAGATCTTATGTTGCTTAAATTCTTTCTATAGAGATTTTAAAAAATCAAAAACAAACAAAGCAATAAAAACAACTGAAAAATTGCAACAAAACTGTACAGAAATTGTGCAGACAGTATTCTATCTTCACACTACATAGTCTGTTTCCTCTATATATGCAAATGCTCATTTGTTTTCTTAAATGCTATTTCAAGTTTATTTATTATAGTAGGTTTAAAGGGATAGTTTACCCAAAAATTCGGTCATCATTTGCTCACCCTCATGTCATTCAAAACCTGTATGGCTTTCTTTCCTCTGCGGCACACAAAAGAAGATATTTTGAAACTGTTTTTGTAACCACTGATCAAAGTGGATATGGATTATTATTTTTTTTTAATTAGACATTTCTTTTTTTTAATGCTTTTTTACCTTTTAATATTTTTTTTACCTTTAATGTTTCTGTTTGAGCATGAAAAGGGTCTGCAAAGTTACAAAGCAAAAAGTCCACTCCAAAGGGTGTTATTCTCTATATCAGTAAGCACTGTTTCTGAACTCTCTGAAATGTCACAATTGTAGTCTTGAGTTTTCTTCTGGTAAAGTACAAATCACAATATTCTTCATTTAAATAATTATCGCCCAAAGCATACGCATAAAGAGGGACTGGGCCTGGTTAAGTTGCATTAGTGTGTTGAAACTTGTGCATGGTAAGGGCCGTGCAATTTCTGAAATGTGCTCGAAGTAGTTGTCCATTCACAACACACTGGTCCAGCCAACCAATCAGAGCACCGAACTGAACAGAGCGTTACTGACAGACTGGGAAGAGAGGTGCTGCAATAATGTAAAATATGTGACAGAAATTGTGTTTTTTGAACATTCAAGCATGAAAACCTATTCTAGTAGAACCCTCCGAAAAAGAATTTGTAAAAGAGCATATTACGGCCTCTTTAAGCTTTGGTTTAATTATGTAGCAGTTTACTAATTTGGCAGGGGTCACAGAACTAGATAACCGAGAAAACTGTGGAAACATCTAGCACAAGTGACATCACAGACACAATTTCTGCTTTCTCAGTAGCCCAATCTCAAAGCCTGACAAGGAACCAGAGGGATTGCAAGACAATCATGATAACGCATTCCTAATCTGTTTGTTGAGGTGACCCATACAAACCTCTCGCACTCCCAAAGACATACATTTTCTAGATAAAACAGAAAGACGCATACCAGCCTAAAGTTTCTTCCCCAAGTCATTTGTGTGTGTTGGAGCTTTTATTCAGAGAGCAAGATGAAGAATCAAAGCCATTTCCAAACAAAGCCTCCTGTTGGCAGAATTTGAAGCGATAAACTTGTCCTCCAACTCTGTTCTACAGGGAACAACACAAAGAGCTACAACAGATGGAGCTCCAGGGGGGTCACTCGGAGGGGAAACACCTCGGAGAGGGAAGTGGGTTGAAGAGGGAGGAGTTAACACGCAATCAATGCCAATACCTGACACATTTTGATTGCTAATATTTACCTGTCACTCAAAAGCCTGTAATTTCTCCCCAAGCTTGATGTTTATGGAATATGCACAGTTTGAAATTAATCTAAATGCCTCCACTGTGTAACTTTATTCCACTGGCTTTTATATCTCTTTGTTGAGTACAAATGTTTGATTTATTTGATGAATACCTTTTTTAAAAGTTCAGCCAGATTGGTTTAGCTCTTATATCAGCATGGTGTTAAAACTTTCATGGATAAATGGTTATTTATAAGAAACCATTTTATCTTTTGCAACAGATTCTTACTGAGGGAGTATCATGACTGTAGTTCCCTTTCGATAACGTTCACTTCGTATTGCATAGCTATACGCTATGGGAAAACTCCTTTTCTCGAGAATATTGAAGCCTTTATTTTAAAGCGCAGTGCAGCTGCACAGCCAGCACAGCACAGAGCTATCTAGCTTGCTGATAGGATGGGCTGCGGGAACTGCACAAACCTATGACGAAGCGGTGAGGACACGCGATTCTATCAGGACGCTTCCCGCCTCGCGTGCACCGAAGCACGCTAGAATAGGCATGGCTACTGACTATATAAGCGACCCATTTCGCCATAGGAATCAGATTTAATCTCCTTCAGCGAACTCTCTTCGCTGATTCACCTGCTGAAGCCATCGACGAGGCCGAGCAGCGGAACAAGTAACTCTTCATAGCAGTTCAGCGGACGGCGGCCTCCTGTTCGAAGCTTCACGACTTTACGCCGCCTCTTCTGATTCACCGTTCTCCTGCGGCCATCCGGTGAAAACCGCTAATATCCTTTAAAAGCGCACAGTGTGCTCGCTGTTGCGACACTCTGTTAAATGAGCAAATTTCAATGCCATTGTTCCATATGCCGCACCCAGACCCACCCAGAGAGCCCCTCTGCATGACGTGGATGGACACAGTGAGTGTGTTTGTGCCTGGGATCCGGCCATGCGGAAGCTGCACTCACCAAGGGTGGCTGCTCTCACTGCGAGAGTATGCCACTCTCTAACCTGCGCTCGCGGCTAGCCTTCTTCTCAGAGGGCGGCCCCGCCCCTCGCGCCCTCCTTGAAGCGCGGAGGAAGAAACGGTGGGGCCAGAGGATGCCTGAGCGAGTCGAGACAAGTGAGCCCACGCCGGCCCCATCCCCGCGTGCCTCACTCTCTCCACAGGAGACCCCTTCACCGGTGTTATTCACCCTGATGGACCAGCGCCCCTCTCTGCAAGCGGCCGGTCTCGTCTCATTCGGTGGATCGGAGGAGGAAGGCTATGACAGCCTTTCTTTGGCTGCATCCAAGGAGTGGTCGGGCTCAATCGTTGACCCCGCCCCCCATCTCAGTCCAGTGGAAGTGGCGCCAGAGCAAACTTGGACGCTGAGCTTCTCTGCGTACTCACGAGGGCCGTTGAAGACCTAGTTCTCAAGTGTTCTTCTCCTGAGGAGCCCACCAAGAGCCGGCTCAACGAGTGGTTCCTGCTGGGGCGCCAGGAGGCCCCTTGTTAAAGACCAATGCCGTTCTTCTCTGAGGTCCACGAGGAACTCACCAAGTCGTGCCGCGCCCCCTACTCGGTCGGCCTGAAGACATCTACCCCCGCAACGCTCTCAACTATTAACTGCACTGAGAAGAAAGGGTACGAGAAGCTGCCCCCTCTGGAAGAAGCGGTGGCCGCGCACCTCTGCCCGCCCACCGCTATCGGATGGAGATCCAAGGCGGCTCACCTATCTAAACCCTGAAGAACCACCTCAGCTATCGCCGGCCGAGCTTACACCTCTGCTGGCCAAGCTGCATCAGCCCTGCACACCATGGCGGTCCTCCAGGTGTTCCAGACCAAACTCCTCCGCTTCATGGACGAGTCTGGACCTGACCCCGAGGCCTTTAGGGACCTGCGCAGCGCCACCGATCTAGCTCTCCGCCACTAAGACCACTGCCCAGGCGATTGGAAGGAGTATGGCCAGTCTAGTCGAGTTAGAGTGCCACCTCTGTCTCAACCTGACAGAGATTAAGGATGCAGACAGGACTGATTTCCTGAAGTCTCCAATCTCCAACACTGGCCTCTTTGGTCCCGCGGTGAAGGGCTTCTCTGAGCGCTTCACCGAAGCACAGAAGTCACGCAGGCCATGCAACACTTCTTGCCAAAACGTTCAAGTTCGACACCGCCCTCTCAGCCAGCTAGGCACACACCGCCGGTTTCTCAGCCCCGCCCAGCGGCTGAAACCCATCGGCGCCCTCAGCCAGACAAATGTTACCTATTCCCGGAATGCCAGGCCCCCCGACCCAAGATTGTGTTGGAACGGAGACCTTCCTAGTCGGACGACAGGAAGGAAAAGAGAAGGGTTAAGTCCCGCTGCGGCCGGATCACCCTCGAAAAGAACTCGTGCACTTTACCCAGCCCCCTCTTTAGTTCAGGCGGCTGGAAATGTTCAAACAGCAGTCAATGGGACCATTATAATTCACGCACCCCTGCAAACAAACGCTGTTTTAACAGCAACCCAAGTGAAGCACAAAAAGAGCACTTTTCTAACTCACAACACCTGGGTGGCTGGGTCCCCGATACACGGTGGCCTGCCCCCATACTGTATTCAACCCCTAGCCACTCGGGCCAAGGGCTGGGAAACCATCCCCGATGTGTCAACCATCCCCAATTGTTTTCAAATCCCTACTATTACTAACATACGTAAATCAAATGTCACACGTCGGAGGCGGTACAATCCTAACAATCTCCGTACCCTTCCGGTGTCTTCTAATACTTTATTCTCTTTTCCTATTGGTCTGTGGGACTGCCAGTCCACTGTTAACAAAGCTGATTTCATTACATCTTTTTCAACCCATTCAGGTCTCAGTCTATTGGCCCTGACTGAGACCTGGATCAGTCACACCTGCTGCCCTCTCCACTTACTTCACTTTCTCACACACCCCCCGTCTGACCGGAAGGGGTGGTGGTACTGGTCTGCTCATCTCAAATGACTGGAAATTTGATCCTTTACCACCTCCATTTGACAACAGCTCATTTGAATCACATTCAATTACCATCACTAGTCCTATTAAAATCCATTTTGTAGTTGTATATCGTCCCCCAGGTCAACGTGGCAGTTTCTTGGAGGAGCTTGATGTGCTACTCTCATCCTTCCCTGAAGATGGTACTCCTCTTGTAATTCTTGGAGACTTCAACATCCACCTAGAAAAACCTCAGGCTGCCGATTTCCACACCCTGCTTGCATCATTCGACCTCAAACGAGTACCTACTGTGGCTACTCACAAATCAGGTAACCAATTGGACCTTATCTACACGCGCTACTGCTCTACGGACAATACACTGGTCACTCCACTGCAAACCTCAGATCACTTCCTCCTCACTCTCAACCTCAACCTGCCTCAGAACACAACACACACTCCTCCACAGGTCACCTTTCGACGGAACCTACGCTCACTTTCACCCTCTCACCTATCCTCTTTGGTCTCATCCACACTTCCTCCACCTGATCAGCTCTCAACACTAGATACTAACAGTGCAACTGATACTCTTTTCTCCACTTTAACATCCTGCTTGGACAACTTTTGTCCCCTTTCCTCCAGGCCAGCCCGCGCCACACCCTCTGCCCCCTGGTTATCTGATATTCTCCGCGAACATCGTACTAAACTCAGGGGTGCAGAGAGGAAGTGGCGCAAATCGAAAGATCCGACAGACCTGGGTCTTTATCAATCCCTCCTCTCTTCCTTCTCTGCTAATATCTCTACTGCAAAAATGGCTTACTATCACAACAAAATTTTCAATTCTTCTGACTCTCGCATGCTTTTCAAAACCTTCTCCTCTCTTCTTAACCCTCCTCCTCCTCCTCCTTCATCAACCCTAACAGCTGACGATTTTGCCACATTCTTCATAGAGAAAACAACCACCATCAGCGGCCAATTTACCAATCCACAAACTGACACACACATTTTACCAACAAACGCACACATTCTACCCTCCTTCTCTCTACTTTCAGAGGCGGAAGTCTCTAAACTCCTCCTTTCCAATCGCCCTACTACCTGTCCGCTTGATCCTATCCCCACTAATCTACTTCAAGCCATTTCTTCCTCAGTTGTACCCACACTCACGCACATCATAAACACCTCTCTTCACACTGGTACTTTTCCCACAGCTTTTAAGCAGGCTCGAGTAACCCCACTGCTTAAGAAACCCAATCTAAATCCAGCACATCTAACAAGTTACAGACCGGTATCTCTTCCTCCATTTGTCGCGAAACACTTGAACGAGTTGTTTTCAACCAGATCTCCTCCTTTCTTAAACAGAACAACCTCTTGGACAACAATCCGTCTGGTATCAAAAGCGGACACTCAACTGAGACTGCCCTGCTCTCAGTAATTGAAGCTCTGAGACTGGCAAGAGCAGCTTCCAAATCCTCAGTCCTCATCTTGCTGGATCTGTCTGCTGCTTTTGACACAGTTAACCACCAGATCCTCCTGTCAATCCTAAAGATGAAGGGCATCTCGGGAACTGCACTCCAATGGTTCGAGTCTTACCTCTCAGGTAGGTCCTTTAGGGTGTCATGGAGAGGTGTGGCATCTAAGACCCAACATCTAGCTACTGGGGTGCCTCAGGGCTCAGTGCTTGGACCACTCCTCTTCTCCATCTACATGACATCACTAGGATCTGTGTTTCAGAAACATGGCTTTTCCTATCATTGCTACGCTGATGACACACAACTCTACCTCTCATTCCAGCCTGACGATCCGATGGTAGCTGCTCGTATCTCAGCCTGCCTAACAGACATTTCTGGCTGGATGAAGGACCACCACCTTCAACTAAACCTTGCGAAGACAGAGCTACTTGTGGTTCCGGCCAACCCAACACTTCATCACAACTTCTCCATTCAGCTAGGCTCATCATCCATAACTCCATCAAGGTCAGCTAGGAACCTTGGGGTTGTAATTGATGATCAGTTGAAATTCACAGACCACATTGCTAGAACTGCCCGGTCCTGCAGATTTGCCTTGCACAACATTAGGAGGATCAGGCCCTTCCTTACAGAGCATGCTACACAACTCCTTGTCCAAGCACTTGTTTTATCCAGACTGGACTATTGTAATGCTCTCCTGGCTGGTCTTCCAGCTTGCTCTGTCAAACCTCTACAATTGATCCAGAATGCTGCAGCCAGAGTAGTCTTTAATGAGCCAAAGAGAGCACACGTCACTCCTCTCCTCACAAAATTGCACTGGTTGCCAGTTGCCGCTCGCATTAAATTCAAGGCACTGACGTTTGCCTACAAAACAACCACTGGCACTGCTCCCTCCCACCTACACTCATTACCTCAGACTTACGTGCCATCCAGAAACTTGTGCTCTGCTAGCGAATGTCGTCTTGTGGTACCATCTCAAAGAGGCACAAAATCTCTTTCTCTGATTTTTACCATGACTGTTCCCTGTTGGTGGAATGATCTGCCTAACTCAACCAGAGCTTCTGAGTCAGTAGCCACTTTCAAGAAACTGCTGAAGACGTATCTTTTTCGGCAGCACTTGATTCAGTAGTACTAACACTTTCTCTTCTTTTCTCTTCTCTTCTATTCTATTTAAAAAAAACTGCACTAAAGTTAAACTGAGAGGGGTTATAGCACTTACGTATTGTTGTCCTACTGTTAGTTTAACTGCTTCTATTGTTCTCATTTGTAAGTCGCTTTGGATAAAAGCGTCTGCTAAATGAATAAATGTAAATGTAAATGTCAAAATTGGTGCTGAATATAATAAAACAACGTTACTCGCTCCAATTCGCTCGCAGACCTCCGTGCTTTCATGCCGAGGTCAAGACATTGGTAAGGAGCAACGTGGCTCACGTCCTCCACACCGAAATCTTCTAGCGAAGGGAGCTGTCGAGACAGTTTCCCCGTCACTAAGCGAGTCAGGCTTTTATAGGCGTTACTTCCTCATCCCGAAAAAGGATGGCGGCATTAGGCCCATCCTAGATCTCAGACACCTGATCAAGGCCCTCATGATACATGAGACTCATATAGTCAGTAGCCACGTCCATTCTGGCACGCTTCAGCGTGTGCGAGGCGGGAAGAGTCCTGATAGGATCGCGCGTCCTCGCTGCTTCACCATAGGTTTGTGCAGTTCCCGCAGCCCAGCCAATCAGCGAGCTAGTTAGCTCTTTTATTTAAAATAAAGGCTTCAATATTCTCGAGAAAATTTGTTTTCCCATAGCATATAGCTTCGCAATTCTCGTTCCTTTACTCTCAGGGAACCATGGTTATGTTAGCAACCACGCTTAGGAACTCACATGTTCTCATTGATATTGTTCATTGAAGCTTATAGAGTAGAGTATTGTGAGAGATCGAGTCAGCAAGTGTACCTACAGTAGCATATTTACTGTAGATATTACATTTTCCTTAATGTAAGTCCTATGTTAGTAATAAAAAATCAGTTTTAATATCTTGAATTGCCTAACGGTACCCAATGAAATATCGACCCAGGACGAGGTATAGGACTGTGCAGGCTTAGGGTGTTGATGGACTCGATCTACTCCACCTATGTTTTGATTATCGTTCTGAATCTGATCCAGACGTAGTCTTTGACAAAAATCCTTTTGCTTAAAATGTAGCTTTTTTTTTTTTTTACTTGCCCACATTCAAGTGCTGATAAAAATAATGCATTAAGCTAAACAGTTTTTTTTTCTGTTGCTTAAAAGCAGAGGGTCTTTTCTTTCTTTTGATATATTACATGTTCAGATATTGATCAAACTAAATATTCTAGGGGCCATGAAACTTTTGTAAAAATGATCAAAAGTGCTGGCGCTGGCTGCCAACTTTTTTCAAAAATGCTGGCAGGGAAATAATTAAACTGGCTTTGTGAAATTTATCTGCCATTCTCTTCAAATAATACTTTTATTTAAATTTGATTTGATTTATTTCTAATATTATACACATTGCATAAATAGCCGAAATGGTCTAATAATCATAATTATAAGATAAAAAGTCGAAATTATAACATACTTAGCCAAAATTATGTAAAAAGTCATAATTATGACAAAGAAAATCAACTTATGTCAATTTCAGCTTTTTATCTCATTACATACTAACCCAAAACTTTTGACATTAACTTGATTTTTATCATAATTTTAACTTTTTACGCTGCAAAATTGCGATTAACCAATCATGACTTTTTCACTCAATGTGGCGGAAAAGGGCCCCCATAAAATCCTGATGATGAATATTGCCTAGTTCTGTCAAATTCTTATTAGCTTCACTAACAAAGTAATGCAAGGCAGCAACATTTTAATTTGTGAATTATGTAAATGTAAAAACAAATTATCCACTAATTGAAGATAAATACTGTTTTTACTAACAAACCTGACACTCTTTATGTGTGGCGAGTGTTTGTTTTGGGAGGAGCCCACGCAATAAACTGCAAGTCCACACAGCAGAACCACAGAGAGCTTCAGTAATGAAGACGGTCCTGTGAGGTATAGGCAAACCAGGAGAGACTGACACATAGCAGCAGAGCAGAGCAGCAACTTAGGCCTGAGTATACGTAGCCTACATGAGAGAGGAAGCCAAATATATGTTTTAGCTTAGTCAACCGTTCCAATGTCATGAAAAGCTAAAATGATGAATGTTACTGCTAACTTCAAGCTCTCCCACGTTGAAGATCACCCCCGGGGATGGCAGCGAGCACAGAATAATTAAGACTACGGAAGGTAACTTCAAGGAAAAACGTACAGGATTTATGTCTTTGTCTAAGTACATGTAACAAATGTGACTTTTTGTTGATAGTTTTTCAACGTAGACCAGAAACTCTAATAAAGATATTCTACGCTGATGTGGAACTAAATGAGAGTCTCATAATCTCCTTTCATGTGCGGATTTTCAGTGGGTTTGTGAATTATTCCACTGTTAGCAGGACAGGCAGAGCTGAGTGTGCCGTCTCTTGGCTCACAGTTCCTCAGTTTAAAATCCCCATATTAACAAACTAAACCTAATGGATGAAGGAAAACATGCCTCCCAGAGTGCTGATAACTAAACTAACTACTAAAAGTGACGCTACTAACTTAAACACATTCTTTGTAAGCTCGACAGCAGCTCAGCTGTCTTCAAAATAGCAATGCTTTTTCAGTAGTAAGCTCTTTTTTTCTGGAGAGTTGCAGTGTTGTGACCAAACACTACATCAATGAAAGCTTTAGCTTAAGTTCTGTCAGGAAGACTCAATCAGCGCGTCATGTATTACCTCATTCCTATCCAATCAGGTGTTAACAGTCACAGTATAAAATATTGGTACTTACACTTGTCTGAGTTCGCAGATGCTGACGCTGCCATTCACCTCCATCCTCCCCAACCACCACCAAGATGGGACCTTCCCCTCCATCCTCCCCATCACCACCACCAGGATGGTCCCTTCCTTACCTCCAGGGGGTCGGCTGCGCCCCCGCCTTCATCTCAGGCGGGACATGCAGATTCGGCTAACCTCGCTTTGCTCGCTAAGGACGGGGCCTACGCCAAAGAACTCATAAATTTATGCTTGCTGAGCTGTCAAAAAATGTATACAGCTTTTCAATTTATCTCCCGAGTCTTTCTGGTAGAACTACATCTGCGAGGCCGATGGAGCTGGAGGAATAATCAAACACACTTTTCCGAATGGTCCTCTCATTCATATTTAACTCTGGAACACCCAATTTATTATGAATACCTCTGTTCAGATGTAAATGATGCCTGATCTTATTAGTATTCAATGGTGTGTGTACATAACATTTACAGTATGCTTTTCTGTGTTTGAATATATGCTGAAACATATGATATGGATGTAATGACGGCATATAAAATGTATGCATAAAAATTTATTTAATCAAACATACTGTGAAAACCGCAATATTGTGAAATGAAGACTGGAGTAATGGCTGCTGAAAATTCATCCGTAAAAAGAATAAATTACATTTTTTAATTTTTAAAATATATTAAAATAGAAAACAGTTCTTGTAAATTGTAAGAATATTTCACAATATTACCATTTTACTGTATTTTTGATAAAATAAATTCAGCCTTGGCAGGCATAAGAGACAACTTTCAAAAACGTAGGGAAAAAAATCTACTCACTCTCAAGCCGCCCTAGGTGTATATGACTTTTTCTTTCAGTCAAACACAATCAGAGTAATATTAAAAAATATCCTGGCTCTTCCAAGCTTTATAATGGGAGTGAATGGTACCTTGTGTTTTGAAGCCAAAAAAAGTGCATCCATCCATCATAAAAAAAGTAATACATACGGCTCCAGGGGGTTAATAAAGGCCTTTTGAAAAATGATATAATAATAATGATTTGTTACATTTATATAGCACTTTTCTGGGTTCTCAAAGCGCATTGGAAGGGGGAATCTCCTCAAACACCACCAATGTGCAGCATCCACCTGGATGATGCGACGGCAGCCATATTGCGCCAGAACGCCCACCACACACCAGCTTACTGGAGGAGAGGAGGCAGTGATGAAGCCAATCAGTATATGGTGATGATTAGGAGGCCATGATGGACAGAGGCCAAGGAGCAAATTTGGCCAGGATGCCGGGGTTACACCCCTACTCTTTTTCGAATGACATCCTGGGATTTTTAATGACCACAGAGTCAGGACCTCGGTTTAACGTCTCATCCGAAGGACGGTGCTCTTTGACAGTATAGTGTCCCCGTCACTATACTGGGGCGTTAGGACCCACACAGACCACAGGGTGAGCGCCTCCTACTGGCCTCTCTAACACCTCTTCCAGCAGCAACCTGGTTTTCTCAGGAGGTCTCCCATCCAGGTACTAACCAGGCTCAGCCCTGCTTAGCTTCAGTGGGCAACCAGTCTTGGGCTACAGGGTGATATGCCTGAAGCATAGGATGAAGGAGCAGCGTAAGCTTAGGTGAGAGTAGACGCCTCTTGTGGTTCAAACAAACAGGGCTGGGCAACAAACTCAAGCTCCTCTTCTCTTATATAAAAAATCCTCCGACATTTCTCTTAAAAAATTCTCGTTTTTTATTTAGTGTTTTGTTTTGCTCTATCATCTGTGCTTCCATGTTCGTCAATACATCAATGTCGGGTCAGAGGTCACTCTTCCACCGGGACTAGACTCGCGCACAGTCGTTACAGGAAACCAGTGATTATAGTTTATAAAGTTATAAATATGGATATTTTTCTTACAAAAATGCATCGCTTCACTTCAGAAGGCCTTTATTAACCCCCTGGAGCCGTATGGATTACTTTTATGAGCCAGTATATTTCTGAATATAGCTCAGATTGTGTTTGGCTGAAAGAAGAAAATTAATTAATTATTCCAAAATTTTGACTGGTTTTTGACTTAACATATTTCATATCATTGATTGAATACAACAAAATCAACCAACTTATTGGATGAATTCAATATTGTCACACTCTCAGAACCCACAACATCCCTCACTGGCCTCCAGAGGGCACCATCACCCGAGTATTGACTTTCTCACACATCACTCCTGGACTAATCACCCACACCTGCCACCACTGATCACTCACGCACCTGCACCCTGTTATCCACCTGCATATAAACCCCATTCACTTCTCAAACAGTGCGAAGTCTCGTTTCCTCTGTGAACATTCTGAGCGTTTATTCCTGTATCTCTGCCTGCCTGTGTTTGACCTCCGCTGATCTGATTATCCCGTTGGCTGCTGCCTGTCTCTCGACCCTCTGCTTCGTCCCTGGATTCTCTTCTGCTCGCTGCCAGCCCTGACCCCTTGCCTGGATTTGATAAGTGTGAGCCTAATCTTCGTTGTTGATCTTGCCTGTGTCTGACCCTTTTCCTGCTTACTACTCTTCTTAATAAAACATTGCAAATGGACCTGACTGCCTCCGGTGATTCCTCACAGAAGACTTCGCCACAACAAGGTTCAGCAACGATGTCTGCACTCACCGCAGCTTTCGCTGCCCAACCGGATCAACTCGCCACTCATCACCACCAACTTAATCGTCTCACATCGGTAACTGAGGAATTGGTGAAAGCCATTCAAACCATGCAAAACCCTTCTCCACAGCCTATACCACAACCAGCTCCCCGTGCCGCCGAAGCCCAACCCTCCGCGAGCGCGCACCCTCGCCTCGCACTTCCCGAGAGGTTTGATGGGGACCCAGGGAAATGTAAAGGCTTTATCCTGCAATGCACACTCATCATTACCCAGCAACCCATGCTCTATCCCACTGAAACCAGTAAGATTGCCTTTGTTTGTTCTCTATTAACCGGAAGAGCACTGGACTGGATTACGGCAGTATGGCGAGCGGATGGTACAGCTTTTCCCACCTTCGAGACATTCCCTCAACAGTTTCGAGAGGTTTTTGAACATTCTAAAGAGGGCAAAGGAGCAGGCGACCGACTTCTTGAACTCACCCAGGGTCTATCCACGGCCGCCGAATATGCGCTCACTTTCAGAACCCTCGCCGCGCAGACGGATTGGACCAATGATTCATTAAAGGTGATGTTCCGAAGAGGATTGAATCATGAATTACAAGCTGAATTAGCCTGCCGTGATGAGGGGAGAGAACTGGATCAGTTTATTCATCTGGCTATCCAGATCGACAACCTCATCCGATCTCGCCGTATGAATCATCGTTCTGTATTTACCTCACGCCCTGTGGTTCCTCCCAGACTCTCTACCCACGCATCCGCTGACCACGTCGAATCCATGCAGATAAACACCTCTCGCTTAACTCTGGAAGAAAAGGAACGGCGGAGGTGTCAAAACCTTTGTTTGTATTGTGGCGAGGAGGGTCATTTCAGCATCAACTGTCCCATACGTCCTCCACTGAGAAACCTACGACCGGTGAGTTTCCCTGCTGAAACCCATAACCCTGACTCTTGCATATCTGTGTCTCTTATACTCACAGTGAATGAGCGTCAGATTAACACCCATGCCTTGATTGACTCCGGCGCTGCCGGGAACTTTATGTCACAAGACTTTGTTCAACGAAACAACATTGCTCTAACCCGTTGTTACTCTTGTCTCACAGTCGAGGCCATCGATGGAAGACCACTCAGGTTGAGTAACCCACATCACCCAGCACATCCACATGCGGACAGGAGCTCTTCACACTGAAACCATTCAGTTCTTCGTTCTTCAAATTTCTTACACACCAGTCATTCTGGGTCTACCCTGGCTCCACAAGCACGATCCACACATTCAGTAGGGAACCGGTCAAATCATCCACTGGAGTAAATCCTGCTGCTCCACCTGTCTCACCTCTGTAACTCCTCTACCCATTCGAAACATCACTGTTCCCCAGGAGGGGTCTGACTCAGTTCACCTTCCAACCGAGTACCACGACCTAGCCGTAGCCTTCAGTAAGGTGAAGGCCTCCAAACTTCCCCCGCACCGCAACAGTGACTGTGCCATCGATCTGGTCCCAGGCTCCACACCTCCCAAAGGCCGTATCTTCCCTCTCTCCCAACCTGAGACTGAGGCCATGAGAAAATATATCGAGGAAGACCTCGCAAAGGGCTTCATCCGACCCTCAACATCTCCAGCATCAGCTGGCTTTTTCTTTGTCAAAAAAAAAGACGGCGGTCTCCGACCTTGTATTGATTATCGGGCTCTCAATGACCAGACCATCAAATTCCACTACCCGCTCCCTCTGGTACCAGCAGCCCTGGAACTACTCCGCACGGCCAAGTTCTACACCAAACTCGACTTGCGCTGTGCCTACAATCTCATACGCATTCGCGAGGGGGACGAGTGGAAAACAGCCTTTTCCACGTGCACAGGGCACTACGAATATCAGGTCATGCCGTTCGGGCTGTCTAACAGTCCTGCCGTGTTCCAATCATTCATCAACGACGTCTTTCGAGACATGCTCCATCGAACAGTCATCGTCTACATTGACGACATCTTGATTTATTCCAACACCCTGAAGGAACATATTCAACACGTCCGAGCGGTCCTAGAATGCCTCATTCAACATCAGCTTTATGCCAAGATCGAGAAGTGTGAGTTCCATCAGACCTCCACCGCGTTCTTGGGATACATCATCAGCCCTGAGGGCGTCGCCATGGATGAGGGCAAAGTTCGAGCTGTTCTTGAGTGGCCACGACCCATCACTCTTAAGGAGCTACAATGCTTCCTCGGGTTTGCCAACTTCTACCGCCGCTTCATCCGTAACTTCAGCATTGTGGCAAACCCTTTGACATCTCTTATCAAGAAAAACACATCACGTCTTCCCTGGAATGAGTCAGCCACTCGTGCCTTAAATCAGTTGAAACAACTCTTCACGTCTGCTCCTATCTTGCACCATCCCAACCCCAACCTACCCTTCGTGGTGGAAGTGGATGCGTCGAGTACTGGTCTGGGCGCAGTATTGTCCCAACGGCAGGGGTCTCCACCCAAACTATACCCCTGTGCCTTCTACTCAAGAAAACTCAACGCCGCTGAGAGAAATTATGACGTAGGAGATCGCGAACTTCTGGCCATGAGCGCCGCCTTCAAGGAATGGCGACACTGGCTAGAAGGAGCCACTACTCCCTTCACCGTACTCACCGATCACAAGAACCTAGAATACCTCCGCTTCGCCAAAAGGTTAAACCCCCGACAAGCTCGCTGGTCCCTCTTCTTCACCCGTTTTCAATTCACGGTCACCTACCGTCCAGGATCTAAGAACACTAAGGCCGATGCCCTGTCCCGACTGTACGACCCAGAACCAGCCACCCAAGCTCCTGAAACTATCCTGGGCTCCGACCTCATCGTTGGTCCCATCCAGTGGGATCTTGAGACCGAGCTGGAGCAGGCCAACGCTCAAACGGAGGTTCCCATAGCCTGTCCGCCTCACAGAATCTTTGTCCCGGAGACACTTCGTAACCAGGTCCTGGAGCATGTGCACGCTCTTCCCAGTTCCGGTCATCCAGGGGTTACAGCCACCATTCAACTCCTCCAGAACCGCTACTGGTGGCAAACCTTAACCCAAGACACCACCAGATTTATCCAACGATGCCAGGTCTGCAACACCCAGAAATCATCTCATCTGTTACCCGCTGGTTTACTCAATCCTCTGCCCATACCTCAACGTCCCTGGTCCCACATAGCAATTGACTTCATTACGGACTTGCCCGCCTCCAACGGCCATACCACCATCCTCACCGTGGTGTACAGATTCTCCAAAGCCTGCCGCCTCATTCCCTTAACCAAGCTTCCCACTGCACTACAAACGGCAGAACATCTCTGCAACTGGGTATTCAGGTTGTACGGTCTACCTGAGGATATTATCTCCGACAGAGGACCTCAGTTCACCTCCCGAGTCTGGTCGGCCTTCTTCAAGGCTCTTCAAGTCAACGTGAGCCTCACGTCCGGATACCACCCCCAAGCCAACGGCCAGGTAGAACGTCTCAATCAAGATATCATCAGGTTCCTCCGGACCTACTGTCATCATCACCAAGAGGATTGGTGTCGATACTTAATCTGGGTGGAATACGCCCAGAACTCCTTACAAAAGCACTCCATGGGCCTGACTCCTTTCCAGTGCATCCTGGGTTTCCAACCACCTCTATACCCTTGGTCTGGGGAACACACAAATGTTCCCGCCGTAGACGACTGGTTACGACGCAGTGAGGAGACATGGGACCAAGCGCACACACACCTCCAGCGAGCAGTCCGCCGCTTCAAGAGACAGGCTGACCGCCGCCATCGAGCCGGTCCAGAGTACCAACCAGGACAATGGGTGTGGCTGTCCGACCGAGACCTTTGTCTTCGACTCCCCTGCAAAAAACTCAGTCCAAGGTACGTTGGTCCTTTCAAAATTCTTCGACAAATCACTCCAGTATCCTACCGCCTGGCCCTCCCTAATCATTTCCGTATTGCTCCCACTTTCCATGTTTCACTCCTCAAACCCGCTGACGACCCCACTGAGGGAGGAGAGAATCGACCCCAGGAACCGAATCCTCCATCCATCTTGGTAGAGGGCGAGGAGGCTTATCGAGTACACCAACTTCTGGACTCGAGGCGCCGGGGCAGGTTGCTCCAATACCTAGTCGACTGGGAGGGATTCGGCCCAGAGGAACGTTCCTGGGTCAATGCCACGGACATTCTGGACCCCACTCTCACCGCTGAGTTTCATCACAATCATCCAAGCAAACCTGCTCCTCAACCCCGTGGTAGACCTCGACGCCGTCAACATCCTCGCGCCAGGAGTCACTCGCAGGGGGGGGGGCTCTGTCACACTCTCAGAACCCACAACATCCCTCACTGGCCTCCAGAGGGCACCATCACCCGAGTATTGACTTTCTCACACATCACTCCTGGACTAATCACCCACACCTGCCACCACTGATCACTCACGCACCTGCACCCTGTTATCCACCTGCATATAAACCCCATTCACTTCTCAAACAGTGCGAAGTCTCGTTTCCTCTGTGAACATTCTGAGCGTTTATTCCTGTATCTCTGCCTGCCTGTGTTTGACCTCCGCTGATCTGATTATCCCGTTGCCTGCTGCCTGTCTCTCGACCCTATGCTTCGTCCCTGGATTCTCTTCTGCTCGCTGCCAGCCCTGATCCCTTGCCTGGATTTGATAAGTGTGAGCCTAATCTTCGTTGTTGATCTTGCCTGTGTCTTTTCCTGCTTACTACTCTTCTTAATAAAACGTTGCAAATGGACCTGACTGCCTCCGGTGATTCCTCACAAATATGAACCTAAAATAATTTATAAATATTTGTATATCTCCAAAGTTTAATAGGATTACATTTTAGTTGGCAGTACAGTAATAAATATACATTTCACTGTCTATTAAAAAAACAAAAAAAACATGAAAATGTATTTGCTAGAATCACACATTGCAAATGATTACCAATAATTGGTAATTGGTACATTTTCTTTATACATTTTCAGCAGAATATTTTATTAGTGTTGTTAACTACTATTTGTTAGTAGCCTGTAGTGTAGCTAGCTGCTTTTTAGTTCGACTGTAGACTCAAGTTACTTAAAATGATAATTAGCTTATAGCTTGGTGAGCTAGTTTCAAAGTAGCACACTGCTCCTTTCCTTTTCTCTTTCTCTCAACACACAAGCCTTCCTGTCACCCCTTTGGCTTCTCTCCTCTTTCTCTATTTCTGTAGGTTTAGCCACAGAAGAGGTGCTTGTATGGTTGTGTGCCGTTACGATGCCGTGTCTTCCATGGCAGCGGAGCTTAGCGCTGACAGCTGCACAATAGCCAAGAGAGCTGCGGTGGGGGACAAAGTGGGAGTCCCATTTTCTGCCTGTTAAAGAGCAGCTCTGTTGATCACAGCACTGTTTCATTTACTTTAAGAGAGCAGATTAAGGGTCTGTGTTTAAATATATGGCCGGTGAATTATCAAGCATTATAACTAGCTTTGGAAAAATACTTGAATCTGACTGGCTGATAGACCTTGCATGATCCTACACCCCAGCAAACCTCAGCATACCTCCTCATGCTTAATTTATTTTCATGAAAAACAGCAAGCCACCTTATAGCTTAACACTCCCTGAATACATGTGAGCACAGAAACGCTGAAATACTGGATTTACACACACGTACATCCATTTTAAGATGTCTTGCTGTACAGAATGGTCATATTGCAGCATATGTCATGTTGACAGGTCTTTACTGTACTGTGAAAGCTATGTGGATGCCTACTGTCATCAAATATAAATTTTAACATGAGCTGCTGAAATATATTATATACCATCTATAGATGATCTGTTTCTGTAAGTTGCTATGTGTTGATTATGCATAATGCTTTTACTACAGTGAGTGTGCATAATAAAATATTACTATTAATTACAGTGGCTTCAACCATACTAAATGAGATATGCAATGATTTTCTTGTCATACATTATGCCAGTCATACTGATAATTTTTTCCAATGTGTGTGTTTTTAAAGCATTTATATGTTCAGTTGTGTTTGTTATGCTTACAAAACATAAAAATGGAGCAATGAGCATGTCGGCATGAAGAAGAGATGCTGTAGAGGTGAGATGACAGATGTTGGAGTGTTGTCAGGTGAGTGTCATTCTGACCTCACCTCTCTCCATTTCCCAGCTCAAAATGTGTGTGTGAGAGAGCAAGAGACAGAGAGTTCAGTGCACTTGTTCCTGCAAATATTTACACCGAGAGAGCAAATCTCAAGCAACAGTCATGAGCCAATATAAGTGCTGAGCCAAAATCAGACACCAGATAAAACAACAAACTATGAACCATTTTTCAAAATCTCTACCCCGTAAAATACATCTGGAAGACTATTTCTTTTGGATGCAGGAAATGTTGTGGTCCATGGTCCTTTAATGTCAATTTACCCAGCTATGACATCCAATAAAAAGGCTTCCATTTATTCCGTCCTTTTTTGAATTTCTGAGAAGGATGTGGCTAAATCTATTTCTGAGAAGCATATGGTTAAATCTGTATCTGATGCTGGGCATTATTTTGTGAGATGCATTATCATATCATATATATATTTACTAAGAAAGAAAAAGAGCAGAAACATAATGCATCAGTTTTGACCACTGTCCCATTGACCCATTTATTTAGAATTCGACATTTAGCAGGATTTTTTTTTTTTTTTAGTCTATGTAAAATTGTAGGGTTTCATATTTCAGGAAATCTCCCACTTTAATATTTCTTATCATCATAATTATCAATACATAATCAATAATAATCAATCAAGTAAGTCAAATCCTAGAATATCTAATGAAATTGGTAAAACCAAGTAAAACAGCTGTTTAAAGGCTGTCTGGAAGTTGTCAAAGAGATTTGAAGGTAATAGACTGTATTTTTAAGTTTAATTGGCTACACCTCAGGTGACAAACCCTTAGAGCACAGCGCGCACACTTATGCGTGAGTGCACATGCACAAGGTTTAATGATTTTCAAACATCACAAAGCACACATGAACAAACTTCGAATACATATATCAGCCACTGCCATGGATGTGTCCAATCAGAATTTGGCATCTGCATTGTCTATCGGTAACACACAAGTGTGCAAACGTTCACTCAATCACAGCTTAAGTCTCAGGTGTGTGTCACTCAGTGGAAATGTTAACTGCTGTAAGTACCTCTGTGAAACAGAAGGACAGAGAAAAAGACAGAGACATTGAGAGCAATGTAGTCAGCTTGACACAGCTGTTCACTTATTTGCCTGAGTTACACTAATAAATACTCTCAAAATTAGAGAGATAAAGATACAGAATGACAGAAAAAGACATTCATGTAATATTTTTATTATTAATAATATATTTAAATTCTGCTAAGCAGATCTACTCTGTCATGTTGAAGTATTATTGATCGTTATTTTCCTGTTTATTACTGTGAAGCTGCTTTGAAACAAGCGGTATTCTATAAAGTGCTATAGAAATAAAGGTGAATATAATATAATATAATATAATATAATATAATATAATATAATATAATATAAACAACAGTTGTTCTGGTTATCGAATCTGATTGGCAGAGAACCTTTTCCAGCCATTCAATATATCAGTATTACCACGGGAACAATTTCACCATTTGCAGCATTTCTCACAATGAGTGCCATGGTAGACAAGCAAATCCATCCATAATTTTACAAATACTACTGATTTTGTGTCACGGAATGAAGTTTTAGGAGTTTTTAGGCGAGAACTTAGTTATTTAGACCTCAAACATGCACCTTATAAACATAACGTCTATTTGACCATTTTTTAAGACGTTTTTGGCGATATGAGCTCTAGTCAGTCAAGTCAAGTCACCTTCATTTATATAGCGCTTTTTACAATACAGATTGTTTCAAAGCAGCTTTAGAGTGATAATCGGAAATTAATGCAACAAAGATTGTTTCGGCTGTACAGCAGCACTAAAAGAAAGTCATTGTCCAGCTTAAGTACCTTTTTGATTAATTCATTTCTCAAGTTGTTCCAAACCTGTATGAATATCTTTCTTCTGCTGAAAACAAAAGATATTTTGAAAGGGTAACTAAACCCTAAAACAACTTTTCTTTTAGTTAATGATCTGTAAGACTGGGGCTTTATTAATGCTGTGCATTGATTTGAGTAAATTGTTTGACATTTGGGTATAAAGTGTTTTAATTCTGCAATATATGGTGTAAAAATGTCTGAGTGCTGCCCTCTTCAGGTTGAACGGTGGCTACTGCAGTTGAATTTTCCTATTGGATGTTGTGGTACTGTGTGACGTAAGCAGGCACCAGCTCACTACGCCCTTGCCTACAGAGAGACGCGGGTCTCAGGTGCAGGACCCTCCAGACAAGAACCAAACCAGCTTAATCAATCCTGGACCACCATGGAAATTAAACTGGACTTTTCAGAAAAAAATGGAGAATACCGGCGGGTTTTGCATGGGCAGAATATCTTCAAGCATTGTTTCAGTGTTTGTGTGCACAAGCACCTCTGCTATATATTCATAAAGATCTCTGTCCTTATTTTAAGGTTGTGAGATCTAAGACGGCTCACCCCCAAAGAGGAAGCCTTTGATTAGAGGCACATCATCACAGGTGATGTTGTGCACCAGCTGCTGTCATCTTGGCTGACATGCTGTCAGAGCGCAGCAACACACAAGCTCTAATGAACCTCAGGCATACACTCTTAAAAATAAAGGTTCCAAAAGGGGGAGTTGGTGGTGATGTCATAGAACAGTGGTTCTCAACTGGTTTGACCATGGGATCCATATTTTCCAATGGAATTTTTTTTTTTTAATATGACCCTAAAAGAATATTTGAAATATATAAATATTTTTTCCCCAAAATATTCACACACACACAACAGTTACCATGCTGAATACACAATACTAACATGAATTGTTATGAAATATATGGACATTAATCCTGATGAAAAGAGTGAACTGCATAAAAATCCTTCCCAGTTTACACACAAAGTACACGTTAATTTATTGGTACTTTTTGTCATTGCATGATTTACTTATTCACAAAATAACTATGATGTTGCATGCTCATAATTTCTTTTGCACATTATTAAAACTGAAGTGATATACGACATGCGCCACCAACCCGATCTCATGGCAATTCGTACGAATTTTACGAGGTGGCTAATTCGTATGAATTCATATGAATGACCTACCCCTGACCCTGCCTCTAAACCTACCCATCACTGGGGTTTAGACAAATCGTACGGATTTGTACAAGTGAGGTCGTACAAATTCGTATGAATTAGTCACCTTTTACTCACTCATACGAATTCGTATGAATTAGCCGTGAGATTAGCATTACAGCACAGTATAACGGCTGACAGGACAGTTAGCTTTTCTGAAGAAAGTTAGAAAATAACGTTACTGTGCATTCACACTGGACGCGAATAGCGTGTCAAATTCGCGTCTATCACGTCTAGTTTGACGCTTGACCACTTTGTGTTAATTCGCGCCTCAAGAGTGAAACTGACGCGTGTAAAAACAAAAGTTTGAAGCGAAATTTACGCTCGTTAGAGGCGAAAGTTCCAAAAGTTTCGAACCCCGTTGGTGACCATCTTTTTACAAGATGTCTGTTGTTGATGGGTCGGTCATTTATCGAGAGAGTCACCGATATGGAGAGCAGAACAGCGGCGTAGGGATCACCATCGCCGTATTTGGGTCTACCAGACCCTTCGGAGGCGAACCCAGTTCAGCGAGTTTCACCATTTGCTCCAGGAGCTGCGCCTGGATGACGGCCGCTTTCAGCGGTACTTCCGCCTGTCCCGCTTTCAGTTTGATGACCTGTTGTCCCGCATCGGAGCGAGGATCACCCTCGCCCTCACCCACCTAATCTGTAATTTATTTTTGTTTTGATGATAAATGGAGCCAGCCTAGGCTAATACAAAAGTGATTAAACTGTCCTGTGTTTTTTTCCCCTCACACAACACTGTCCAGACACGAACTATGTTCTTGTACTAAAGTATGTTGGTTGTCTTTACATTAGAATAATAATAATGTTTCATATAATCTAGATTAGATATGGAATAAATAGCATACAAAATTAATGTCTCATATATTAAAATCAAGTTTTTATGTGGTAAAATATTTACTTCACCACGTGACAGCAGCAAGCTGGCTCCTGATTGGTTAACGCGGCGCGAATTTGACGCAGAAGTTCAGATTTTTCAACTCGGGCGGCGGACGCGAATTCGCGTCAAACGCGTGAATGCACGCGTTTGCACTAAATAAATCATTCGCGCGTAACGCGCCAGACGCTCAATTCGTGCCATTCGCGTGAACTTGACGCGCGAATGAGGCGAATTCGCATCTACCGCGCCGCGCTCTACGCCTCATTCGCGCCGCAGGAATTTTTTACGCGCGTAACGCGTCTTTGCACTGACTTAACATTGAAATCACCCGCGCTAGACGCTCTATTCGCGTCCGGTGTGAACGCACCATTAGAATTATGACACTGACATATAACCTGATTAATACTGTATCTCATCTGACCGTACTGAATCAGGACAACGCGTTTCTTCCAGGCACTTAAACTGCGTCTGATAGAAGAGTCAACAGCTTTCACGCACATCTATCAAAATAGAAGTCTAGCATCAGAAAAACATAGAATTATGTTTGTTGTTGTTTCTTTGACTGCATACTCTGCAAACCCACTCAAAATGGTCTTAAGACCCACTTTTGTGTCGCGACCCAGCAGTTGAATAATTAACAGGCAGGATCATTTACAGTCAGATCGTCATGATCAAATAAAGCTCTCTGGATGATACAAGACTCCTCGACTTCACATTATGTCCAGATCACTCTGGGGTCCTGTACCCTTAATATCTCGTAATTTCCAGATAAGATAAATTGATTACTCAGAGTGAATTAATGAGCAGTGCTGGGAACTCAAAACATGTAGCTAGCTAAACTACAAACTAATCTACAGAAAGATTAGCTAAGCTGAGTTGAAAGCTATCAATTAGAGCAGTGGTTCTCAACCAGGGGGTCTCAAGATGGCTTAAAAGTATTTAAATTAATAGATTATTATAAATATGTTAAAATAATCAAAAACTCTAAAAAAACACTAAATCAAGATGTCCTATTTCTTTTTCGTCCCTCAATAACTATTGCTCTTATAGAAGAACATAGAGTTTTTGATTTCAGAAATCACAAAATAATTCATTTCATTTATCAATGCTACCAGCATCTATTAATAAAAAAAGAAAAAGCTAGTTTGAAAATGAGTAGCTTTGTAGCCTGTCATAGCCTGTGTGGTCCTTGTAGTCGTCAAGATCACTCATTTAACAGTTCATCTATTGCCAAAATAAAGAAAAAAATATCAGTCAAGAATAGAAAATTATTGAAAATTCAAATCAGTAATATCAGAATCAGAATGCATAGTTTGTGCATAAAAAATGTCTGTCAAAACCAACACATGTTGAATGATGTTCAATAACCCAGCAAAGGCATGCAGTGTGATGTATTTCACTCAGTTCCCTGAACATTCCGATGCCATTTCAGTGAGTTGTCACGGCCGGCTCTAAGCTGCGACAAATGAGGGAGGCAACGAGAACAAAAGCCAATCAAAGAGTTTTTATTGACAATAAATAATAAGCTACGTAATTAACACAAAACACAAAAAACACGTTCCAATAACACAGGCCTGTAAACATAACTTCCCAAACTAAACTAATACATAAAGCAAACAAATAACAAATAAAATTAAAGCTGCAAGCAGCATTTAGCGGTGTTCAAGCAGTTAAGGCCTTTAAGGCCGTTAAGCACAAAAGCATCAAAAGACATTAAATTTTATTTAGCATACATTTAAACACTGACATAATAGATGGAAAAAAAAACATTTACAGCCAATATAGGCAATTTACCATAGGAAATATATGGTTTTAAAGCTTTTTAACAGTTATAGCGCCACCTATGGTCCGATCTCCATGAAACTTTGCATGCTTCTTCACCATGTTATGACACATATGCTCATCAATTTTTGTGAAGTTTTGACTTTTCGTTTAGGATTTATAGGCTTTTTACTGTATTTAGCCCCGCCCCTTTTCTAAATGACCCTGTTACAGCCACCCAAAAGTTTCAAGTCTCTAGGCCTTACGGTTTGGGCTGCACGATGCGTTTTAGGGCAATTTTTTTTTTTTCAAATAGCAAATACAATAGGTTTTCAGCACTAAAGTGCTTGAACACCTAATCAGTACAATTACAATAGGTTTTCAGCACTTCGTGCTTGAACACCTAAAAATCCTTACAAATACAATAGGTTTTCAGCACTTCGTGCTTGAACACCTAATTACAATAGGTTTTCAGCACTTCGTGCTTGAACACCTAATTAAAGCTGCAAGCAGCATTTATCGGTGTTCAAGCAGTTAAGGCAGTTAAGGCAGTTAAGCTCAAAAGCATCAAAAGACATTAAGTTTCATGTAGCAAGCATTTAAACACTGACATCATAGATGGAATATACCTTGTTTTAGCATGATTTACCATGATATACCAAATTTTAGTGTGATTTTTCATGATTTACCATGTTCCAGTATGATTTACCATGAATCTAGCATGATTTACCATGATATACCAAGTTCTAGTATGATTCACCATGACTTACCCTGCTCTAGCATGGTTTACCACAATTGAACACATTCTAGTATGATTTAATATGATTGTAGCATGGTTTACCATGTTATAGGATGATTTACCATGATATACCACATTCTAGAATGATTTATGATAGTTTTGAACATTATGATATGAACATTATATGATCGTAGATGTAAAAGACCATTTACAGCTAATACAGGCAATTTACCATAATACATGGTTTTGAAGCTTTTTAACAGTTATAGCGCCACCTATGGTCCGATCTCCATGAAACTTTGCATGCTTCTTCACCATGTTATGACACATATGCTCATCAATTTTTGTGAAGTTTTGACTTTTCGTTCAGGATTTATAGGCTTTTGACTGTATTTTGCCCTGCCCCTTTTTTAAATGACCCTGTTACAGCCACCCAAATGCAAAATTTCAATTTTTTTTCGATAATTATTGATCTAGAGAGTCCAGAGAATAGGCCTAGACTGGTTTGGTTCCGATCGGGCGAAAAACCAGGGACTAGTTCGCAAAAGTAGGTTTTGGACAAAATTGGACGTAAAAAAAAATGTTTTTAGGCCCAAATCGAAATCTGAGATATACATCTTGTTCGTCTTGAGCCAAGGATCACAATGGTGTAAAAAGCTTGAGGACCAACGGTCTAGGAGTTATGTGCAATTTAGTACTTTTGGTTGCTGTAGCGCCACCTATGGGCCAATCGGGGTCATACTCTGATAGGTTCTCCCCAAAAGTGTGGCCTACCATCTGGCCGAGTTTCAAGTCTCTAGGCCTTACGGTTTGGGCTGCACGATGCGTTTAAGGGGATTTTTTTTTTCAAATACCAAATACAATAGGTTTTCAGCACTAAAGTGCTTGAACACCTAATAAGAATGAGACCTTTTTGACAGTTATAGCGCCACCTATGGTCCGATCTCCATGAAACTTTGCATGCTTCTTCACCATGTTATGACACATATGCTCAAATTTTTTTTTCACTAAAGTGCTTGAACACCTAACAACAACCCAAAATAACAGAAAACCAGAGGGTAACCGAAGCCACCTAAAGTCAGAGAACCATTACCTTTTATAATCCTCTGCAGGTGTTACACATTAATTCCCTCAATGATTACCTCAGTAGGAAGGCCTAGAGGCACGTCACACACCCCCCCTTAAAAAATAAACCCACATACAAACAAAACAAACATACTTCCAACAGGGTACATCCCAACCTCCTAACTAACATCACAAACTTCCTAAAGCCTATCTAGTCTTCAGTGGCTTGCCGAGCTCGGGGCGACTTTAAACACTGAACTCAGCATCCTCAACAATCCCATAACCAAGACTGCCGAAGAACACTGAAGCGTACCCCCACTCAGGATTACCACCCAAAACACCCCCCCCCCCATATAACTAAACTGGGATGTACACACACAAAACAAAAAACAAACAAAACAATAATTTACTAGACAAATCTCTACTAGACTACAGAACTTCCGAATAACAACGATGTCACAGCATCTTCCGGAATCCACTCATCTCCTCCCACCATAATACTCATCAACCTCGGCACCTAAGAAACAAGCTTGAGAGAGAGAAACAGAAAAACAGAAACATCGTGGCAACACATCATACTTGTGATAGAGCATCCGCAATCAGGTTTTCTGTACCCTTGATGTGTCTTATATCAAGATGATACCCTTGTAGAAAGATACGCCATCTCGCTGGTTTGGGTTCTGCAAAGAATGAAGGAATGTTAGAGGATTGTGATCTGTAAAAACCATCAATGGTCCTCCCCCCGAACCCACATAAACCTCAAAATGGATAAGTGCCAAAATTAGAGCTAATGCTTCTTTCTCAATAACTGAATAGTTAAGTTGATAAGCATTAAACTTTTTAGAGAAGTACCCCACCGCACAGTCTACCCCATCTTCTGAGGTCTGCAGTAAAACAGCTCCAGCTCCCACATTACTAGCTTCAACTTGCAATTTAAAAGGTTTATCCAGTCTAGGTGCAACCAAAATTGGAGACACAGTGAGAAGAGACTTAACATCCTCAAATGCTCTGACACACAGAGGTCCACTCAAATTTGATTTTATCTCGAAGCAGTTTAGTAAGAGGAGCTGCCACAGTAGAAAAATTCTGACAGAATCCCCTATAAAACCCAACCATCCCAAGAAACCTCATTAATTCCTTTTTAGTTGTAGGGGGAGAAAATTGATCAATTGCTGCCACTTTAGCTCGAACAGGACATACATGACCCTGACCTACAACTTTTCCAAGGTAGATTACAGTGGCCTTAGCAAATTCACATTTGCTCAAATTAACAGTGAGGTTAGCCGCAACCAGACGATCCAACAAAGCTCTAATCCGACTTAGATGTTCTAACCAAGTGTCACTATAGACGACTACATCGTCTAAGTAAACTGCACAACCTTCCAAACCAGAGATAACTCGATTCATTAATCATTGAAACGTAGCTGGAGCGTTTCTCAGGCCAAAACTCATAACCTTATAGGAAAATAGACCTGATGGAGTAACAAATGCAGAGATCTCTTGGGCTCTAGCTGTTAGAGGAACCTGCCAATAACCCTTTAGCAAATCAAATTTGCTAACATAAGTAGCAGACCCAACTTGGTCAATGCAATCTTCGATTCGTGGCAAAGGGAAGGAATCAGGTTTGGTTAGTGCATTTACCTTCCTGTAGTCTGTACAAAATCTATGAGAGCCGTTGGCTTTTCTAACCAGAATACACGGAGACGCCCAGCTGGAATAAGAAGGCTCCGCTAACCCATTTTTCAACAAATATTCAACCTCAGCCTCTAGGTGTCGCTTTTTCTCCAACGGAACACGGTAATAGTGCTGATGAACGGGTTTTGCGTCCCCCACATCAATATCATAATCAATTAACTTCGTCTGTGTGGGAGTATCTGAAAACAGAGACACGTACTCATTTATTAAAACTGACAAATCAGAATATTGAACATCAGGGAGATGCTTCAACATCACCCCCAAATTCTCAAGGGCTTCTGTGTTTTTAAAACAGCCTTGTGTGACTGCTTCACCCGGATCCAGACCCTCATCATCGGAAACAGGGCCCGCAGGAACACCTCTTAAAGATGTTTTCCCGCTAGCATTTCACGCGTGGCCTCGCGCCAATCGACCGTCGGATTTTACACCCGTTTCACTGAAAGGATACGGGTTATATCCAGGATTTCAGTCCTAAATTAGTAGTGATATTGGTAGTATCACTTCTAATTTACTGTTCATCTGTTATAATGGCGAATATATCGGATGTGTGTCTAACGCTACCTCTGAGTGCAGGTGAGGACACATTCGAGCTGCATTCGGTGCTGTTGGAGCTGGAGTCCGTGGAGAAGCAGATCCGTGATCTGCTAGAGAGGCAAGCCGAGCTGCGAGATCGGCAATCAGCGCTTGAAACATCACGCGCCGATGCTCACAAGTCAGTGGTTAGTAACTTTTTGACTCCGACTTCGTCTATTCCGTGCGTTTCTCTGCCCAGGAGGACGCGATCATCTCTGGCTTCATTCACTCCGGCACCGACACAAAGCCATGGACCCTGGGTGATCCCTCAGCGGAAGACACGAGCCAGGACCAGACCAAGAACCTCTCCACCGCTCCCGGTCTTCGAGATCTCCACCCGGAACCGCTTCTCCCCTCTTCGCGAGTCGGAACGTGACGACGCCGTGATCATCGGCAGTTCCATCGTCCGTCATGTCCGCGCTACCTCAGGTAAGGGTAATGTGCGCACTCACTGCTTTCCTGGTGCTCGTGTTCTAGATGTCGCTGCACATGTTCCCGAGATCCTGAACGGTGACGAGCGCGTCGGAGCTGTGGTGCTGCACGCGGGAACGAACGACATCCGGCTGCGGCAGACGGAGGTTCTGAAGAAGGACTACAGGAGCCTGATCGAGACGGTACGCAGCACAGCGCCTGAGGCAACGATCATCGTGTCTGGACCGCTTCCCACGTACCGACTAGGACAAGAAAGGTTCAGTAGACTATTTGCTCTAAATGAATGGTTAATATCATGGTGTAATGAACAGAAACTGCTCTTTGTAAATAATTGGAATCTGTTCTGGGAGCGACCTAGGCTCTACCGTGCTGATGGCCTGCACCCCAGCAGAATCGGAGCGGCTGTGCTGTCGGACAACATCTCCAAGACGTTACACACCATCTGACTAGTAAGTCAAAGTCCAAATCACAATCTCTGCTTTCCCAACTTAATTGATACAAGTAGTGTAGAACATTATATAGAAACTGTGTCTATTCCTCGTCTAGTGAGGCCAAACAATAAATCTAGTTTAGGATCTAGGAAAAATCTTATTGTAATTAAACCAGAAAATCTAAATCTCAGTGAACAAAAAGAATTTCTAAAACTAGGTCTTCTAAACATTAGATCGCTCACACCTAAGGCGGTTATTGTAAATGAAATGGTCACAGATAATAATTTCGATGTTCTGTGCCTTACTGAAACCTGGCTTAAACCAAATGATTATTTCGGTCTAAATGAGTCTACTCCACCAGGATACTGTTATAAGCATGAGCCCTGACCGATCGGTCGTGGCGGCGGTGTTGCAACAATCTATAGAGATATCCTAAATGTTACTCAGAAAACAGGTCACAGGTTTAATTCGTTTGAAGTACTTGTGCTAAATGTTACGCTCTTAGATGTAAGAAAGAAATCCCTATTATCTCTAGCCTTAGCGACCGTATATAGACCTCCAGGGCCCTATGCTGATTTCCTAAAAGAGTTTTCAGACTTTCTCTCAGATCTATTGGTCAATGCCGATAAAGCAATAATTGTTGGAGATTTTAACATACACGTAGATAAAACAAATGATGCGTTAGGGGCTGCGTTTACAGATTTATTAAACTCATTTGGGGTCAAGCAAAACGTCAGTGGTCCCACTCATCGTCTAAATCATACACTAGATTTAATTATATCATATGGAACCAATCCAACCGATATAGATATTATAGCGCAAAGTGACGATCTCACTGATCATTGTATGGTAACGTGCATATTACGTACTGCTGAAATTTGCCATGTTGCGCCACGTTATCGACCAGGCAGAACAATCGTTCCAACCACTATAGATAGATTCACAAATAGCTTACCTGATCTATCTCAGCTGCTCAGTGAACCCCAACAAACAGATGAACTAGAGGAAATGACTAGCAGTTTGAGCACCATTTTCTCTAGTACATTAGATATTGTTGCACCAATTAGATTAAAAAAGGTTAGAGAGAAAACTAAAGCACCATGGTACAATAGTACTACACATGTTATCAAGAGAGAAACTCGTAACTTAGAGCGTAAATGGAAACAAACTAATTTAGAGGTCTTTAGAATCGCGTGGAAAGACAGTATGTCACGTTATAAAAAGGCTCTAAAAGCAGCCAGGGCTGAGCATCTCCGCAAACTGATAGAAAATAACCAAAATAATCCAAGGTTTTTATTTAACACCGTGGCTAGACTAACAAATAAACAGACATCACCAGAGCAAAATATTCCGTTACAGTATAGTTGTAATGATTTTATGAATTACTTCAATGAGAAAATAGAAAGCATCCGAAATACAATTGTAAATGTACAATCCTCTATGGTGTCTTATGATTCAGCCTCAATTATCGCCCCTCAAGAACAACTACACCGCTTTACAACTATAGGACAGGAAGAGCTAAATAAACTTATCTTTCCAGCGAAACCAACAACATGTTTATTAGACCCAATACCCACTAAACTACTGAAAGAAGTGTTACCTGTAGTGGAAGAGCCTCTTCTCAATATTATTAACTCGTCTTTATCTTTAGGTCATGTTCCAAAAATATTTAAGCTGGCAGTAATAAAACCTATTATTAAGAAACCGCAATTAGATCAAAATAACTTAGCAAATTACAGACCCATTTCAAATCTTCCATTTATATCTAAAATACTAGAAAAAATTGTGTCCGCTCAATTGTGCTCTTTCTTGCAAGAAAATGATATCTATGAAAAATTTCAGTCAGGATTTCAGACCGCATCATAGCACAGAAACTGCGGTAGTTAAAATTACAAATGATTTACTTTTAGCTTCTGACCAAGGCTGTATCTCAATACTAGTTCTACTCGATCTTAGCGCTGCGTTCGACACTATAGATCATAAAATACTCTTGGATCGACTACAAAACTACACTGGTGTTCAGGGACAGGCATTAAGCTGGTTTAGATCGTACTTATCAGACCGTTACCATTTTGTCTGTTTAAATGGTGAAAAATCGAAGATAGCGTCAGTAGACTATGGAGTGCCGCAAGGATCGGTGTTAGGCCCTCTGCTATTCTCAATATATATGCTGCCACTGGGTAATATTATAAGAAAACATGGAATTAATTTCCACTGTTATGCTGATGACACTCAATTATATATTTCATCAAGACCAGATGAAAACACTAACTTATCTAAATTGACAGAGTGTCTTAAAGATATAAAATGCTGGATGACGTGTAATTTCCTGCTATTAAATTCAGATAAAACGGAGGTATTACTTATTGGTCCAAAAAACTACCCACAAAACCTCGTACAATACAACTTTAATTTAGAAGGATGTCCAGTTACTTTATCCACTACAGTAAAAGACCTGGGTGTTATACTAGACCGCAACTTGTCTTTCGAAAATCATATTTCATATGTTACAAGAACAGCCTTTTTCCACCTTAGAAATATTGCTAAGCTACGTAACATGCTATCTGTTTCTGATGCAGAAAAGTTAGTTCATGCATTCATGACCTCAAGACTAGATTACTGTAACGCTTTATTAGCTGGTTGTCCTACATCCTCAATAAACAAGCTACAGTTAGTGCAAAATGCAGCCGCTAGAGTTCTCACTAGGTCAAGAAAATATGATCATATAACACCAATTTTATCATCTCTGCACTGGTTACCTATTAAGTTCCGTATCAATTACAAAGTACTATTACTGACCTATAAAGCCCTAAATGGTCTAGCTCCTGTATATTTAATGGACCTTCTATCGCCCTACAATCCATCGCGTTCTTTAAGATCCCTAAATTCGAGGCTTCTGGTCATTCCCAGGATATCCAGATCCACTAAAGGAGGGAGGGCGTTCTCGCATTTCGCTCCTAAACTCTGGAATAGCCTTCCTGATACTGTTCGTTGCTCAGACTCGCTCTCCCAGTTCAAAACTAGATTAAAGACGCATCTCTTCAGCCAAGCATTCACATAATGCTTGCCTCTTATACTACTGTTGAATCAGATCGAATGCATTAATATTATGAACAGCAGCCACGCTAATTATTTCCCATCTGCTTTTCTGCTGTTATCTCGGGACGCTAGTCCCGAGGTAAATAGCGTTCTTCAGCTACAGTCTGTATCCAGCCTCTCACGGAGACTTCAGAGTCCCCAACACCTGCGATGAGACGACTCGACGCCTGTGAAGAGACGACTCAACGCCGGCGATATGTTATGCCCTAAATTAATACATGATGATTAACTAACTGTATTTTTTACGTACATTTCTGAAATGCACTTTCTGTAAAGCTGCTTTGAAACAATATGAATTGTGAAAAGCGCTATACAAATAAATTTGAATTGAAAATTTGAATTGAAAAAGAGAATTAGCAGCCTCCTGTGTAGCATCTTCAACAGTATCACGTACATAATAAGGTTTCAAGAAATTCACATGGCAAACACGTGCCTTCTTCCTCCTATCAGGAGTTTCAATCAAATAGTTCAACTCTGAAACCTGACGTAACACAGTATAAGGGCCTACAAATTTTGCCTGAAAAGGAGAACCCACAACTGGCACCAAAGCAAGCACCTGATCCCCAGACTGAAGACCTCAAACCTCTGCCCGACGATCAAATAACCGTGTCATTCCATCTTGTGAATGCCCCAGATTCGCCTTTGCCTGTGCACAAGATTCATACAATCTCCTACGAAAATCAGTTACATAGTTCAACTAATTTCTCGGTGGATTAACATCCTTCAAATCCTCAGACAAAAGTGACATTGGACTACGCCGAATGTCCAAATACAAGCTCATTTGGACTAAACCCTGTGCTTTCCTGTGAAGCTTCCCTAGCGGACATAAGAAGCCAGGGCAAACCGTCCTCCCAATCACCCTTCATGTGCGTGAAATACGATCTTAAAAGAGACTTAAGTGTCTGATGGAAGCGCTCTAGCGCCCCCTGACTTTGAGCATGGTAAGCGCTAGCCTTCTGATGTTTAACACGCAACTGTTTTAATATTAGAGCAAATATTTTCGAAGTAAAATTCGATCCTTGGTCTGTTTGTATGACTTTAGGAATTCCAAACAGAGCAATGAATTGCGTTAAGGCTTTTAACACGGTCTTTGTAGTAATGGAGCGTAACGAATAGGCCGCTGGAAACCTAGTTGTTTGACACATTATCGTGAGCAAATATTTACTACCTGCTTTCGACTTAGGTAATGGGCCCACACAATCCACAATTAAATATTCAAATGGTTGGTTTACCACTGGAACAGGAAAGAGTGGTGCTGGTCTCAGAGTCTGATTGGGTTTTCCAGTCAACTGACAAGTATGGCATGTTTTAATGTATGCAGACACGTCTCGTTTAAGCTTGGGCCAAAAAAAACTTCTCAAAATTAATTGATACGTTTTTTTTACTTCCAGATGTCCTGAAGTATCATGAGCTGTTTTCAAAACAAGATCACGGAGATTTTTTGGAACGACAATCTGAACAACTGGGTCTCCAACAAAATCTTCACCATGGGGCACCCACTTCCTGACTAACATTTCTCCATCCAGATAATACCCTGAAGGTGTATCCTGCAGTACATCTGGAGACAGAAGTCTGTCAAACAAGACAACAAGCGAGGCATCTGCCTGTTGTTCTTTCACCAATTCACTACGTGAGATAGTCAAAACTGTTGGTATTTTTGTCAGTGTCTTACCATCTCTCTCAACATCTGACTGAGTCACAGATAAAGATTTACTCCCAGCACGGGTTACAACAGAAGAAACAAATACTTCTGGAAAACTCTGGGCATTTTCATCTGACACCTCTGAAACCAATAAAGAGGGAGACACTATCAAAGCTGGCGGACCAACGGACCACACTCTACCTCCAGCTAAATTGTTTCCAAGAATAATGTCTACACCTACAACTGGTAAACAGGGACGTACCCGAAGCGTTACCTCTCCCTGCACCAAATCTGAAACCATCATCACTTTATGTAGAGGAACGGATACTACATTTAACCCTATTCCTCTAATCAAAACATTATTTCCAGTATACGATTCACTGGAAAAAGACAGGACATTTTCAGAAATAAACGATTCCGTTGCACCTGTGTCTCTGAGTATTTTTACTAGTTTATTCTCTTTAGAGCCTACTAGTGAGACATAACCTTCTGTAATAAAAGGTGAAAAACTAGAATTCAAGGTTTCACAGTCATTTTCAATAGCTAGTTCGAACGATGATTGAATAGATGTTACCAATCCTACTGATTTAGCTCCCAAAACGGCATTCTATTGGGGCCTTCTATTCCCTGATAAATATTGAGCTTTAGCTTTTAGCATCGGACATTCATTTTTCCAATGCCCTTTAGCCTGGCAGTAATTGCATGCATCAACTAATTCACATTCCCCAGGTGAACGCAATGATCTACTTCTAAAGATATCAGGATTTTCCCTACTCTTATCATGTACAGACCAATCAGGTTCTCGTCTAATTTCTCTGAATGCCCTTTGTCCAAACTGATTTTTGTGAATTAGAGCATATTCATCAGCAAGGACTGCAGCATCATACGCCGTATGAGCTTTAGTCTCAGTTACATAAGTAGCAACACGAGGTGGCACTGAATTTGTAAACTGCTCTAACAATACTAGCTCCTTTAGATCACTTAAAGTTTTGACATCAGAAGCAGAACACCAGCAATTAAAATGAGTTTGAATTTCTCTCACAAATTCCACATGCGTTTGTCTTTCAGATTTTTGCCAACCCCTAAATCGCTGTCTATATGCCTCTGGTACCAAATCATAAGCTTTCAAAACAGCTGACTTAACACATTCATATTTTTCCGAGTCCTGAATGCTTAGCGAAGAAAAAAATCTCCTGAGCTCTTCCCGTGAAAACGCATTGCAATAACGAAACACGCTCTGAATCGGACCAACCTCTAGTACCAGCTACTCGCTCAAACAGTGAAAAAAAGGTATCAATTTCCCTTTCATCAAATTTAGGCACAAGTTTCAAATTTGTGACCACATCAAAATCAAACAAATCATGCTCACTACCATCAACAGACAATCTTCTGGCTTCTCTAGAACCTTTCCCAGCATTTATCAAATCCAACTTATAACGCTCAAGCTCCAATCTCTTCCTTTCAATATCATGTCTTGCTTAAATTTTTTGCTGCTCGATCTTTTCCTTAGACTTCATTTCTATCAAAAGTAAATCCTTCTGTTGCTCATAAGTCAAAGACATTCTGCTAGCCTGAACCATAGACACTGTCTTTTCATCTTCAAGTACATTCTGTTCTACCAAAGCAGATATCAAGATCGATTTTAAACTTCCCTTTAACCGTTTGTCCGCAACAGAAAGCTCAACATTATAATGATTCGCAAGTGCTAACAATTGATCCTTCGAAAACTAATTTAAAAGGTCTTCCGACGGATTACGAATAAATTCATCAATATTGGAAGTCATTTTACATTTCTGCTACCCCTAACAAATGAGAAAAAAAACAACTAAAATTTCGAACGAACACTGAATATTGTATATTTTCATACACATTCAATCAGTAGACTATTCAATTCATAAAATTACCGCATTCGTTTCCTGAAAGCTCATTCCAATCTGCACGTAGCGGCAGTTATACTAGTCATTTACACAGTGTTTCCCAAATTCAAACAAAATAGTATACCTTACGTCCTAATCAATGGTTACTCGAAGCCTCCCAAACAAACTAAACAGCGCATGCTGAACACTCGCTCACGGAGTCGGATATTGACAATAAATAATAAGCTACGTAATTAACGCAAAACACAAAAAACACGTTCCAATAACACAGGCCTGTAAACATTAGCCTGGTTCTACCGCTCCATTGACAAGCGTTAACTTCCTTGTAGGCGGGTATTCTATTGAAGTCTAAAACTATTGGATCTGCCCAGAGTCACTCTATCTGCCATAACCAATCGCTAACGTTTGGTCGTGACATATGTCTTTTCCCGAACCCCGTGGGAGGATGGCCATAAACACAAAACTAAGCAAAGATTGTTCTTGCTCCGGCTTTAACTTCTTGATATTCGGCTGCGTTGCCACAACGGACCGAATGGCTTCGCTCGCATCTTTTTTATTTTGAACTACAACTCAAAATAACGCACGAGTCGACATCAACGTCATCGTTCTCAGCCACTCCCTCTGTTCGCTGATTGGCCCGGTAAAAAATTGATCGGAGAAAACCAAAGTCTACAGCACAATCCCAGACGTAGTACTGAAGGAAAATGAAATTGAGCGGAAGTGCGTAGGAGGGCGGAGCCAGGCTATGTAAACATAACTTCCCAAACTAAACTAATACATAAAGCAAACAAATAAAACAACAACCCAAAATAACAGAAAACAAGAGGGTAACCGAAGCCACTTCAAGTCAGAGAACCATTACCTTTTATAATTCTCTGCAGGTGTTACACATTAATTCCATAGACTGTAAAAAGAATGGACATAGTGTCGTGACGTCACCCGTAGGTTTCTGAAGACCGTTTTTGAAGCCTAAAGTGGGCGTAGCCGATCGTCGCCATCTTGGCAGCGCGTCACTCCCGGATAACCGAAAATGGGCAAAGAGGCGGGACGTGGGTGGAGCTGAGGTGCTAATACTATATGCTACTGGCCTCGCGCTAAAGTGACAGCTGACTGAAGTAAAGCCAATAGTTAAAGTTCATGTTTTTGCCCTTTGAAATACTATAATAGTTAAAAGACGTAACTAAAAGTGAGACTATGTGTATCGTGATGCATTATTATTCTGGTAGTTAAAAATGTATTATCATGCAGTCACTTTAACAATATTGCTCTGACCTTGTGCGAGTGATTCATGCGCATACATGTCAGTCAGCGCGACATCGCACGTCAAGTTCGTAAAGAGCTTTATTCACATTTTAGTCCATTTTGAAATCTAATTCTGTCCGCCTCTCAATTTCTCAAATGGATTAAACCAAAGATATTTCCTCAGAAGTTCAAGTAAATGCACTAGAAATCCGCGCTCATTCAAGGGTGTGCATATATTGCACGGAAGGAGAGAAAGCACTGTCACTTGCAGGATTTCATCTGACTGTACTTTTTATTTAACACTGAAAAGTTCAATAAGCATATCTTCCGTCAGAGCATCAGTGCCGCATAACGAGTGTCTTTATATCTATAACTTTAGACGTTTTTAAATCTAAACTCCAAAACGCAACGAAATTGTCAGACATCCATTAGTGCAAAACAACTGGAAATACAGCGCAGAGATGTCAAGTACAGCAGCGGCTGGGATTAGCTGAGGGTGACGGTAACACACAGCAGACAAACGGCTAGCAGTGACAGCAGCCGCAATCCACCTGTCACTCAAGTGGCCACGCCCTTAATTATGCAGAAATGTAAGGCTTAATATAATTAAAAGGATGAGTTATAAAAAAAATGCACCCCCCTCACAGTTGTCATGAAGGGCAAAATTAGCTGTATAGACCAAAACAACTTAAGGCACCAGGCTGTAAACATATTTTTTTCGGCTGTAAAGTTGGGCATTTTAACATGGGAGAGATACAGATTTGGCTCACTTTTGCAGTCAGCCTCAAGCGGCCAGTCAATGAATTGCAGTTTAATTCACTTCCGTGTTGGTTTCAAGAGGGAGACAGGGAGGTTGCCGCTCGATTAATTCCCTCAGTGATTACCTCAGTAGGACGGCCTAGAGGCACGTCACAGAGTGAATAACAAATGTATACTCACTTGTGTTTTGTATTATGTGCGTTATCGTCTCTGACAGACAGCATGTTGAAGACCGCAATTTTCTCTCTCTTCTCAGAAAGCGATGACGCATTCAAAACACCTGGTTGGGTGTACTCGCTGGACCTCGCTGTATTGTGCAAGTTATTTTTTGACAGACATCGATGATACTCGTGATACTCAAATGATGTTTATTTGTAAACAGATGGATTGTAAGGTAATAATTATTTATTTCTTAACCAGCAAGTATCCAATGAAGTGATTGATGCGGATGAGTCTATCATTTTCAGTTCTAATATTTAAACCAACCCAAAGTTTTTGACGGATGTGATAATGTGCGTAAAGGGTGAACTATGTTTGATTTTTGGGTAATTATAAAAATGCTGGAGACTTTCAAAATGCTTTTTGCATAGTTCATTATGCTTATTTTCTTTTAAATATTTTATTTGAATTATCCCATGAAAATGCAGATCCTGGTGTACATTAAAGTGAAAAATCACCTTTTTAAAACATTTCTTCCATTATTACCCCTTAACAGGTTTTGAATCTACTGTGAACAAGAATTATATTGTTTGGTTGATGCTAATTATGAATAAAAAAGAATGATTGATTGAACTACAAAAAAATAGTCTGTGCTTGCAAAAATAATATGGCTGTATATGTCACATCCATGATGTGGGAGATGAGAATAAAATAAACAAAATAAATAAGAGTAAAATAAACATGGCTTTCTGTCACACTTTAGATTAGGGTCCAATTTTCACTATTAACATATTAACTACGACTTTTACCTCAATAAACTTAGATACTAATAAACCTAAATAAATATTTAGTTAGTTACTAACCCTGGAACATAACCTGCTCTAGAGTTGGTTATGCTCAGGTAATAAGCTGCTATGGCTACTTACACACCCTGAAAGTTATCTCAGATTTTGGAACCGAAGGTTAAGGTTATCCATTTACTCTGAATAAACTTAGCCAGGTAAGTCGCACAACCTGCTTTCTGCTTTCAATATACCACTGAACACCATTACGACTAAAAGTTTGCTAAGAAGTTTTTCTTACTAAAGCAAGGCGGTATTTGACTGGTCAAGCGTATCCATAGCGGACAGGTGGGATGGGCTTTGGATGGCAATTCCAAAGTGCATTATGGGTGTTGTTGATGTTTTCCTACTTATTTGGCAAAAGGGAAGACAACAGCCTTTTTTCTCTGTTTTCTCTAGTCAGGTAGCACAGATTTCAAACATTTTTTCACCTTTCTAATGCATAGGCACCCAAGTTATTTTAAAGCCCATTTTTTCCGGCGGTGTAGTAACATTTTCAGTTTAGGGTAGCATTTTGTGTGAGACAGAGATAGCTGCAGGTCGGAGTAATGGGTAACAGAAAGGTAGGGGTGGGCTGAAAGTTACACAATGCAACAACAAAAACTAAGCAAGTGATTTCAAGACATCTCAATGTAGATTTTTATATGATGTTAATCTTCTAAACTCACTCTGGCTGTTAGACAATGGTTTGACACTCTTCCCAACAAAAGTGGTTATGCTGTTAAATTTCAAAGAGGACTTCTCCTTTTCCTCTGGCAACCCCAAACTCTGAAACTTTCTTGCTCTTTCTGATCATGGGCCACCAACACACCGTCAGATCCGCCGGGAAATTGCAGCAATTCACTCGAAATGAAAACACGATCAAAAAGAAAATGGGCTCAGCCAAAGACCGCAAGCACATAGTCAAACTCACACATGTCTCATCACAAAGCAAAAATAAGCGTGATGAAAAGAGTTTTTATGACACATCTGAAATGATGACATCATGCTAGGTCGTGACTTGCAAAAAGAAAACTCGCACAATACAGCTAAGTTTTTTTTCTTTTTTTCCCGAAATGGAATTTCTTGGTTCAAATCCAGGATTCTTGATTTCACAATCCAAGTTTCCAGCTAGCTCAAAGCACTCCCACAGAGGTGTAAAACCCTTTGCAGGATGGGAGAAGCTAATTATCTCTTCTCATATACTACCACAGGTACTGGCAACTGGCTTTGTTCCCACACACATTCTCCCGCATTAAAATCTACAACACGGGCGATAGAAACGCTAATAAAGGAAAATATGTTTTATAATTAATAACTGAGGAATAATTGGCACTGTTATGAAATTTGAGGCTGGGCAGTGAAGCATGATGACTTCTGATTACCCTAGACATCATATATCACATTTCCTCAGCACTCTACTAATAAACTGATTAAGTTTAGTTGACCCAGCTGTCTCTGATAGCCCATAAACATGCAGCACAATCACAGGGAGATTATTTACTACCAGCCCAGCAGAAACACCTCGGTCCTAAGAGAGGACATTACAGATGCCTGCTGCAGAGTAACAGAGATGCACTGAGATTAACAATCATAAAATAATAATAAGAAATGCCACAAAGTCTCTCATTATGCTCAGCTTGCAGATTCGGCTAATCGCTCCATGAGGGATACTTTAAGGCCCTGCTGAAAACAGCAGCGCATGCAGGCTTTTTAAAGGGGGCACTCATGTGGAATGGACAATGGTAACGAATCACGCCAATGCAAATGGTAATCATATTATGTGCATAATTGACATGCATCAGTGTTAGCGCAAATCAGTGTGAGAAAATAACATTTTCCATTAAGGGGCAATTTTTGTCCCTTGGACTTATTTTTCAGTGGCTCTTTTTTACATTTAGTTTATTTCTAACCATATGAATCTTTTACAGCAAAACATATCAATGACAATTTTTTTCATTCTTGAAGTGAACTTTCTGCCTGTGTGGTGATTAGATTCACTGTTTTGCATTGCCAGCTTGAACTTGACAACACGACACGTCTGGTGTGAGGCATGACGCTTCATCCATAGTGCACGCTTCTTACGCTTGAATGGACAAAAAAACTAAGTATGGCAAAATAGCCATCTTGGCACGTATCATAGTAAACACAGTCAGTTATGTATTAACCGAATGTAAACAGTTGAGAGAGAAATCGGATGTGTGTGTCAATATATTGGATACAATCAAAGAACAGAAGGAAAAACAAACTGATTTTGCCTGAATAATTTTTGTCAATTTAACAAGGATTAATCTGTGTCTATTTTTAGACATCTTAAAGTGTATGTGATGGCAAGAGCGAGACTTAGATATAAAAGCAGGCACTTTCAGCATTGCCACAGGTGATAATGAATGTCTTAAAAAATTAGTGGAGCTGTTCTCACCTTTTAGCTGTTTTCACTGTTCGTTTTTCTCTCTTCTCCCAGCCCCCATCACACACACCTCTCCTGACGCCACATACCTGTGCCAACTTAACCTGTCAGCCTGTAAATTTCAGATAATTGATGGCCATTTTATGACATCGTTCAATAATGTTGATGTAATGGTCTTAGTGAGCCTATCTCCACGTCTATCTTGTGACCTTCCAGCTCATATTGCTCACACACCATTGGCTCGGCCCTCTTTCACCTAAAGGCCTGTTAAGATAAAGTGGTTCTGCCTCTCTTCTGGATGATTTCTAAAATATTAAGATAGATGGGGGTTGAGAATGGAGTTGGGCTGTTTATCAAAGCATGACTTACCTGGCCAGAGTCAGGGATCTGTACTAAAAAAACACTGAAGACATCCTGCCATATGCAACCCAGAGCTACAATATTGGAGCAAGGCTTTTTTCATCTCTTGTGGGCTGATTTATTGTTGAATATTATGCTAAAGAGCCCTTGAGCTACACTGCTATTCATCAGAAAAAATGCACCACATGCTTTTCACCTCATTCACCATATTTAATAAATGTACAGATTTTTTTTTTCTTTTGGTAGAAGATTTATCAGTGTATTTCTTTAAGAAACCAACTTGATTTGTACAGTAGATGTGCAAAATGTTGAGAATCTGATAACAGTTATGAACTAGGAAGGTCTGTTTTAGTGGATATAACTGTATCATTGAGAAACTTAAACAGTTGTAGTCTAATTAAATTATATATACATACATTTTAAGTGTCACTTATCCTGTTAATGAAGTTGTCATGAAATTAGCTGTCTCAAATAAATCTATTTTTATCAAGATTTGATCAGATTTATCAATAAATCTATTATCTGAATGCATGTTATTATGGAAGCTTGTTTCCACCACTGAATAAAAAAAAATAATAATAACTGCGTAATTATGTAATTGCAATTCTAAGGGGAAAAAATCTGAATTGCGATATATATCGGCATAAACTCGCAATTCTGACTTTATTTCTCAGAATTGCAAGATTTAAAGTCAAATAAATTCATGATTGTGAGAAAATGTCAGAATTGTGAGCTGACTTTTTTTTCTCAAAATTGGACCTACAGTTGTGAATTTATATCTCGCAATTCTGAAAAAAAAAAATCTGAATTGCAGGACGTAAACTTGCAATTGCAAGAAAATTGTAAATCAGAATTGTAAAATTAAAAAAAGCAATAACCTTTTGTATTTTTTTATTCCGTGGCAGAAACAAGATTCCATATTTTATAGATCTTATTGTGAAAAAATGACATCAACAAATGACATGCCCAAAATACAATGGACAGAATAGCCACCAAGAAATTGACATATATATGTGTGTGTATTCCACTGAAAAATAAAATCATGGTTTGAAAGAATATGATGGTGAATATTCTTTCAAACCATATGATTTTATTTTTTCAGTGGAATACACACACACACACACACACACACACACACACACACACACACACACACACACACATTAATGATAATAATAACAATAAAACATCTCACACACAACTATTGTATAGTTTTGAATGATTTGCAATATAGCACACAAGTCATATGGATAATTTGTAAGTTTTTTATTTTTTTTTTTTGACAATCCATGGTCACTATGAGCACTCATGTAAGCAAAATATATAAGTGAAGATTCTTTTAATAATTTAAAAAATAACATCACTAGATTTACTATTTCCCTGAAATGTGTTAAGATATAGAGGCAGAGACAGTGAAACAGAAATAGATGAAGACAGAAATAGAGATGAACCGGCAAGATGGTGATTTTGATTATCAGCTGTAAATCTGTAGTTCATATAAGAGTGAAAAGAAAGAAAAGCACAAGCCAGAGAGAATTAATAAGCAAAAGACACAGGATAAAAGAGAGTGCATGAAGGGTTGGGAGAGATGAAGTAGATAATGGAAGAAAGACAAAAAAGAGAGATTGAGAGGGAGGCGAAGGCTTTTGGTGGGGGTTTTATATGACTCTCTCTTGTGTGTCTGGCAGGCCAATAAACATATCATACTTCTATAAAGGTGGAGCACAAAAGATGGACTGAAGCGAGAGGCAGGCTAATCTTTAAATCCTCCAGCAGCCTGTCTAACACTGACTCTCCAAGGTCAGTTTATTAATGAGCAAACAGATGGAGGAGAGAAATCAGAGTGTGGGAAAAGCATGAAACTTTACCCAAACATGCACTCACACACGTGAAATATTCACTGTTAAGATTTAATCAAGATTTTCAGGCAACCTTCCTTCAACCTTGAATTAATAGAGGAGACTGGGTAAACCTATAGGGCAGAAAAAATACAGATGAGACCTCTTTAGTGTAAAACTCTTACAAACTTTTCTAATAATCATACTGATAACAATGATACTCAGCTCTATTTTTCTTACCAATATAAAATAAAAAAAAATTGGATGACTAGTAATTTCCAACTACTTCATTTTGAAAAATACAGAGATTTTAATTATTAGACCAAAAACCACTGCACGTAATAACCTAGAATACCTTCTAACACTTGATGGATGTTCTGTCAAGTCTTCGTCATCAGTTAGGAACCTGGTTGCTCTTTGATACCCATTTTTCATTTGAAAGCCACATTTCTAGCATCTGTAAAACCTTCTTAGATCTTCAATCTTAAAAATATATCTACACTACAACATAGGCTCTCGATGATAAATGCAATACATATAGTTCATGCGTTCATGACATCAAGACTAGATTATTGTAATGCTCTTATGGGTGGTTGCCCTGCACGCATAATAAACAAACAACAGCTGGTCCAAAACGCAGCAGCTAGTGTTCTTACCAGAACCAGGTAGTATGAACATATTAGCCCGGTTCTGTCAACACTACATTGGCTCCCTATTAAACATAGTATACATTTTAAAAATATTGCTGATTACTTACAAAGCACTAAATGGTTTAAGCTCCCCAGTACTTGAGTAAGCTCTTAACGCATTATAGTCCTTCATTGTAATCTCTAAATTCTGGCCAGTTGATAGTACCTAGAATATCAAAATACACTGCAGGCAGTAGATCCTTTTCCTATTTAGCACCTAAACTCTGGAACAGTCTTCTCCTTTCGAGAAGCAGACACACTCTGTCAGTTTAAATCTAGACTAAAAACACATCTCTTTAACCTGGCATACACATAGAACATTATCAATTTCTGTAATTCAAATCATGTTAAATAATTATTAGGCTTCATAAATTAGGTCAGCTGTAACCGGGAACACATCACATAACATCTGAGTTTACTCATTACATCCTTGGAAGAATGGCATCTACTCTAATATTAGTCTCTCTGTTTATCCCGAGGTTTACGCACTCAGCCGGATCCAGGCCATATCCAGATCAGATGAGGACCAGGACCAGATGGAGGACCTACGCCTAAACACGACCACAATGCAGCCCTGAAGTGTCAGCAGAGACCGTGTCAACTAGACTCTCTCCTGCGAAGGCCTCATCGACACAACAAAAGTTGTATTTTTTACGCCAAATGATTTTCCTCTGTACAGATAAAAACGTTATTAAAGTGTTTTCACACGGATCCGCAGAAATTATTAAAAATGCTGTATTATGCATGCCAGACAAGTAATTGGCAATGTTACTTTGTAAAGAAAGATTACGTGCCAACACACATACACATTCAAACGCGCATGCCTATAGACTAAACACGTAATACGCATGTGCATGCCTATAGACTTCTCACAGATTCACATTTTTGAAGTTTACATGGAAATGATAACGGGCTGCTTTCAAAAACTTGCACTTTGAAACCTACTTCAAAGTTTGCATCCTCTGGCCACCAAAATGCTGTTATCGTTTTAATGAACGGCCAGAACACATTCAAAGTTTTCTGTTTTCAGTTGAAAACGGTGTTGTGTAAGCAGCCCCTAAGTTAATAACTAATGATTTTTACAATGGAAATGACTCTATTAAAAACTTACTTAAACTTTAACTAAAAACTACTTTTGTAGAGCTGTTGTACAGCAATAACAATCTTTGTTGCATTAATTTCCTATTATCACTGTAGAGCTGCTTTGAAACAATCTGTATTGTAAAAAGCACAATATATAAATTAAGGTGACTTGACTTGACTAATAATCGAATCTAACCAAGGTTATAATTCTTTTACATTTATATATGCACTTTTAATGAGCTCATTTCAGTGTTATTTTAATATCACTGAAATTCTATTAAAGGTTTTTTTTGTTTGTTTGTTTTTTTCAGTTCTAGTTTCCTATTTTAACAACAGGTGAAAACATTTTTTTATTTCAGTTAAGTTTTGTTAGACTGGGCTGTCTGACCAATCAACTCGCAGAGAGGAGGGGTTTAGAGAGACTGAATCTTCGAACAAACCGTTTTCAGACTCTTTGAGAAATTAGGTGATGTGCAATGTATATTATGATAAAAAAATTCTTGGATGCATGTAAACCTATTGTAGGAGTCCCCCAAAACAAAATTAAGAACATTTAATATTGCATACTAGGGGTACTTTAATAGAATTGTAGAAACTAAAGATAAGATATATGCTTTCCTATTGATAGTCATAATAATCTTGATGTTTATGATAAATACACTCATGGTCATGTGTCAACTGCATTCTTTGTCTCATTTGTTCCTGTTATAACTATCCTATAGTTTAAGGAATCTCAAGCTTAACATCTGAGACAAAGTTGATAATCAAATTAAACATAAAGAAGAACTCTCTTGAGCTATGTAAGAGCAACCTCTGAGCAAATGAAGTCTCTGTGAAAGTACCTCACATGCTTGCCTGTTGTAAACCTGGAAAGGCCTGTCAGCAGGGTTTGTTGTTGGTGAGAGTGGGCGTAGAGAGTGCCGAATTAGTTTTAGAGCATTAATGAAGAAACATACTTTAGGGACGGACTGTACATGGTGGTATTGTGGGTGGATTTAGTTCTATTCCAGATAAGGTTGGTAGGATGTCGGGGTACACTTCTTCCGAGCTTTACCCACAGTGGTGTAATTTGTCCAGCCTGGGGCTTAAGTAGAAAAGGAGGAAACAGCAGAAATCCCATTAGAATGGTCTTCCTGCAGCAGGAAAATTGCTAAATATTAATCAAACATTGATTAAAGTGTTAAATCCCGATCTCATTATTCACATTTTCCTACTAGAGCTCTCATTCGCCATGTTCTAGGTAGGTATTTTATGTTGTCTATTCTCACTTTTATATTCAGTATTCAGGGTGGGAAAAACTGAAAGAAGACACACAGGGGACTAAGAGAACGATCTGAAGCTCAATAACTTTGCCATTGTTCAGGCCTTGTACTTAGTGGCGCAATAGAAAATAAATCCACAAAGGTCACAATAACACATTCTCCGAGCTAAGAAAACATAGGAAGATGGATGGACGGATAGATAGATACATAGATAGAGATATTGGGACACTGTGTTGACTTTGACGGATGGAAATTTTTAGTGGTGAACCGAAGTTTTACTGCCGCAGTGAAACCACCCCGAGGGCTTATTCTGGACTAATAATATTTGCAATGGTCAATTTTCCGTGGAAAAATACTTTGGTGTAGAAATGATTCTGCTAAAGAAGCATTTTATCATTTGTGTTTTTGAGCTACACACTTTCAAGCTCTAGAAAATAGTAACAAAACTATATAAGGTGAATTTGGTCTCCATAAAATTGACTTTTTATCCTCCACAGCATGAATCCAATGGAGAAAATGAATGCATGGCCGACCAATCTCACCCTCAAGATATGCTTTAATGCAGAGATCGTAAACTTAAAATCACTGGCGATCAAACAAATACAATTGGTTTAACAGCCATGCATTTTATATGCAGTTATAGGAGTAGATATTGATGTATGAAATGGAAGCTTTAGCATAAGTTCTGCCGGGAAGACTCAATTGCTACGTCACTTATTACCTTCTCATCTATCCAATCGTGTTCTAATACTCGTGGTATGAAAGATCGGTACTTACACATGTCTGAGTTCGCAGATGCTGACGGTTCCATTCATAGTTTGCTCGCAAGCATTCAAATTCACCCAAGTATTTTAATCCTAATTATCCAAGTCTTTTCACCATACTCTCTCTTCGCTTGCTACTCAAGGCACAGCCAAGTCCTCTAGTAAACCTCAGATAAACGCCTGCCAATCACGGTGTATTATTGTGCCCTTTTCGCATGATGTGTGGTGGGTCTCCGGTGTCCCCAGGGTGTGTGTGCGGGGTTTGACTCGGAATGCCCCACAGATATTTTTGCATAGAATGCTGGAATTGTCATTTTGAGGGTGAGTAAAGCATATAGTTTTTGTCTGTCCCTTTGGATGCAGTCGGGCTGCTGCTCCCGACACAGGGGTCAGAGTTTCAACAGCTCGTTTTGTAGCTTCGATTACCTCTCACTGACAAATTTCAAAACTTTTAGCTTTATGTTCAACCGGAGTCAGACAAAGATGGAGAGACTTGTGTGGTCCATCGTGGCCTTGTCTCTGTATGGTCTATAGTGGCCTGGCTCTGTGTGGTCCATCGTGGCCTTGTCTCTGTATGGTCTATAGTGGCCTGGCTCTGTGTGGTCCATCGTGGCCTTGTCCCTGTATGGTCTATAGTGGCCTGGCTCTGTGTGGTCCATCGTGGCCTTGTCTCTGTATGGTCTATAGTGGCCTGGCTCTGTGTGGTCCATCGTGGTCTTGCTCTGTGTGGTCTATCACGGCTTGTGTTTCCAATGGCCTGTCTCTATGTAACTATATTAGCCTCATTCTCAGTTTAGCTCCACTATTCCCCAGTGCCTTGCTTCCCTTCAACTCGTTTCTTGTAGCTCAAACAGTAGAGCATTGGAGATTATAACACTAAGCTCATGGGTTTATTCTCCTGGGAGCAAGAAATAAGACGTAAAATGTGTCTTGAAATGTAATATTTGTCGCTTGGGATGAAAGCGTCAGCAATGGATATATGTTCAAATGTAAATACAGCAGCAGGAATATAAAAAATGCATAAATGCATAATACACGTCTTCACATAGTACCTTACAGGTTCACTGCTTTACTAATTAGCTATCGGCCTATGAGTCATTCCACATTCCATGCTCATGCTATTATGCTAACTCTTTTTCTTTCTATGTTTTAGGAACTACAGGATTCACGACTGGAGGGTATACTTTTCTTACCATTTTTTGGGGGTCGGCTCCGTCACGGCTCCGTCCACCTATTTTTGGGGGTCAGTTGTGCCCCTGCCTTCGTCTTCAGGCAGGAAATGCAGAGTCCGGACCCTCGGATTGCGAGCTATGGACGGGGCCTACGCCAAAGAACTTTATATCATAATATTGCTTGCTGGGCTGTCAATAAATGTATAATTGTTACAGTATTTATTCTCTCTAGTCTTTCTGGTAGAACTGAATTTCAGAACAACTAATTTCTCTAGGATAATGTCGGCATGTTTAGTGTTCAAATGTCCTGAAATTGTTTGCCTTGACAATTCCAATTTTCTCCATGTAGTTTAGACCAGAAACATACAGCAGGCTTTGGAACAGTAAGACGTTATTTAAATATAGCAGGTCTAAAATACACAAATCAATTCTCACATATGATATTTGTTAATAGAATATTGTACTACTTCAACTGAAGGCACGTTCCAACAAGTTCTTCCAGTGTAAACTCCGCATTGATTATAATCGGAAAAATCAAGTTCTGCTGCATCATATAGCATGTTTACTGTATGCACACCTGAGTTTCCGCAAGAAAAAAATGGTGCCGGTCAGAGTGACCGGCAGAGGTTTTGTTTTACGGACATTTTGATGATATGCCGGTCAAATATCGCCTCTTAATTAGTCAAGTGGAGGAAAACTGGAGGCAGTCTATGTAACTTAAAAAATGACATAATCAGGCCGTATAGAATGCAACATGTTATTATTAGGCCTATTAGTTTAACTTTCAAATAGACGAAAAAAAAAACATGAACGTCCGATTGGCGTCAATCAACGCCAATTGTTTTTTACTATGGTTTCACACACATTCGCTTTTTGAAACATTGAGGTACGGATGTATCTAATACAAATAAATAAAACATCTCCAGTTAACTAGCAGATCATTCATTTAGTTCGCTATTAAATAAGAGATCTAGCACTAAAATCTGTTGTTTTTGAAATCAAGCTGAGCGCTCGTGTCAGTTGCATCAGTTGCTATCAGTTGCATCGACGCGCTGCGCGAGTTGCGCAATCTTCACTCTAATCTATCGCCGTTGCGGAGTCTCTCTATTCATTCCGGTGAAATCACAAAATAAAATGCACACAAACGTGTCCCTGCTTGATATAGACTGTAACCACTGATGAACATAGGCTATTCAGTTTTGATGAGAGAGAAAAAAAACTGTTGGCCCTACGAGTGCGCGAATTAGAACCACTGATAGAACCACTGATCTATGGGCTATAATGAGATGTTCCTGATTCACCATCGTCTGGCCTCTGAAAAAAAGCTTTTAAGGCTAGTCTGCCTGGGCCTGGCCATATTTGAAACGTCTCACTCAATCGTTCGTTGTTTAGGTCTATATTACAGCCGTTTTAGGCGTGCGCTTTATTTGAAATGCAGCATGCCATGTTTCATAACTTTCAAACGGTAGAGCCTGTTCCTTTATATTTATAACATAGCCAAAGATCGGTGTATTTTTGCTTTATACATTTTAGGCTTATTCTCAAATTCAGATTTTGTTAGGGGGGCGGGATTATTAGGCAATTTGAATTGGACAATTTGACCGGAGAGATTTAATTTTATCTGACATTTCATTTTTTTACCGGCCAATGTCCGGACAACGGAAACCCACATATATAGCCTAAAGTTTGATTGTGTTGTTTTTTTAAATAAAGTAATACTTTTATTCAGCAAGGACACATTAAAACTATAAAAACCTTCACGTTGTAACCAAAGCTGCTTTTATTTGTACTTTTATTCATCAGAGTATTCTGCAAGAACTGTTTTCAACATTGACAATTTTTTATTTTATTTTGAGCACCGAATCAGCATATTAGAATGATTTCTAAAGAATAATATGACAATGCACTTTTCAGTGTCATAAGATTCTTTACAAATCATTCTAAAATGCTTATTTGTTTCTTAAGACATGGCTGAAATTAATGCTAAAAAGCTTTGCCATCACAGGAATACATTTATAATACAATAGACACATTTTTTTTTAATTGTACTAATATTTCAAAATATTACTGTTTTTACTGTATTATTGATGCAGTCTTGGTAACCATAAGTAACTTCTTATGAAATAATAAAAATAATAAATCTTATCAACCCCAAACTTTTGTACAATATACAGTAGCAACTGTTTAACAATCATAAGAGAAGCATGACAACATTTTAGAACAGAATAAATTTCAGACAATTCAAGACCAAATTGGACAATTTGATTGAACACTTGGAGTATGAAACAATGTTGCGGGCCGATAGTTTGAAACTTTAATGCACAGAAATTGGAAAAAGGAAACATTCAGTTCGACAAACACCCACACGAAAACCCTAATGAGGCAGAACGAGAAAAGCAAGCCCTACTTTCAGGAACGGGATTCAGGCGTGTCCCTCATTTTATTTCATCTTATCTCTATAGCGTGCCAAGACCACATCGCTACATTTACAGGCACCGCCGCTTTTTAAAATTGAATCTCTGACTTTGTTGTCGCAGAGAGCTTTCACCAGGATAAAACTCACAGGTTTTATTCCTCACTTTTACACGGCTTTATCTATCCTGCCTTAATTAATTTAAGTAAAAAGCTTCCTGCTGCAAGCTATTATGGAGCAATAAAGAAGCAATTTATGAGTTTATCAATAAGAAACGTTTAGATTTCCCCATTGAAGAGGAGAAGAAAAGCAGAAAAGTGAAACAAAAGGGAAGCGAACGTACGAGTCTGACAGGCAGTTTCTGCTGAGGTGAGCTGTTCGACGCACTTCATTCACATAGTTACTTCTTCAAAATGAGTTCAAAGTTACTAAATGCCCACTTGTCCTTCAGGATATGATAGACATTCAAACCTCATTCAATATGCGAGGACAAGTAAGTGTAAAAGGGCTGAAGAGGATTTGACCTGCTGCGTGGCCATGCATGAGAAATAGTCTAATAGTGTGGCTGTTTCCCAAACACTCCAAAACTAAACAAATAAAAATGCCTTACTCGCATGAGCATTCAGCAAGCCATGGAAAAGTCATTTCCACACTGGCTGCGCAGCCGGCGAGGATAGGGCCTGTTAATCTGTTTCAGATCCTTTACAGAACAGCATCTTAGAGTGCAGGGGCGAGCGAGGGAAAACAGTGCATCTGAGTAATTCGCATTTGAAACAAGCTATATATCACGCAGATGGGAAAGCATGGGAGAGGAGAGAGAGAAAGAGAGAAAATGTGGCACGGGTGGTGGGCAGAACTAACTGTTAGCTTCCTCTCATCTCTATGCCATGGGATAGCAAAGTCTTTGCTCTATTTCTGTCAAAACAAACTACCCAGGGCCAGATGAAAAACAAAGTTCTGTACTTATTAAGACATCATTTGTCTTATTTTATTGGCCCGTTATAATGAGGGGGAAGCGTGTGGGTGGTTATGTGGTGTCCTGCCCCCTGTGTAGGACACCATCTATCTTTACCTAAAGCTCCCAGCTCAGCTGCTCCGAATCTCCATGTATGTGTGATTACAATATTTGTGTGATTAATCACGGCAAAGTGACATTCTGTGTCGTAACCCCACGTTGCTGACGAGAATGTGGTGGTGACCGTTTTTTTAATAAGCTGTGCACAGTGGAACGAAGTTCTCTATGGATTTTATTGCCTGAACGTGGGGACAGAATTCAGTGTCCTGCATTTCAAATGCCTTATGTGTGCGGCAACACTTCCTAAATTATTAGTGCTAAAATGTCACTAAGGTGCTCAAATTTAAATGGCTCTAAAAATGTCCTATGAATATGGGGGACATAAGGAAAGATGGTCTAGTTTAGTGAAATGTCAAGAAAAACTTCAGTGGGATAGAAAGCTTTCCTGCGTGATCTCAGCTCTCCTGCTTTTCAGAATATGGTAACTGTTGATGTTCCGATATCAACTGCTAATGTTCAGTCTTAAAAAATAAAGATTCAAAAAGCGGGTTTCATCAGCAATGCCATAGAAGAAACATTTCTGGTTTCCCAAAGAACATCTCAACAGTTCTTAAAAGAACTATTTTTTTTCTTAATGTGAATAACATTTTTAAGTAATCTAAAAAAAATTTTTTTTTACTATAAAGAACCGTTTGTGGAATGGAACGGTTTCATTAATGTTAGAGGTTCTTCATGGAACTACTGATGCCAAAAAATAATCTTTTTAAAAAGTGTATGTACATTTCCAGTGTTAGCAAATCTACTTAAAGCAATAATGCTGTGTGACAGGACACAATACCAGTTAATGAGTTCATATTTGATGTTTAATATACAGCTGTATTTACACACGTATTGACATTTTGGAGTATACTAGCATGCACACTACTGTTCAAAGATTTGGGGTCAGTGACAGTTTTAAAGTTTTCAAATCAAAAACACAGTAAAAACAGCTTCATTACTCCAGTCTTCAGTGTCACATGATCCTTCATAAATCATTCTAATATGCTGATTTGGTGCTCAAGAATAATTTCTTATTATCAATGCTGAAAACAATATTTTTATGAAAAACTTGACACTTTTTGTCAGAATTTTTTTTATGAATAAAATGTCCAAAGATATAAATATATATATTTTTAATATTTTTGTAACAATGTACAAGTCTTTACAGCCACTATTTATCAATTGAATGCATCCTAGAATAAATGTATTTTACTGACCCCAAACTGGTACTGTAGATGGTCTCAAATCGAACTAGCCACAAAACAATTTTGACCCACATATATCACTAAGAAGCCCCTAAAATAGTCTAACGAGTCTGCCGCTTTTATCAATATCAGCAGAATGACTATATCAAAGCTGCATTATTAGCACACGAATAAAGATGTGTGTGGATGTATTAGTATTCTAATGGCTCAATCACAATGTCCTCTGACTAAAGAGAGGAACTATTACTGGACCTTTGAAATTCACAGAGAACTTATTGCTTCAGTACATACCTCATAAATCACAAATAAGTCAATCTTTCACTCATTTCTCACTTCACTACAAACTCTGTCCCCTGCTTCTCAAGCTGTGTCTCTATAAATACACAAAGTTCATTAGCGGAAGCAGAGAGTAGTGACAAAAGGGTGAGAAGTGTTAAAGATGAAACAGACCAAACTTTACACTTACATTAAACCTGAATTTTACGATCAAACCAGAGACTGGAAGAGGGTGGTAAAGATCAGGAGTGAAGGTAAGGTAAGAGGTAAGGAGATAAACATATTTTAGATACAAAAGTATTAAAAAGTTTGGTAACAATTTACAATTAGGTTTCACCTTTTTTTTTTTTTTTCATTAACAATGGAAAGCATTTATTGGTAACACTTTACAATAAGGTTCATTAGTTAATGCATTAACTAACATTAACTAAGCATGAGCAATACATTTGTTACTGTATTTGTTCATATTTGTTAACGTTAGTTAATAGAAATAGAGCTATTCATTGTTTGTTCATGTTAGTTCACAGAGCATGAACTAATGTTAACAAGATTTTAATAAAGTATTAGTAAATGTTGAAATTAACATGAACAAAGATTAATAAATGCTGTATAAGTGTAGTTCATTATTAGTTCATGTTAACTAATGTAGTTAACTAATGTTAACTAACGAACCTTATTGTAAAGTGTTACCCATTTATTAATATTCTAAAGCATTTGTTGATCGTTGTCATGTTATTTCTGCAATTTACTAATACATTCAAATCAAACATTGAGTTTGTTAATATTATTTAATGGACAAACAATGAACAGTTATATTTATATTAACCTAGTCAACAAAGATTAATAAATATTGTGACAAATGTATTTCTCATTGTTAAGTAATAGGACCTTACTGTAAAGTGTTACCAACATTTTTTTTTTTAATGCACAGAGACTTTGAAAGACGCACAGACACACATAAACATATCTGAAATCTCCCAATAGATTTTAACGGGCAACATTCCAAAATGGTTAAGATGCACCGATAAATTTAAGCAGTATAAACATAGAAGAGTGAATGTAGATTCATGCAAAACAAAAATTTTCAGTTACTATTGCCACTGAATAGAAATGTTCTATTTTCTTTTATTTGAGTGAAAGTGTCTACAAACATTCAGGTTACAAGTGAGCGGTATTAAGATGGTCATGTGATCCTAAAATGGCGGTGGACCACATAAGGTGACCCCTTCCATGTAAAATAAAGCAGCTTTTATTATGCTACTGATGAGTGAAAGAATTAAGGCTCTTTGGACTTGGTCCAGTAAACAACTACCACTGAATAACTAATAACCACATAACAAAGTGCTAAAAAAAACAGTCAGAACCAAGGGTTGGGTCGAGGTTTAGCTGGTTAGCATAGCCCAGTTAGCCACCTGGTGGTTGATAGTGTAACTACAATATGTGGACACAACACATCTTTCTCTGCTGATAGTATTTTAAAAGTAGCTTTTTTTATGAATACATTTTTTGCAAGCAGCTTATTTAATGTAAATATATGTAAATATTTCATGTTATTTTAGACATTTTACCAGTGCCAGATGGCTCTTATTTTCCACCTGCTACCTTTGACGTCAACATAGTTGTTAGTAAAGGGTTTGAGGTTGTGCATATTTAACATTCAGAGTTGTCATGACGCCAAACATGGCGTATTTCAAATGATGTAATTTCTCCCGATGGTACAGAACTCAGGCTTACCTTTGCAACTGCATGGCAACACCCTGGCAACCACAACACACCAGCATCACGATAAATTTAATTTTGAGCTAAATTAAGTCTCATTACATTTTATTTAGTTAAATAGACAAATAAGCACTTTCTAGGATTGGTAACCCTCACAAACTCTAGGTCTCAGTTTGTTCTACAGCTTGAGAACAAAATGAGTTTTTAATAGAGCTCTTTCCCGAGCCACTGTGATCCTTAAAACACCATCAGAGGCAAACTCTCTCAGGCCTTACTCCATTGTAGTAAGGATTGAATTAGCAAGGCTGCTTTCCATTTAACGTCACATTAAATCTTCACACACACACACTAGAACCGCTGTCTACATTAGAGAGTGAATAACCGGGGCTCTCTGCGTTCAGCTCACAGGGGAGGTAATGGAGCATGAGGTACGGGGGACGGACAGAGAATGAGGGAGCATGAAACACTGCACTTTATGATGTCTGCTAACAGCTCTCTGCAATGAGAGTAAGTGGACCTGAGTCTCAGTTTTTATAATATGCTCTTCATTCAGTTAAACACCATGAGCAAAATATGACCCACGTCTCGGATGAGTTATGGATTTGAACAGGGTCATTAGCCAGGGCAGAATTCATACTCGAAGATTCCTAAAGAGAGGGATCAAAATGTTTGAGACAAATAGAAAATAAAAAAAGGTTTCTATTTGCCGTTTTTTTTTTATAATATAAAACTTTTTTTATACAACTGTTTATTTCTAGGACTAGATTTTTAAACCCAGCTTTCCAGAGTGGTCTGAGACTTTTGCACCCCACTGAAAGTATCCTGAACATAAAACAGTGTTGGGGTTACCCTAAAAAAGTAACTCATAAGTTATGTTACTTTTTATGGAAAGTAGTATGTTAAGTTATGTTTGCGTTACTTTTTTAATGACAAAAAAAAGTTTTACCAAATTTAAAGGCCCTTTCACAGCAAAAGTGAAACGAATAAGCCACAAAACATCTTAACTGTGTCAGGTGTGGGGGTGGTGAAAGGAGTGAGGACTCAGGTGCAGAGTTGATGGACTTTTATTTAATAAAAAAACAAGAAAAAAACACAAATAAAGAGGGGGAACACCTTACCCAGAGGGGGAAAACAAGCGACTAGACTGGACTAGACTAGACTTTGACTTGACACAAAAGGTAACATTAAACAACGATCCAGCACAGGACTGAAAACACAGGGAGAATAATGCCCCGTTTACACGAAGGGAAGACGCAGATATTTCCCTGCGGTTTGGCCTCTCATTTACACAGAAAACGATTATTTCTAAAAACCCCGGCCAAAGTGGAGATTTCTGATAACGCCGGTTGTGTGTTGCCGTGTTAGCTGGGAGAAACGGGGTTTTAGGTTCTCAAACGTCACATTATGCGCCCAGTTTGGCATAGTTATGATGGCACTCGATGGCGTATTTATGCAGGTTGATGTAAATGACAACTTTTTTGAAAACGATGTTGTGTGCACGATGTTATTATTGAAAACGGGGGGGGGGGGGGGTATTCGTTTCTCTAAATACCCGACTATGTGTAAATGTGGCCTAAATAGGGAGCAAGGTGGGGACGAGGGAGGACAGATGGGGCAAATGAACCAATAATCAGGTAACAAGATGGGCGGGGTTAGACAATCTACAGGAGAGCACATGGCACAAGGAAACACACATGACAAGCCATGTGCTCACACCAAACATGACTAGAACACAAGCACATGGCCAGTAAAACAAATTACCAGCCATGTGTTCACACAAACTGAGAAATGAACACCTAGCTAGTGAAAACACTTGTGTTCACACAAAACACCACAACATGAAAATACTAGTGGAAAACACAAGCTATGTGCTACACAGCACAAGACAAACCATGACATGAAAGCATGCGGCCGATGTAAACACGAACCGCGTGCTACACAAAACAACACACGTGGACAGAAGAGCTCGAAGCCGTGCGCCCACACAAAGACATGACAAGTGAGCTCTGTCACAAAACCAAGAAATAAACTAGACAGAAGTGATAGAACCCTGACAAACTGTGCTGCTATTCTGGATTGCAGAGGATTAGGTGCAGGAGAAGAAAGTTCAACACTTTTATTTCAGCAATAAACACAAAAAGAAACACAGATGTGATGTTTACTTTTAAGGTGCCTCTATGGATGTTTGAAAATGACCTTTCATGTAGTGTGTAACAGCTCCAAGTGAATGAAAAAATACTGCAAAGTTTTAAATATGAAAGTGCACCGTATATTATACACAGTATACTCCAAAACAACATTAGGAAACTTTAAAATAGCATAATAGGGGCACTTTAAAGAAAGTTTTACTTGTTAGTTCGGTTGAATTGGATCATCAAAGTTAGCAGCAAAGACATTGGTGAGACTAAAGTGAGATTAAATACATAAAGTGTATTTGTGCTATTTAACATTTAATTATTGCAGGTTTGTGTAATATTCAGAGTTTGTGTTTCACTGTTTTTACTTACTAATTTTATACAAGTGAGATGAGTAAATGCATATTCATATTTAGTCTAGATCTACACTAACCATCATGTTTACACAGCGAACACAATGCCTCTGCACTCCCGATTTCTGTCAAAATAGGGACAGAAAAGGTGTCAGTCAAAAAATTTGAAAAAAAACTTACATATTTGAAAAGTAACTGCATTACATTAATGCATTACTTCGGTGTACCAGTTTTTACATCACCATGTCAAGAGTGCTTGAAACTGCAGCACTTCTAATGATCAAGCTGATGTTCTGAGAAACAACAGTGTTCAAAGCACACAGACAAAACATATTGTAAATGAAAAATGGGTCGCAGGTCTGTTCCAATAGGGTCGCATAAAGCAGGGAAAAACAATGCAAAATGCTAAAAAATTAAATGTAAGTAGGCTACATAAACTATAATTGAATGCATATTTGGATAGCTATCTATCTATCTATCTTGTGCGATTTTTTTGGGACATTTTTGTTTACTGTAGTATGATAATGAATTATGGTACTCTGTTGGGTCAGCACTTGATGTCCAATATAAAACCTGGGTTCTGAACCACAGTCACTTGAAAACCTTAAATAAAGTGCATTCATTTCAGAGAGTAAAGCTCTGTGCAATTTTTTTCCCCTCATGGAGATGTATTACTTTAATATTCTGTGAAGCATAATTTATAGGCAAAAGCTCAAGTGTGGTCATTCACAGGTAAGGTCCTTGTTCAACTTGGGACCACTTGGTCTGTTTCACTTCAGCAGCACCACATTTATGCGTTTCTCACATACACGCATTTGTGATGACTCACAGCGATAAAGCAAAACACTCACACTCTTACAACTTAAAGCACAGCAGTGACAGCACACAGTAATGAATGCGGAATGAAAGAAATGTCATCTAAAGACACAGGCCACTTCCCATTGGCTTTGCCAAACACAGCCATTTTTCTTGTTAATGTAGCATGTCGAATTTGTAACGCGACGGCGTGAAAATGAAAGGTTGCATGTCTCACTTGGTTGGCAATATGTATTTGATACCAACAGTAAATCACTGCACTGTGCAGAAACACATGTTAATGGAAGCCACTAAATTGGAATAGAATTTGTTTAGGGAAGGGAGGGAAAAAGACGAGCGAGACAGCAAGAAAAACTAAGCCATCTGTTTTATGTCACTAGAAAATGAGACGATTTAAAAGGAAAAAGAGATGTGTAAGGGTAAGCTAATTTTCCATTTTGAATCACTTAGAAAGCTCTTTGAAAGAACAGGATGGCCCAATTGATTAAAACGGGGGTTTTCAATCTTTACGTAGCCAGTGATTCCAAGCCAGACTCTCAGGCAAACAAGAGAGAGGGAGGCTTCCTTTTCTATTTATTCCAATATTAACAAATGTGATATTTTGAATCCCAATATTAACTAACTTTACAATGTATAACTAATTGCAATATTATTCTTAAAAGCCTATCAATTATTATAAATATTATGTAATTTAATCATTTCTAATTTGTATTACATAATTATATTTTTATATGTATGGTCTATAACATATGTCAGTGAACAACAATTTTTTGTACCCAAAATGATGTAATATTCTGTGAACGCCCCCTTGCCTAAATTAATGACACCAATTTGGTAAAACAATGATAATGTAGCCCCTTACCTTTTCTCTCCGCCTCTGAAACAGCAGCATAATGACTGTTCCATCTTTTCTGAGAGGGGAAAAATGGGTCCAAATTTCAAAAAATGACTTTGAAGTCCAAGTGGAAGATAGTGGGGTTCATTACAGAGTATTTTTGTGCCATCTTTTGTTGAAACAGTCCAAATGAAATGTGTACAGCGGTGTACATCTCACCAACATTTACTGCACACAAACTTTACCTTGTGCTGATGCTTTTACTGGGGCTAATAGAATGTCTGGTATGTTTCGTCCAAAAATGTAGTCATTGGTGTACATCAAAGCTGCTCTCCTTGCACTGAAAAATAAAATACATCGGAATCACAGACTATACATATGCGGTGAATGAAATTTCACCTCTCATGCACAGCTGTAGCTCGGAGAAATTAAGTGGGCAAAGGATAGATATATTAATGTATTTTTAATGCTAATCAGGAGTTCAATTGGTATTTTGGAGGTGGACACATTCTAAAATCTGGTGCAGGTTCTCCCTAGACAATATGACATGAATAGCTAGTTCTCAAGAAGCTGGCTTACATTTAGGAAGTTAATGAAGACAAGCTGAAACTAAAGGAAAATGAAAGAAACAAAAATTCCATGTCAGTAGGCAACAACTTTAATGACAAAGCATTTACACAATGAGGGTATTCCTGAACAAATACCAGCAAAGGGAAGTTAACGGATGTTGGTACTTCCGTAAAACGAGAGCGTAGGGCATTGCAGGTGTTACGTCATTCTTTTAGATCAGTATGTTTGTACAAAATCATGGTGTCTTTAGGTGCTAAAACGTATTTGTATGAAAATATAGATTTGTATACATGAACACAAAGTTGCTTTATCAGAGAAATATGTATGTATATGTATAGGAAAACAGGTACTCGTATATCAGAATATGACATGGTTTATGAAAACATTTTGAATACTGAATGAGTATTTAGGAATAGATTATCTGAAAACACATCAGAATATCACTAGGTGGATGAATATGGAATAAAGATGAATATTCTCCATCTTGAGTCATTAGACATTGTGACACTGCATCTAAGGCCTCGAGTGGATGGTGAACGAAGAGCTTTATTGTTACAATCCAGTATATTATTCTGGTTGAAGAGGTGTCAGCGGTGGCCTTGGCAAACACATGAGCTCAACATCTCTCTCTCACATTCTATTATATGGTTTCTCCGTAATTTACAGTCACATCTGACAATAAACTGGATAGTGCTTAAACTAAGCAACATAATAGGAAAACAGTCGCTCCGCTATATTGAGAGTCAAGGCCAGAACGAAATTAAACTTCATACAGTAAAAGTCAAACAAATCCCATGAGGAAAACTGGAAAATAAGATATCCTGTCACTTCACCTCAATAAAATGAGGTATGAATGTTTTAGAGAGGGGGGGGGGGGGGATGGTTTAATATCACCCCATTAACTTGGAACAAAGATTTTTTTTTGTTTTTTTTTAAACTTACACTGCTGTCCCTTAAACCAGTGTTTCCTGGGGACCCACATTCCAGAATATTTTTAGATGTCTCACTTTAAAAAAACAGATTCAACTCATCAGCTTCTTTGTGTGTTAAATAGGGAGACATCTAAAACATTTTGGGAGTTTAATCTCAAACATCTCAACTGGAGTTGAGAAACTGCCTTAAACTACTGTCAAAATATTTAAGCATTTTAGTGTATCTTTAAGCATGTCAAAAAGATGAAATCACACATCACTTATGACAAAGAGCAATTTTGATTGGTTAGAGTAGGTATAAATGTAACACTCAATAAATGCTCAATGTATTCACCCTTGCCATGGAAGGTCTGTGCAGGAGCAATACAAATATAATAATAATAATAATGATAATAATGGACAGTTTTATTAACAAACACATATTTAAGTTAAAAGTCCAGTTTAAATGTTTTATGTAATTTGGAGTTTTAGGGTCAGTTTAATTTACAATCAAATCATATATCATATGAATAATTTATCATTTCCTTATTTAAATTACACACAATTTAATGTCTTTTTTTGGGCCTGGTGTCTAACTTGACAAAATAGCTGATGAAAACAACTGAAATAATCTATTAAAATCTATTAAAATGAACACAGACACGCACGCACACGCACGCACACACACACAAATTACAATTAACAATTAACAATTACAATGAATTTAATGTGCTCTGCTCTCCCCTACTTTTACAGTATATCAAATGAAAAGACTGAACCCTGTGCAAATGGGGAATCAGACATTGTGACAGAACCCATTACATGCCTAAACATATTAAAGCCTATCATTTTTATTCATATAAACATATGAAACACTCAAATGGACCCATGACTCTTCTGTGTTGATTTTGTGAAAACGTAGGCAACAGCCTTCTTGCAGTGTCCACAAGAAATTTTAATCATTTTATTTACATACTATCTCATATTACACTTACAAATAAATATTGCATTCTTACAGTCTACATTTCAGTTCTACCACTGTTCATCTGTGAGCGTATTTTCACCTGAGCTTTCAAAGAGAAGGTTTCCACATCTGTCCTTCCCTACAACTCTTCAGTAATATAAACAACAAGGATTCAAGGAGCCGGGTAAATGCTGGGGTTAGTGAGGCAGAAATAGAAAGTTGCTTTAAAACCTATAGGACATGTAAAAACCATGGGGAGGTGCTCTGGACATGTAAAAAGGGGGCAAATGATGTACATTTCGCCTCAATAAAAAGAGAAACATTCATACATTTACCATACTGGAGAGTAATAGACCATATCTACTCTGTATATTTTTCTATCACAGCAATCATATGGTTTTATAACACACAACTCTATTTTGTGGGCTTGCATTTCTACACAGTCCATCCCATGTTCATTATCGCACCTTCAAACTGTCAGGTTGTACTTCTGGATCCATTGCTGTATGGACAGTCAGATGGGCCAGCCTCAGATTAGCCGAGGGCCACTATGCACTTTCTGTGTTATTCTTATTGTGCAAATTAACAACCTCCCTATGGGGCTCAAAAGAAGTCCTCAGTTCTTTTTTTTCACATTCACTTGATCAAATGGACAGTGCATGAGGAGTCTTTATTCTCATGTTGCTTTTCATCATCGATGTCTTGTGTTTTTCTCCCAGAGGAGAGATGGAGAGGAAGGACTGTGGTGTTTTGGTGTTTTTCACCGACTCCTTAAACAGTGTGTGTGCAGATATAGCTGGTACAGATTCCAGCCAGGGGGAATCCCACATGTCCACAACCAGATCTCGGTATTCACACAAGAGGAACAGACAGTACAAAATAAGCGTTAAAAAACAAACACACCTGGATCTGGGGCAGGCTGGGTGCTTTGAGGGCCTGTTTTGGTCTAGTTACATACTAATCTGAAAAAAGCCTGGGATTATCTCAAAAAAATAAGATCTGTTGTATCTGTCCACAATCCTATGATTTGAATCTAAATAAATAAAAAATAAAAAAATTACATTAGCAATAACAACCCACGTTCATTGACTTTCATGGACTGTGATTTTCTGTACAGCTGTCAAGTTTGTTTCCTTTCTTTTTCTCGCTGGTCTTGTTTGGGCTTGTTTATTTAGGGTGTTGGTAACTGGCATTCTGTCCCTGCGCAAACCAATTGGCAGCTGCTCTCACTGCACCACCTGGACCGATTGTAGGAGCCAGTGTGAACGTGCCAGTCTCTCTTCACCCGTTTCCCCTTTATGTGAATTTCCTACTTAACTAGAGCCTCCCACTGGATTTTATTCCTTCCTACTCCCTACTTGCATCCACTTTCGATTCTTTCATAATTCCTCCATCTTCTCCTCTCTCCCTGCTTTCCCCCCACAGTGCAAAGGCATTTCTGGTGAGTTTTTGTGTCCGCCCTCTCGCTTTCCCTTTCTTTAATTCTCTTCCCAGCTTCTACAGATTGTCTTGCAGTCTCTCCATGTAGCTTCTAAGCTCGGCCGACTGTCCCAGGTCTATGTCTTGACAGACCCACTTGATGTCGTCTTCATTCCCAATAAGGATGGAGTTGGTGTATGGCCCACCTTCGTCTGGTAGTACGGTGGCAAAGGAAGTAAACTTGACCCTTTTGCGCTTGGCAGCGCTAGGAGAGTTGTTAAGGGGTTCGATTTTTCCGCTGGGGTCATTTCCCGAACAGGACCGTGGATCGGTGTGCACATGGGGGATGCTGCGACTATGCGAAGATCCGCTTTTCTGAATGGCACTCCCATTGAGGAGGTACTTGCTCTCCTCGCACCCTTCGTTGCGATCTATTGCAGTCGTGCACTCGTCGTTGTGTGCCAGCGGCCCGTGGTCGCCGTGATGATCCATCAGGTCTGCTTCGTTGCCGAGCCACACCCAATCATGGGCGTGGTTCATGTTGCCCTGCTCCAGAACAGGAAGCTGTTTGTGGCGGTAGCGGAAAGCGAAACTAACACAGTTGATAAGAAAGACAAGGATAGCAAGGCAAAAGACTCCAAGCAGGGCGTACATGCCAATTTCTAGGTCTGACAGACCTCTTGGAGCCTGGGTCAAGTCGCCCTCTGCCCCGCCAGGTAGGTCTACCTGCACTGGATAACTGGTATAGTCCACAGGGTTGTTGTTTTGTCCCCCACCCTGCTTGTTGCCCCCGGAACGACTAGTTAGCGTAGTCTTTGGGGTCGTGCTGACTTTCTTCAGGACTGACTCTTTCTGTTCTACCTCAGTGTTTGTGTATTTCCAGCCATCTCCTCCGCTCGTTTTATCCTGTTCTAGTACCTTATGTCTCTGTTCATTTGTGCTGTTGTCCAGACTGTTCTCCTCTTGGGTTCCACTCCTCTGCTCCAGGTCGTTCTGTCCGAACTTCACCTGTACGCTTCCTATGCCCATTGCCAAAATGCTCTTCCTCTTGGATTTCTGGCAGATTTCAGAGATCATCATCTCAACGCGCAGCAGCGCCCCTTGGCCCTCGCCTTCTGCCACTACCAAAGGCCAGCGCTGGGATTGCTCCTGAGAGGTGGAGACCACGCTCTCATCCAGTGAGGTTATGGTTAGAGTAAAGTCTTTGGGGTCATAGATCTCAAGAGGGGTCACAGAGCCATCACTGTACTGAATCCATGCACTGATAATGGCCTCCTATAATAAAACAGAGAGGTGGTGAGAAATAGTAAAATGTAAATTCCGACATCATTTATTCACTCCAATGTTGTTTCAAACACATTTTTGTCAAACACAAGATGGCAAATTATTAGAGAATTGTACTGCTCGCTCTTTATTGAATGATTCATATTTTCATTGAATTGGTTGATCCCGTTCAAAGACCAAAGTCTATATAGTGCATGAGTTATATGGACCACTTTCATGGTACTTTTACAGAGTTTTGAATCCTTTTTAAAGCCACTTCAAGTCATTCATGGTAATTGCATGGAATATGATGACTGAATTTTCATTTTGGGTGAACTATCTCTTTAACAACAAAACCAAATGACTTACTGTAAAAGTTAGAAACATTCTTATTTATATAGGTACTGCATCATCATCCTTGGAGAGTGAAGTTTTATACAGTATACTGTATATGCCATTTAATTGTGAAAATGAGGGTTTCTGCTCTGAATGTGAATCAAAGCACAAACTGCCTGTTATTGGAACTGACATCCAATAGCCATGCTGTCAAGATTTATCTTATTAATAAATGTTTTAAAAAATGTCCATGATAAATGCAGGCTTAAAAGGCTTAGTCATTCATACATCAAATAAAAAAGAAGAGGCAATTAAGTTGGAGTGCTGAAAACAATAAATATCCTCTTCACTTGACTGTGAGGTGAAAGTGCATGCCCAACAAGAAGTCCTGCAGTAAAAAGACTACATTAAGAGTACAGAATGGAGCTGCATGCCATTTTTTGGTTACAGCATCAAATTCAAGGTGGCATATCATCTTCTGGACTAACTCCCCGCTGAAACAAATTATGTTTCACATCTTTCCTCACCATCAACTACAGGGAAACACAACTCAACCATATTATGAGGCTGAAAAGAGTTGCTTTAAAGGGATAGTACTGTCATGAAAATTTTGTCATGGTTTACTCACCCATGTTGTTCTAAACCTGTATGACTTTATTTGTGCTTGTAGAACATTCAAACCTTGTATTCTTTCAATGTATGGGAAAAATTCCCACTGAAGAAATAAAGTCATACAGTTCAGAATGACATGAAAGAGTGTAAACTATGACACCATTTTCATGTTTGAGTGAAGTTTTCAAATCAAGTCAAGTTTTCCAAAAGCACACAAAAAATATCTGTAGCAGAACTTGCGAACTTTGCAAATTAATTTTAGCTTATCTAAACATGTAGACATATATAATTTAAGAAATATCAAGTACTGTGCAAGGAAAGAGAGAAGTAATTATAGGATTTGTATGATAATTATATAGGCTACAGAGTGTGAGGAGTTAATCACAAACGCTTGAGAGAGTGAAACGCAAACTGCAGATCAACTACGCTATAGTGTCAGAAATAGTGTACAAGAACAACCTCCAGATATGTGGCCACCTTGATTTTGGCAGCTTCTTCAAATGAGACAAAAAGCGTTTTTCTTAATATCCGTAATTGCTAACAACTCCAAATGAGACTCTTGCAGTGTTTTCCCACCCACTCTCATTCACTCATAGTTAACCTTGGGCTTTGTGCGTGGGAAAATGCTGGCAGAAGCGAGGGAAAGCGTTTCGGTTTTTAGCAGAGCAGCTATTTTAAATACTTTAATCAGATGATTCCAAACAGCACAGGAGGAAGTAGAATAATTAGAGTTTTTCACTTCTCAGTTACAAAAAGGCCTGCCAAAATGAACACCGGTGACTCAATTGAGGGGCCATGGGTTAATAGCGCAAACAGAGGCTATTCTGCAGAATGTGTTTGCATGCTGGATTATTTCTGCAATGGTATCTGTACTGTTGGCAGGGCAAACTGTGGACGGTTGATAGGTGTGCTTTACAATGACTCGTTTAAAATGTTGCATGGTCAGGAAAGTATGCAAGAAGCAATCGGCTTTTTTTCCAAGTTGTTTCTTTACCTGACTATTTATTGAACATTTTAGTCTCTACATTATTCCTCTAATATCTCTCACTCTCCCCTTAGCAACCCTTAAAAAAAGCTCAACCAGGTAGCATGAATGAAAATTTATTCTGAAGTGTCACAATATTGGTGCCTATATTTGATGTAGAGCTCTTTTGCTTGTGGACACTTTGGTTAATCAGCAGGTTTCCTTGCAGCTGATTAAGCTTAAAAAATGTTTTCCAACACATTCTTTCAAAATGCACTGCTCTTTTAAATAAACACACCAGCCTAAAAACTTTAGGCAATTGTCCTTCTCAGCTGCAATTCTAGTTTGAAATATTATTAGTTAATATTGAGAAATGTGCATTGCGCAATGAAGAAGAACTCCAAATGAGGTTAAATGATAATATTTATATTTATATATAAGTCTCAAGCGACATGTCAGTAAATATGTTAACGGCTTTGTACTACTAAGTATACTTAGTATGAAATAAATGTATTTTAAATACATTTTCGTATAGGTTTTTTTCACTAGGGGTAGTTCTGCAGTGTTCCGTTAATTCTCACTGAAGAACATTCAAGCTAATTCATAGTAACCTCAAAGTTCTAGAATGTTTAGATGCATTCAGAATAGCTTCAGCTTTGGTTCTATCCACCTTAATTTTAATGTAAAAGCGGCCTCTGCCATTTGTAACTTGAATGTGCGAGGCTTCCAGTGTCAGCCGCTGGGCTATTATTCTGCTTAATGTTGCAATCTGGTATTTTTATCATATATTTTTAATATTATCATAATCATAAAAAAAATGATTTGTTGCGAAAATAAATGTACCGCTTTTACTTGACTTTCTTCTAGTTATTTACCTATAGTAACTAATGAACCGAAGGACTAGCACATCCACAGGATATAGCTTACTCCCACAATGGAATAATGTGGATAATGTTTTTTCCAATTTTCAACTTTTCGTTCTACAACATTTAGAGGGAATTCACAACAGCCACATTTTCTAGTTCTAAAACATTACATCCAATTTACAATAGACTCAACTTCTAATTCTAGAAAGTTACAGCCCATTCACATTGCCTCAATTTCTAGTTTTTAGATCGCTGCTGCCAATTCACAATATTTTCAACTTTCATTTTTTAGCAATTTTATAGCTAATATATGATTTTTCAAAGTAGTTTATGGTAGTAAAATTAATTATTCTGGTGGTCACTTCTCGTGGCTCTCACCTGTTTGGGTGTGTGCAACAGGTCCTGAGCAGTGGTTGTGATGTAGAAGGCTCTGTTGTTGGTGGAACTGGGCTGCAGTGAGAGACTCAAAGAGCCCACCAGCTGAACTCCCAGATCAGTGATGGTCACTTTATCATCCTGCACTGTGATGGTCTTCTCAGCCAGAATGGAGTCCGACAAAGGGGATATTACCTGAAAAAAATGGAGGCACCAATGATCCAATCCTCACACAGTGCAGATAAAATGCATGTATTACTCTGTACTTACCTATCTCTATCTATGTATCTATGTATCCATGTATGTATGCATGTATGCATGTATCTATCTATCTGCAAGCAATTTAATATAATTATTTGAAAACCCTTTACTGTACCAGTTTCCATTATATAATATGTCCCATCCATACAAAAGTAAAGCAAAGACGAGGAGATACAAACTGACTCTGCAATTGGTTTACTATGACAGACAGACAGTATGACGGGTCTACAAAGAGCTCTCAGAGTCAACGTGTCATCGTCAAGCGTCATATTCTGTTAGCATGGACATAACTGACACCATGAGGATTCCCAAGCTGAGGGGAGGAAAGGAAAAAATAACAAAAATGGCAGGAAAGCAAAGGGGTGGCGAAAGCGTAAACGATAGGGAAAGAGACAACATGAAAAAAGAACAGAGAGAATTCCACTAAAAACTAAAATCATAACCAACTAAAAACCACATGTGAGGTCTTATATAACCATCACACATTTGGACCAACACGTGAAACATGATAAATTGCAAATGGAGACTGACAGACATGAAAACACACATGGACAGAAAATGAACATAAACACACAGGGGCCTCTTAGCCAACAGAACACTGACTCGGGATTGAGCATTCATCACAGCTGAGATTTTAACACCTGTAGGCAAACAAGCTTGTTATCACTCACATGCAATAACATTTTTGCAATGAGGGGTGAATATATCAGGTGTGTTTGACAAGGGAAGTGTTACTATGTCTCAGGTTCTTTCTTTATTTGTCAATGGTGAATACTCTAAATAAAGTATGCCGACTTCATTTAAAAACTGAGCTGCTCACCAAGCAGATACAGTCAAACAAACTGACTATGAATAAATTAGGCATGGGTTTGATTCCCCAGGGCCACATATACTGTACTAATATGCCAAATATATAGAGATGTAGATGCCTTGTATGTTAAACATAAATAGCATCAACAATGGATAGATGGATGGATGGATGGATGGATGGATGGAAGAATAGATAGATAGTTACCTGTATAGTGGTCATGCCCAGGTCTCTTCCCACCAGCACTCTTCCATCAATTAGTCGAGCAGTGCGTGTATCTTCCACTTTTAGGAAGTCCAGGACCATCTCTGTGATGTCAGCAGACCAATCAGAACCCAGCATGTGCACAAGCTCCCCACCAGGGTCAGCTGGCTCGGCCACGAAGTGTGTGAGAACACGTACCAGAGCATACTGATACTGCAGGGCACAGCCTCTGCCCTTCCTCTCATCCTCCTCATCGTCCTCACTGTCCCGGGTTGGCCTGGGCAACACAGAAAGCAGATAAGATAGGAAATTTCAAATCTACATCTGTTTAGAAAACAGAATTCCAAATGTATTGACTATGAAGTGGTGACATGAGTCTGGCTATGTAATGAAGCCCTTAAGTACAAGGGTAGAAACATTATTATTGAAATGCCATTATGTATAATCATAACATTCAATACACACAACACAAATGGGTTGGCTTTGAGTTGGGTTGTTTAAGTTGAAATAATGATTTACTAGTTACTTACATGCATGCTTCAATGTCATGCTGTTCCAAACCTGTATGACTTACTTTCTTACATGAAACTCAGAAAAAGATGTAAAGCAGATTGTCCATGCCGGACTTTTCCTTTAAGTGAAGGGGTTGTCAAGCTCCAAAAAAATGCAGCTGGTTACCCGAATGATTAGAACTGAGGAAAATAATCTCCAGCAATTATACAATTTTCTTTTCTTTTCTTTTCTTTTCTTTTTATTATTATTATTTTGTTGTCTGTTTTTTTCTGTTGGGTTTGTTTTGTTTTCCTTGCCTCGTCTTTTCTTTTCCCCCATTTTATTTCTCTCTCTGAAACTGTGATTACTTCAAATTTCCAGTTCACCTAGGGGGAAGCATTGCGTGGGGTGTAAGTTTTTCTTTTTGTGTGTGTGTGTGTGTGTGTGTGTGGTTCCTGGTGGTAACAGTGGTTTTGTTGTTACAGGCAGATAGACAGAAATTGGCCAAATTGAAAAATGGGCCCAGCAGACAGACTGAAGCCCAACAAGCAGAATTGGGCTGTGAAAAAAACAGACATATATCTACACACAAACAGACAGCAAATACCATGAAAATGAAAGGGATGGTGCAGGATCTCTGTGGCTAAAAACAGTGTGCCCTTCTCCTCAGATGTCTGCTCACACACACATATATATAAATATACCTTTCACTGCCTCACACACACACACGCACCTCTTGTTTGTGATGATGGGCACCCTCCATCCTTTGACTTGGCTGAGTTCGGCATCAGAAACGTCAATCTGCAGCGGTAACCGTGGCACCCAAACTGTGAGCTCTAATTGGCTGGTCAAATAGAGGTAGGTAAAGTTCACTTGAAGTGAGACACGCCCCCTCATCTCTTTCCCATTCACCAACACCTCATCACAACCAACAGATACCTGCAGTGCGAGAGAAACAGAAAAGAGAAGTAGTGGTGGATCGAACAGTTGTGATTATTTTGTTGATTTTGTAATGGCTGTGGCATTTGGTATATTTTCCTCCCATCACTATTCACAATTACACTTATCTGAAAAAAATTAAGAGCACCCTTTTCACATAATTATGTGAAAACTGGGAAAACAGACTAGTGAGTGTTTTCCTGTTAGTCTCACTGTCTTTTCCTTCTTCTTCTTATTTTATATGGACTTAATTTTTTTCTCATCTTTTTTATATATATTTTGCCCTCTTTACTCTCTGTCATGATTAATGGTGGTCTGTGTCTGCTGGACGTTTATGACACTTTGATGGGCTGTGTCTGTGTGACGTTGTCATGACGAACAGAGCACTATTTCCCTACCGGTAAATCACACACACACACACACACAAGCTCAAGCAGCGTGAAGCAGTCACATCTCACTATTACAGCTCAGGGTCACCACGGGGGCATGATGAAATCTAAAATGAACGTGCATGTGTGTCATGTACAGCTCAAAATGCTCAAGCTTTTGTGGTCTGTCGAGTGATTTTATTTCATAAGCATGTTCCATGCGTCCTGTTAATAATGATCACCTAACAAGGAACATGAGAGAGAAAGAGAGCTGGAGAATAAGAACTTTTAACAGATATTCAGAGCAGATCACATTTGATTAATTTGACTACCTGAAAAAAAATATATATATACAGTATTGTATATATTTTTGCAATACAATTTAATTAAATTATTTAAGCAGTATTATTTTACATTTGATTACTATTTCTGAACGTTTACTGCCATTTACTGTGTTTATACTGTATACCTGAAAAACTGATCTCGGATCTCATCTGATAGCGTAATCACCTTTGAGTGTAAGCTAAACGAGCCAATGAACATTGGCTTGTGAAATTTGCACCCCGCCCTGCAAAGTCCCGCACCCACGCTTGCATCGTACATTCAGCTTTTCGCTTTGGAGCCGAGCATTTGTGTTGTTCCGTTTCAATCACCTATTCGATATTTGATTTACTACGAGTCAGGGAGAAGCTCTTCTTACCAGTGTTGGTGTGACGGCGCTGTAGCAGTCATCGCGATCTTCAAAGAGCATTCCCTGCTGTTTTGATAGCAGCCAAAAAGAGCTTTCCTTGCACACTGCAGACTGCACTAGTCCCTGCAAGCTGTGCTGCGGCCATTTCCCATGTGCGCTTCAGAACTGAAAGAGCTTAATTTTCCCTAAAAGAGCAAGCACGGGTGTGACACTGAGTCTTTTTAAAAATGTCATGTGTGTTTCTGGATGCGGTCATTTCCTATCCTCATTTGATGGCCACGTTCACATGCTGAGACTGCGTTCGTGGGTGGCTCATGTTCTTACATGAGAGCATGACCACATCGGCACGTTGTTGGTCTCGCCTTTCTCGTAAGGGGTTAAGCTGTTCAGCGTGTTGTGTGCCACGTGTCACGGCAACCCAGCGCGTCATTCAGGGCTCTAAGTGTGCGATGCCGTGGTCGAGTACCTCAAATGAGGCGGAGTCCTCTCTGCTATGCCCCAGTCTAGTTCCTCCTCTCAGGGAGGACTACTTCGGTGAATATCCAGGGTGACCTGAGGATTACAGTGAGGGCTTTCCCGCCGACTACATCTCTGGGGGCCCCCCAGTCCTCTAGCCCATCGCAAGCTGTAAAGCAGATCTATCTGTGCGGATCCGAAGAAGTTGGACAGCCTAGGGATGGAGACGCCACTCTCCCGGAAGTCTAGGCTATCGTGAGAGCTCGTCGGCTGCACAATTGAGCACGTCAGGGATATGAATGGCATGAAGCGACCTCAGATGCTTCTGACTCCATAGGAAGAGATGGCGGGAGAGTTGCGACATGCGGCGGGTCGCAGTGCTGTCCGTACGGACCAGTATGTGCTTGCCATGTAGCGGCCCCTTGAGGCGGCCCACCTTAAGGCATACTGTGAGCAACTTGAGGCAATTGATGTGCTAATGCAGTTGAGGCCCCGTCCACAGACCTGAAACTGCATGCCCGTTGTACGTGGCTCCCCAGCCAGTGGCAGAGGCATCCGTGAAGACCACAGCATGCCTGGACACTTGTTCTAGGGGAACACCTGCCCGTATAAACGAAGGGTCCGACCACAGGCTGAGAGTTTGGCGGCAGTGCGGGGAGACGGGCATCCGTTACATGCCGCTCTGCCACGCCCCTTCTCGGGAATCGGCCGTGAAGACAGTGCTGAAGCGGTCTCATATGAAGCAATCCGAGCGGCGTTACTGTGGCTGGGGATGCATATGCCCCAGGAGCCTCTGAAAAAGTTTCAGTGGGACCGCTGTCCTGCTTTTGATCGTTCTCAAGCAATTTAATACCGACCGAGTCCATCGGCACCCTCTTGAGACCCAGAGATAGAGAAGCTGCTCTTACTGAGAATTTGGGTACCGCTGACTGAGATGCCAGCAGCAGAACAGAATTTGACCAAACAAAAGATTCTCCTCCCGGCCCTCCACCAGGGAAGAGCAGCTGACTCTGGGTCTCCCGTCTCAGAGCTGCTGAGACAGGTGGCGCCGTCTTCCTGCGAAGGCTCAGCGTCACAGTAGAGCTGGCTGTGATGGAGTTTTTTTTTTGTTTCGTTTTTTTGTAGATGCTGGTTTAAGTCTCAACACACTTAAACCAGGCATGTGAAACAGTGATTGTGGCCGTCAAATGAGGACAGGAAATGACCGCATCCAGAAACACATGGTTTGTATGACATTTTTGAAAAAGCCGTGTATGCTCTTTCAGGAAACTGGTGCTGAAGCACCCAGGGATGACCGCAGCTACACAAACAGGACGATAGTGCAAGCCTGATGTGAGCAGTTACATTCTCATTGAAGGCACAACATTCTGAGCTGTGAAAACAGCTGTTTTGCTTTCTGTGAGATCGCAGCCAGCGCTGTAACACCAACACCAGCTTGCAGAGGTGTTCTCCTGAAGAAGCAGACTCGTCTTTTGAAGTTAAAACAGTCTCAGATAAGATTGCAGAGCAGGAACAGCATTCATCGTCTGGCTCCGAAGCGAAAGACAAAGATGCGACGCACCTGCTCCTCATTATATGCAATGCACAGCAGCTGGTGCAATTATCGCATGCCAATGTGCATTGGCTCGTTTAGTTTACACTCAAAGTAGATTGGTCTCTCAAGCGAGATCCCCATTTCGTCAGTCATTAAGTACGCCATAGGGACTGACGAAGGGGAACGGGAATTTCTCTGGATTTACAAATCATTGGGAACTTTTGGGATAATGTAAGTACACAACTGCATGAAATAAATCACACTGTGAAAGTAGTATTTTATAACAAAAATCTTACATAATGTACCTTTAACATTTTGAAATGTTTACTGTATGGAGAAAATGAATGGAATAGAAGACTGTTGTGCTTTATAGCACATTCATTTTAGTGGTACCGATATTGAGAACTGTGAAATTTCATTGGTACTAGACAAGTGAAATCTTATGCCTAATGCTGATATACACCATATGCTTGGTACTTGAATGTGCACTTTGACACCTAAACCAAATTAACAGGGCCAAATTATTTAGAAAGAAAATATATAAAATGTCAAGATATCTGGGAATACTTGATAAGGGAGGTGGAGTGCAAGAGAGACAGAAAAATAGAGATTGAATTGCCATTACTTAAACAAAGATGCTTTTAAAAGCAAGACTAACTAAAATGCACTATGATTCATTCAACGCAAGCAATTACAATGAAAACATGAGATAAAAATGTAATTTCATAAATGCACTGTCTCTCTTACACACCAACACAGACAACAACAGTTGATAAAAGGCACCTTCTAGAAACCCTAAAGTTTTTGTGTATATGTGTGTGACTCTTGAAAGAGCAATTACCCAGAATTCCCAGCAAGGATGCTACGCTCAATTTCTCCACCTTTGCTTCAATCTCTGTTCTTGCAATTTGCACCTTTTTCAATCCACCTATCTTTCTGATCATCTCCAGTGTTGCTCTACGAGCTGCCACCCTGTCATTCTCCGCAGCAGAAATGACTGTGTCAGGTCTGAGGACTGCAAGGCTAATGACACGGGAAAATGGCAGCTAAAGTGGCATGTGGCCATATCAGAACATCAAAAACACGACATGAGAAAGACATTCTGGAAGCTGGGACACAGCATCACACTTCTTCACCAAAGTTCCCTATAAGCAGCATATTCGACAAGATTTGCATTTATGGAAACACCAGAGAAATACCACTGGAAAAAACAGTACTCGCAATCCCCCCCCCTATATATATATATATATATATATATTAGGGGTGTAACGGTACACAAATATGACACTTCGGTACGTACCTCGGTATTGAAGTCACTGTTCGGTATGTGTATATGTTTTTAAATAAATTCTATTATAAAAAAAAATTCTTAAAGATAAAACATCTTAGCTAATGCAGTAAACTACACGGGGAGCCCTTAATTACACATTTCTATAATATTAAAGGTTACAATTAACAACAGAGCCCAAATTATTAAATTTAGTTCGACATGTAAGTAAAGCTAAGCCAAACAACTGTTTACGATATAATTTTTAAACGAGTAACAGAAACAATCAGTTTGCAAAGACTGTATCAATTATTTTTAGATGTAATAATCAACACAAAAAAAACAAGTACTGTAAATTGCACATAAGGCAGGTTTTGCATGAACTTCTAAATCTAATTATAAAGTTAATTTTCTACTCCAATTCATTTTTGAAATATAATAATTTACACAGTGGCTGTCATAACTTGTTTTTTATGACAAATTTATTTAAACATACATTAAATAATCAAGACATTACTAACAGGTCAAGTAAATATAATGAATAGGCTAATATAGTGCATATACGAAATGCTTCTCTCTAGAGTTCATTTCTCTAGAGAACTAACCTGCTGTCGACACTAAATGTCTGAGCTAAATGTAATGCTACGTTAGATATTATTCTCAAGCTGTTTTATTGATATCTTTCTGCAGTTGAAAGGCTGTGACTAAATGTATTCGCCGTGTGATTGCATGCACCGAACATTGACATCAGTCCCGTGTATATATATATATATATATATATATATATATACATATACATTAGTGCTGCCAAAATGTACACATTAACACACGTGATTATTTTTTTCAGTTTAATGCGTTAAAAAATTCAACGCAATCAAACGCAATTATATATATATATATATATATATATATATATATATATATTTTTTTTTTTTTTTCACTGTAATTAGCAAAGAACATGTATATGTGTTAAATAGGAATAATCCTTACCTGTAGGCCTATATCTTATCTTCCCAAAGCTGAGCTTTGATTGATACAGTCTTTGCAAACTGATTGTTTCTGTTACTTCTGTTAAAATTCAATCGCAAACAGTTGTTTGGTTTAGGGCGGATCCCTGATATTGATGGAAATCCGTCGTAGACTTTCTGCAATTAACGGAGCGACGGAGAACTTTAATCCCTGTATGTGTATATATATATACAAAGTTATATTATATTATATTATATTATATTATATTAATTAATATTGAAGGCACAGGTAAATGTGGCGTTTATTATAATGAGTTTATGTGAAGATTGTTTTAAGTTCACTTAAATTAAAAGTTGTTATATTATTTAAAGCCTAATAAATGTTTTTTTATTATTATTATAATTATACTTCAAATGTACTGTAATGATAAATGCCTATAATTAAAGGTTTAGTTCACACAAAAATCAAGCGTAGCGTAACGTGACCTCTGGCAGGTCACGTTAGTCAAGCTGATCCACGTCTACCTATTGGAATACGATGCCTATCACTGTATAGCTACATATATAAACTCCTTCAGTATTATCAACAGCTATTTCGTTTCTCAGGAGCTAATTACCCTCCTCCATCCCCCGCTCCTCCTCTCGTCCAGTCAGGATTTGGCATTCTGGTTCTCCCTTGAATCAGAAATCTCAATTATGTAGTACATTAAAATCTTTATTAATTAATGATATCTGCAATACATTCATGTTGGTTCTGTTCTGTTTACCCTAAGGGGGGTTATTGCTGCTCTCCCTGCTCTTATCTATGCTAGGCTGCATGGATGCGCAGGGAGTAGAACAGAACTATACCGCCAATCCAAACTGTAGGCCTGTAAATCGTATTTGACTACAGTGGTCCTGACAGAAATTACATTTCTGTCATCAATTACTCACCCTTGTCACAGTCATCGTCTGCACCACTCTGTCTTCATCTGCACTACACTTCCCAGAATCCTCCTTGTCTCCACACCTGAACTCACTCCCTCAATTACCCACCTGTTCATCGTCTTCATCATCCGTGTCACCTGTTTTCACCTCGTTATTGTTTGATTTGTATCTGTATTTAGTTTGCTTCTGTTCAGTCAGTCCTTGTCGGTTCTCGTCTATGTATATTGTGTGTGTACCCTCTGCTTGTTTGCCTGCCTGTACCAGTTTGAGTTTTTGTTAGTAGTAAACGTTTGTAATGGAGCCTTTTGACTCTGAGTCTTCTTCAGCCCGTACCACACCCGTGACAACCCTCATGTCGTTCCAAATCCGTAAGACATTCGTTCATCTTCGGAACATAAATTAAGATATGTTTGATGAAATCCGAGAGGTTTCTGACCCCACATAGGCAGCAGCATCATTGCAACTTTCAAGGCCCAGAAAGGTAGTAAAAAAAATTGTTAAAATAGTCCATGTGACTACAGTGGTTCAACCTTAATGTTATGAAGCGACAAGAATACTTTTTGTTTGCAAAAACCCAAAATAGGACGTTATTCAACAATCTCTTCTCTTCCACATTCACCTCAGAGAGAAGAGATTTGACATAAGTAGTGGTATTGGATCGGTGATAAAGAGAGGTTTTTTAAAAAATATAGATTACTGTCTTTATGTTGTTTCTACGTTAATTTGGAGATTAAATGTGAAGTTATTACAATATAAAAATATATGAAAAACTTTAAAGGGGTCATATAATGCCATTTTTGTACAAGTTAATATGAATCTTTAGGGTCTAAATGAAAACTTTGTAATATACTTTTATTAAAAATTCTCATTAGTATTATAAGAAAACACAAATTTTACCTGGTCAAAAACAGCTCTGTTTTCAGCACGCCGTTTCAGTGCATATGCCTTTAAATGATAATGAGCTTTGCTCACTCTGCCCCTCTGTTCTGTGGGGCGTTTTGGTTTTTACACAACCGCACGTGGAGTGTTGCCTTGACAACAGTTGAGGGTATATTTTGGAACAAGAATGTCAGTGGGAGTCTCTGAGGACACATCTGTGCAACCATACCAATTTGAACCAGAGTCGGACCCGGAAGAAGTTCGACAATTAAGGCTCGAACAGGACGTTTCTGAATGGTTGGTTAACGTAATGTCACGTAATGTACACCTGCGTACACAGTTTTTAATAACACATTAACCATAACGCGTTGTTCATTATAAACGTGGGATTATGAATTATATTGAGAACGTCGTAACGTTACATAGAAAACATGCCGTAATATACCCTGAGTGTAAACATTAGCTGCATTCATCGTGAAGAGTGCCAGCGATTTGCAAAGATTAATATTTAAAGGTTAATAAAACGTTACACTCACTTCTTCTGGAGGTGCAGCAGGAACACGAATAGTTGGTACCGATTCTGTTTTCAGGACCAGCTTCTTAGCAAAAAACCATTTACATTGACCCTCGTTTAGAAAGCAGTCTGGTGAGAAATGATTAGCGCAAACATAAAAACATTTACGTAGATTGTTTTGGAATATTCCCTTCAAAAATAAAACTCAGCCACTGCGTCTTCAGCGGCTCGAATTTAGGAACACCAAAATAACTGCTGTGTTCCTTATTACAGCCAAGAATAGAACACCGCAATCGCTTAGACGCCATTCTGCTCCAGTGTATCAACAATGGCGGACTACGATGACAGCTCGCTCAGGGCGGATCTGTTTTGAAACGCTGCTGTCAATTAACAATCGTGGGAGGGGCGTCCGATTTAGTGACGTCACAAAATCGAAAGGCTCAATTTGAGGCAGGGGAAAACATATAAGGAGATTAAAACAAAAACACTGGATGGATTTTTATCATTATATGATGGTTGTGTGCAGGCACTGCCAACACACATTTCAGTACAATCAACTTGTAAAAGTGCATGTACCATTATATGACCCCTTTAATATTATGTTTTATTAATCATGATTAATGATTAGAAAAATTTGAGATTAATTAGTAAATTTTTTTCATTCGATTTACTATATATATTTTTTTTTCTCTCTCTCCTTTCCTCACATCCTGCAGCTGATGGCGTATTATTTCATGACTTCGGAACGAACCTGTATAAACACTTCCCTTCATCAAAGCCAAAGAGCTGAGCCATGGGTTTGATGACACTGAAAAATCGATTTAATCTCTGTCTCTAGTTTAGAGAGAGAGAGAGAGAGAGAGAGAGAGAGAGAGAGAGAGAGAGAGAGAGAGAGAGAGAGATAGAGATGAAGGCCAGTGTTTCATTGTGGAGAAGAGCACTTTAAAGAGAAAATTATGTCTCGACAAGAAAGGCGAACAACCCAAAAAACAATTGGAGGTTTTCTAATACCTCTATAAAATGAGTCGTGTTTGGGCCATTTGGACCTTCAGGACCTAAAATTTGGAGAGCATATAGAGAAAAACACCCTTTTGAATGAGTATAACATAAAGCATGGACTTCTTCTAGCACCAATAGAACGACAATACTTAAGAAGAAACCTAATAAAAAAATAAAACATAAACCTAAAAAAACTTTTTTTAAAAATCCTTCTTGAATTAAATTATTTTATTTAGATCAAAAGCATTACTTCATAATCAACTAGACAATATTATGGGCTACAGCAAAAATAGAATAATTAATATTTCTTTAGCAAAAAATGCTACTATTAATTACTATTAAGAACTTTTATTAATATATGTGTATTTAATACTTTACTCAATTAAAATATCATGCATTGTGTTGATCTCAACTGCTCTTTTCCACTTAATTTCTTCTTCCAGCAGAATGCTGCTTTCCCTGTCAGTTTTCTATTCTTTTCTCCACTTTAATTCCACTCTATCAGTTCTGTGTCTTCCTCCACTCTCTGCTCATCTCTTGAGTGATAAATCACAGATTATTTGGCTGACAATGCAAAACAGCGCCAGGTGCCGCAATCCACCAATCCCATCATCCGCCCAGCTCGCAAATTACTCGGAAGAATTGGCACTTGCCTCTCAGCCGCGTTGAGGAGGAAAAGAGAGAGACAGAGATTGGTAGCGGGTAAAGAGGAGGCTAGAGAGGGCGAGAGGAAGAGAGAAGAAAAGAAAGAGGAAGACAAAGATGGTGGGCATCAGCTGGAAGGGGTGGAATCAATTTCCTGGACAGGCAAGAGCAGCTCAGGTTCACTGCTTGCAGAGGAATGGTCAGATATAAAGAGAGGTTTTTAAAACAGATAGATGATCTCACACAGGGATAATTTTCATGTTTACTGCCTGATGCTGCAGATTGTTATGTGCATCTAAACTTCCTTATGCTCTAATGAACCTGGTACTACATCATGAGCATATGTTTGGGTAGTAAAGATACTGGTAAAGAACCTTAAGTTAAAATTCTGAAAAAATACAAGACTGGAGCAATGGCTGCTGAAATGAATTTAATACATTAAATACAGCCTTGATACACATTAAATACCTCTTTTAAAATCATTAAGAAATCTAATATTTTTTAAAAACGAATTTTGAGTTTATTCACTGTCTATGTTGAATATATATCAAAGAAAACATTTAATACATAAAGACTGCAGAATTTAGAATTTCTGTGTACATGTGTACACCTGTCTAACTGATTTTAAAATGTCCCTACCAATAAACCAAACCCACGGCCCTGAACTAGATTAATGCTGAGAACAGCTTGGTCTCTGTACTAGTTTATAGTTTGCACTCACATGAACACTGATATAAAGTTAAAGTTACTCGCTCCTCCAAGCTTGCCTTTCTTCCACAGAGTTTACACAGTAATTGAATTTGAATTTAGAGCATTTCCACTCCAGAAGGCCATAAATTCAGATTCCAGCTTCTAAATGTGACACTGCCTGCGGATAGAGACTCCCATAGTGCCTTGTGGGGGGATTTGGCACTGTTAAACGTACATTATGAGTTTAAAACTTCATCTGTCAATCTTCCCCTTTAGGTGATTTCTCAAAATGCACATCTATGGAGTAAGATTTCTGATATTAGACCCACATAGTATAAACATTTCTCTCTCCTTATGTTCACTCTCCAAGTACTTAGCTTAGCATAATTTGATTTTTTTTGTGATTGATCATAGAGCTCACCGTTGCCTGTTCCCTTGCGTTCATGACGTGGGACTTAAAAGCTCAGCAAATGATCAGAGTGTCACAGAGAAACACAGAGGCGAAAAAAGATTAATAGACAGAGTAGGAGAGAGGGAGGCAAAAGAGAGTTCAAAAGTGTGATGCTAACCTTAAGTCTTATATCTTTAATCAGAGAGTTTTCATTTGCGTGCAAGATTCTTCTTGATGTGGCTTCAGCTAATTCCAAATATGCTTAAATGCTTATTCATTCAGTAATGAAAATTTATTTTACTAGAGCATGCAATCACCAGTCATTAGTGAGTCATGAACTCTCCAGTCCACGGGGTCTTCACTCACAAATTATTAAAGGAAAAGTTCACCTAAATAGATATTTAAAAAATCTTTATCGTTTTTTTTATCATGATTCTCCTATGATTCTGAATAGACAACTAAGCTAAATTTACTAGATATTCTGCCAAAATGTCAATTGCTGCAGTCTATTTAAAAACAATTAATTTGATAGGTTTGAATGAATAATTCAATGACTCACTCATAAACACTTCACTTGTTTCTTTAATGGATGAATCAGTGTTTTTGAAAACTTCAAGACAAGATACTTTCAAAAGGTGATTTAGTCTATTTTGATCACTACCGTAGACAGACTTTATTTCCGAACTAAATATTTATCTGTGATATTATTGTATTGAATTGAATTATTGTAACACAGAAATAATGATATTGTGTGGTTGTGAAGCGGTTTCATACCTATAGGCTACATGACAACTGCTCTCTCTGGGTCAGCAGCAGTGCCAACACAGATTTGAGTCGCTATGATCATACTTGTCAAAGGTTTAACAGACATAGCTGAATTGTTGACATATAGGAATAAGATTGCGTGGCTGTTTAAATCGAGATCACGATCCTTTAACGATTAATCGTTACATAAAAATTGCAATGTAGCATACTTAAATTGCATACATACACTGAACAAAACACTTTTGTTTTTGCCCCCATTTTTCATGAGCTGAACTCAAAGATCTAAGACTTTTTCTATGTACACAAAAGGCCTATTTCTCTCAAATATTGTTCACAAATCTGTCTAAATCTGTGTTTGTGGAACACTTCTCCTTTGTCGAGATAATCCATCCACCTCACAGGTGTGGAATATCAAGATGCTGATTAGACAGCATGATTATTGCACAGGTGTGCCTTAGGCTGGCCACAATAAAACTGATGCTTCACTTAATAGAAACCAATGGCATTGATTCAATGCGTGACTCACGGATTTACTTCCTCGCGCTGTGCAATGCTGACCAGCGCTGACACCGATGCCATTCATGGTAAATACCCTTAAACGTTAAAAGGATGATATTTGATGTTAAAACGTTAAAAGGATGACAAATATTTCACTTTCCTTGAACACGGCAACCTTTTCACATATACATATCACTTGACCTCAAAGACAGACGCAGGTAATCACACGCGCTCAGTCGATCTCTCTCATTCACTGTCTGTTTAGGCTTAAGTGCAAATCTACGAAGCCTCTGTCTGTACAAATCACCATGATAAGCAGTCTTGTTATCATTATTAACTTATTTAACATTCAATACACATGCACAAAGTTCAAAACAAGAAGGATAGCCTTATGAAAAAAGAAAACACACGAATATCACGGTTGCTGCGGTTTCTTGCATTCCTCTGCGGTTGGCCTGTCAGTAGCACGGTACTACAATATTGCGGTTATCACGACAGTCCTACTAAAATGTCCAGTTTTATCACACAGCACAATGCCACAGATGTCACAAGTTTTGAGGGAGCGTGCAATTGGCACGCTGACTGCAGAAATGTCCACCAGAGCTGTTACCCGTGAATTGAATGCTCATTTCTCTACCATAAGCCGTCTCCAAAGGCATTTCAGAGAATTTGGCAATACATCCAACCGGCCTCACAACCGCAGACCACGTGTAACCACACCAGCCCAGGACCTCCAGCATCTTCGCCTCCAAAATCGTCTGAGACAAGCCGCCTGGACAGCTGTTGCAACAATCGGTTTGCATAACCAAAGAATTTCTGCACAAACTCGACCTGGGTCTCGACCTGACTGCAGTTCGTCATCGTAACCGACTTGAGTGGGCAAATGCTCACATTCGATGGCATCTGGCACTTTGGAGAGGTGTTCTCTTGACGGAAAAATCCCGGTTTTCACTGTGAAGGGCAGATGGCAGACAGCGTGTATGGCGTTGTGTGGGTGAGCGGTTTGCTGGGTGGGGTTATGGTATGGGCAGGCGTATGTTATGGACAACGAACACAGGTGCATTTTTTTGATGGCATTTTGAATGCACCATCACCTCATGTTGCACCATGATAATTATCATCACGGCCCCATGTTGCAAGGATCTGTACACAATTCCTGGAAGCTGAAAACATCCCAGTTCTTGCATAGCTAGCATACTCACCGGACATGTCGACCATTGAGCATGTTTGGGATACTCTGGATTGGCGTATAAGACAGCGTGTTCCAGGTCCAGCCAATATCCAGTAACTTCGCACAGCCATTAAAGAGGAGTGGACCATCATTCCTCAGGCCACAATCAACAACCTGATCAACTCTATGTGAAGGAGATGTGTTGCACTGCGTGAGGCAAATGGTAGTCACACCAGATACTGACTGGTTTTTGGACCCACCCAGAGGACCCACCCAGAGACCCACTGTTTCATGAAGTGATCATAGTGTTTCATTGTTGTTTTTCTACTTAAATTGATCTGAAAAGCCTAATAGGCTGCTAAATGGCAGATTCCACTGTTTCAGTGTTTTCAACAATCTGTACTTTTTTCATGTGCAAAAATGGTAGAAATGTTTACAAGTTTTTTTGGTTTTGTTGCCAAGACTTTAAGGTATGTGTTCATGCAATAAAAAAGTGACAACTTGCCCCAGTCTCTCATATTTTGTTGCATGGCAAGTGTCTTTTCCCCAAAATATTTTTCAGTTGTAGAAAAAAAAATCAGATTTGTGAGAAAATAAACTTAAAATTATGAGAACTTTGCGAATACAATACTGAAAATGTAAGTTGTTTATCTTCCCCTACTCCATATAGCTCTCAAATGTCTTTCATTCTTGTGCACATTCAAACCTGGTGCCTCAAAACACATCAAAAACATGTAACAACACAAGGGTAAGGGTAAATAATGACAAAATGTTCAAAGTCGTATGTCTTCGGTGACTCTCTGAAACACTTGGAGCAGGGGGGTTGATTTCTGCGAGTCAGTTTGTCCTAGAATGGGAAGTCAGGTCCTTTTCAAACTTCTAAAATTGATATGCGGCATTTACATAATATTTGCATAAGTATATAAGTCATTGGTGTCCCCAATATGTCTGATATTATTATTAGTGGTCTAAACCTTCATCAACATATTCTCTTTGGGAGATTAACTAAAAACAAAGCCCTTCTTTGAGACAAGTCAAAAGATACACATATTCCCACAAATAGTATCCTTAGAAAATGGAGCAGTTGAGCAGTAACGATAAAGCCAAAAAGACCTCAAACCCGGACAGGTTCACCGCATTGAATGGGCCAAAAAACGTATTTACTAGTTATAAATAAACATTGAATGTCAACTTCAGGACTCTTTTCTTCTCCGATACCCCTGCATCTCCGCTATAATCTGTCATTGTTTCCCATAAACACCTTTAAGCGCTGTTCCATCTGTTTGAGCGTGTGTATTTGGTTACTTACACAGTTTGCTATCATATCATGTGAAGTCAATCTTTTGTAACATATCTGATTAGAAAATACTGCAATAACTGCACAGCACCAGCAGCTATGCCAGTCCCCATTTTCCATGGTGTCGGTTTGATTACTGTTTGGACACACACACACACACACACACACACACACACACACACACACACACACACACACACACACAGACACTCAAACACAGATGGAAGCTTTGTTCTAAGGTGTTTATAGTGAAAAAAACCCAGCATATTGTTGAATAATTCAGAAGAAAAGGCCTTTTAACATAACAGAAAGTTTCCATATGTCTGTCAGCATGCTGCATGTCAGATAACTCACAGTGTCTGCCAGCATTATGCTTGGAAGATAATACACATAAATATACAAGAAGTTAAGCGGCGCAAGCTACTGCATGCTTAGACGTTTTACGGATTGTGGTGCAAAGTGCCCAACGGATACCCTGTCGTTTGTTAAAATTCTAATGGCCATCACATGCACATGTAGCCCTGATAATGCTTTAAAAAAGGTGTTTAATAGCTCCCGTTGGGAAGATGAGGGTTTGTGGGGGGAAGGTTAACCGCTTCCTCCCCACTCTCTCACATGGGCTCAGAGAAAGAGGAAGGTTAGGTCAAAGGCTATTACCAGAGCTGGAAAGAGCCCCTGGGAGGGTCTCGCAGGGTCCATTAGTTGTGAGTTACGGGTCCACTGGGTAGAGACAGTAGTATTATGGGAGCTTAGCCATATCCACTGTACATCCTAAGCTCAGAAAGAAGCTAGATCTATATAGTTTTAAAAGGGCGTTGCGGTGATTGATTAGCGGCTGGGATGTTTATGGGGGTAATAAGCAGTTTATGTCCACATTATATTGAAATTTTTCTGATTATGCACTATAAGATCCTGCTCTTTTCTAACCATATCAATATCACCCATGTGAAAATAGAACAGTAACCATATAAAAGAGATGGGGCTAGTTTTTAAATGTTACAAATTCATATAATTTATTAATTAGAATTTTTTATTTTGCTGTTTAAATTTCCCTAAGAAAAGCCTATCCACCTTATTTTTATTGTAAGAGAGGATACAGTTAACTTGAATATGCAAGAATTGCGGTGTCAGCCGCTGCCAAAAGGTGTATACAAAACAGTCTGTTATGCTGCTTAATGTTGCAAATTAGTATTTGTAATCATACTATTTTAATTTATTATTAAAAATTATTTAAAATTACTTTGTTATTCTTCTAGTTATTTAACTATAATATATTTACGGTACCTATATGTCTCACACATTCACAGGAACTAGCTTACGTTTGCATTATAATAAGGTGGATAAATGTCTGTTTAATGACAGATTCTATTTTGACAATTTTTGTGACAAATATTCAATGAACTGTATCATATAACCTTGGACAAAAATGGTGGAAATGTGCAATAGCTGTTTTATAGCCAAGACTTTGAGGTATGCGCCTTATACAAAAATTTACTTTTAACAAATAAACTCACCCTAAGCAATATTCACTGGATTGAAAAGTGACAGCTAGCCCTGTTCTCCCTAATTACGCAATGTGCTAAGCATAATTTTCTTACCAAAATAATTTTTTGGACAAAACTCAACTGCAAAAAACAGCCTTAAACTTTCAAAATATAAAACGAATGAATACAGATGAATTCAGACTCCCCTATCAGGGAACTCGAGCTGCGTGACAACGCTTTGGGAACGCCCCTGCGTGAGTGCGTCATGAAGCACGTATGAAATCAGTCCAATGGCGAGACGGAACGTCATAGGCGGGTGACGTCATCGACCAGGAAACTATATAAGCACCCCAAAACACAAGCGCGTCAGCTTCTGAGTCTTCAGCAAGCGCTCTGTGTGTGAAATATATATCAGTCTGTGTCTCAAAGTGTTTTTGTCTGTCCTTAGTATCATCTAGGCAGGAGTTTTTCACATATATAAAAAACTATAAAAGAAAGGAGACTTTATTATAATGGCGAGCGAACAGCAGTTTAGAAAGTGTGTTCATCCCTGCCCACGCTATATCACGGGTGGGGACACTCACGATCTTTGTGTTGTTTGTATGGGAGTGCAGCATCCCCAGTCAGCTCTCGAGGGAGCTGATTGTGTGCATTGCGAGCGTTTGTCTATGAAAACGCTCCGCTCCCGCCGAGCCCTCTTCGAGAAGAGTGGTTCGGTGCGCGCTCCCCACGGTTCGGGTCCCGCTGCTGCCGAGGCACAGCGGAGGCTTCAATCGTGGAGTTCGCAGATGGATCTATCAGCGGGGATTGAGACGGGCTCGCCCCTATCTCAGCCCTTACCTGGTAGATCCAGCGCCTCAGATCCGGGTTTGGAAGCACGCGCTGCGGTTTCTTCCGCCCGGGCTGAGGCACCATCACTTCAGCTATCCAGTTCTGAGGAACTGGATGTTGAAAGTGTGGATACTGCAGAGACTGGGGACTCGTCACTTCAGTCTCCTGCTAGTGAGGAGCTAATAGAGGTGTTAACTCGTGCAGTTGAAAAGTTAAGCATTGAGTGGCCAGCTGATAGACAGGAGTCTAGATCTAAGAGCAAGTTGGATGAGAGATTTTTACCATCTCGCGCTACACACCATGTCCATCTTACAAGCTTATCAAGCTGATTTATTAAAAGACATTAGTGAGGGGGATGAATTAAGTGCTGATGTGTTAAGAGTATTACGTCAGACAGCCGATCTCTCTCTCCGTGCCACCAAGGAGACGGCCAGATCAGTAGGCCGTTCTATGGCAGCCCTGGTGGCAATGGAGAGGCACTTATGGTTGAACCTTTCTAATATGAAGGAAAAAGAAAAATCCTTCCTTCTGGACGCTCCGCTGTCGACCGCTGGCCTCTTCGGTGACTCCGTAAATTCTGTCATCGAGAGGTTTCAGGAAGAAAAAAAGCAGGTGGCGGCGCTCCAGAAGTTCCTCCCCCTCAGGGTGGATGTCCCCCCAGCAGCCCCGGCCGTCGAGTAGCTCCTCGCACAGGGCGCAACAGAAAAGGAGCGTCGCGTCTCGTGCTCCTCCCCAGCAAGACTGGGCCGAGGCGCGGCGCTCTCAGACGAGGTCTTCCAGGGGCAAAGCCGATCTGAGGACGGTTATTGTCGCCAGGAAGGCTTCGTCGAAGAAGAAGCCCTGACGCCACAAACGTCAGGGTACTGAGGGTGGTCCCCACCAAGAGAGAAGGGTGTTCGCCGCAGTACACGGCGCCTGTTCTCTCTTGGTGCCCTCAGGGGCCCGTTCTGCCAACCCCGCCTGCGCACCGGGGCGTAGACGGTCCCAGCGAGCGCTTTCCCGAGGGACGCTCGCTCGCTCCGAGGAGCGGTGTGGAGCAGTTAGACCAGTTGTTCCCTGCCGGTGCGCCGTTACAGGGCACTGTGTCTGCCACTCAAAATATTCCAGAGGCACAATCGAGAGACTGGTACCCTTAGTAGAATTTTTGGTGGATTGGAAAAGCCTTCCAAATATATCTCAGTGGGTCCTGCAGACTATCGAGCATGGGTACGCGATTCAGTTCAGATCACGCCCGCCACGCTTCAGAGGGGTTCTTCCCACAGTGGTGGACCCCGAGCAGGCTCTGGTTATGGAACAGGAGGAGAAAACTCTTCCTCCCAGCAGAGAATTGGGTTAGTACAGCCGATATTTCATCGTTCCAAAGAAGGATGGGGGGTTACGTCCTATTTTAGATCTGCGCCTATTAAATCGCTCAGTAGGGAAGCTCAAATTCAAAATGCTGACTCTCAAGCAGATCGTGTCACAGATCAGGTCCGAGGACTGGTTTGTCACGATAGATCTAAAGGACGCATACTTCAATATTTCCATCCTTCCACAACACAGGAAGTTCCTGAGGTTCGCTTTCGGGGGTGAAGCGTACCAATATCGGCTGCTTCCGTTCGGCCTAGCACTGTCTCCCCGAACTTTCACGAAATGTATGGATGCAGCTCTGGCTCCGCTGCGACTCCAGAGCATCCGCATTTTAAATTATATCGACGATTGGTTGATTCTAGCTCAATCGGAGCATCTGGCGATTCGGCATCGAGATGTCGTTCTCGCCCATATCAAAAGGTTGGGGTTGAGGCTCAACGCCAAGAAGAGTGTGCTTTCTCCAGTACAGAGGACCACTTTTCTGGGTGTGGTTTGGGATTCGACGACGATGCAGGCACATCTGTCTCCTGCTCGTATAGCTTTGATTCTCTTAGCCGTCAAACAGGCAAAGCTAGGCCAGTCACTTACTGTAAAAGAATATCAGAGAATTCTGGGTCTGATGGCAGCAGCGTCCAACATTATACCTTGCGGCCTGCTGTACATGAGACCGCTACAGTGGTGGCTCAGGACCAAGGGGTTCTCCCCGAGGGGAAACCTGCTCCGCATGATTAGGGTCACGCGACGGTGTCTTCGCGCCCTGGCTATGTGGAAAGAACCTTGGTTCCTGTCCCAAGGGCCTGTGTTGGGGGCTCCATGTCGTCGTGTAACACTAACGACGGATGCCTCTCTCACAGGCTGGGGGGCGATCATGAGTGGTCGCTCAGCTCAGGGTCTGTGGCAGGACTATCATCTTCAATGGCATATAAATTGTCTAGAAATGCTGGCGGTGTTTCAGGCTCTGAAACACTTCCTCCCAGACCTGAGAGGTCATCATGTTCTTGTCCGGTCAGACAACACATCGGTGGTCTCTTATATAAACCATCAGGGGGGTCTGCGTTCGCGGCCGTTATACAAGCTGGCTCGCCAGATCCTTCTATGGTCCCAGGGGAAGCTTCTTTCATTGAGGGCGATTTATATCCCGGGGTATTTAAATCAGGGGGCAGACATCCTGTCGAGGCAGGGGCCGAGGCCCGGGGAATGGAGACTCCACCCCGAGGTGGTGGAGCTCCTATGGAAACATTTCGGTCGTGCCGAGGTAGACCTATTTGCATCCAGGGAAACATCACACTGCCAACTGTGGTTTTCCCTAAGTCCTCCAGCCCCTCTGGGGTTGGACGCGATGGTACAGGAGTGGCAGAGGTCACGCCTGTACGCATTTCCCCCGATTGCTCTGCTCCCAGGAGTTCTGGAGAGGGTTCGCCGGAACGGGGTCAGTCTACTGTTGGTAGCCCCGTACTGGCCGGCCCGAGTTTGGTTTGCGGACCTAATTTCTCTCCTCGACGGCTCTCCCCTGGAGATTCCGATCAGGAGGGACCTTCTCTCTCAGGCGAGCGGGTCGATACTTCACCCCCGCCCAGATCTATGGAGGTTGTGGGCTTGGCCTCTGAGGGGGCCCAGCTCATAGAATCTGGTCTCTCGACTGAGGTCGTGGAGACCATCCTCCACTCCAGAGCTCCGGCCACTAGGAAATTATATGCCTTGAGGTGGAAAATGTTCACCTCTTGGTGTGGAGAACACCAGCTGGACCCAGTTAACTGCCCAGTGGGTGCAGTGCTGGAGTTCCTTCAGGAGCGCTTCTTCACAGGGTTATCCCACTCCACACTGAAGGTGTATGTGGCGGCCCTATCTGCCTACCACGTCCCTTTGAGTGGAGCTTCTCTCGGGAGACACCCACTTGTAACCCGTTTCCTTCGTGGCACGCTGAGGCCAGCAGTTCGCACGAGGGTGCCGACCTGGGACCTGGCGGTTGTTCTAGAAGGTCTCTCTCTAGCACCGTTCGAGCCCATTGAAGAAGTTTCTGAGAAATTTCTCACTCTAAAGACTGTATCTCTTCTTGCTATATCTTCATTAAAAAGAATAGGAGATATTCAAGCTCTGTCGGTCTCTCCCTCGTGCTTGGAATTTTCACCCGGCATGGTTAAAGCTTTCCTCCTCCCTAGACCGGGGTATGTTCCCAAGGTTCCTACTAATGTGGTCAGGCCTATTGTACAGCAGGCTTTCTGTCCTCCTCCATTTTTGACGTCGGACCAAGAGAAACTAAATCTGGTCTGCCCAGTTAGGGCTCTAGATGCGTATGTCCACAGAGCTGCCCTGTGGAGAAAGAGTGAACAACTATTCGTTTGCTTTGGACCCCCTAAGAAGGGCTGTCCAGTATCTAAGCAGAGGTTGAGCAAGTGGGTGGTCGAGGCCATCTCACTTGCCTACGAGTCCGCCGGTCAGCCTTCTCCTTTGGCTGTCCAGGCTCATTCAACCAGGAGTATGGCTGGCTCTAAGGCTATTTTGTCAGGAGTATCAATTCAGGAAGTTTGCGATGCGGCAGGATGGTCCTCACCGCATACATTCGTAAAGTTTTATCATCTTGACTTCAGCTCCACTCCAGGGGCGCAGGTGCTTTCGTCCGAATGTGTGCTCTGACTTCACACGACGGACACTTGCTCTTATGGCGGCGTTGGTATTAGCGTTCCCAAAGCGTTGTCACGCAGCTCGAGTTCCCTAATAGGGAACGTCTCTGGTTACGTATGTAACCCTAGTTCCCTGAAGGGAACGAGACGCTGCGTGTCTGTGCCATACTCCCAGCATGCCAGTGAGCACTTGCTTCAGTTTTATCAGAAGCTGACGCGCTTTTGTTTTGGGGTGCTTATATAGTTTCCTGGTCGATGACGTCACCCGCCTATGACGTTCCGTCTCGCCATTGGACTGATTTCATACGTGCTTCATGACGCACTCACGCAGGGGCGTTCCCAAAGCGTTGTCATGCAGCGTCTCGTTCCCTTCAGGGAACTAGGGTTACATACGTAACCAGAGACGTTCTTAACGATCTGGATGGTTTCAGTAATACAAATTAATAATCACTTCAGGATCCACAACATATTAAAAAGACTGTAATCGTAATGAAATTTTGATCATATCTAAGTAATGATTTCTGAAGATAGATAATTAAAAATGAACACACACACACACACACACACACACACACACACACACACACACTGCAACTCTTTACCTCTCTCTTGACAAACATATTTAGTTTCTGTCTTGCTCAGCTGAACCTGAGAATAGGAGCGGTCTGATGCTCCTAACCTGATCAGAGTTTTACACGATTACGGGCTCGCTGTATATCTGCCCGCCAGTCACTGCAAAGTGAATGAGTTATTAAACGGATTAGCACTGTACACCTCTCCGCACCGTGCTCTCTCTTACATAGAGGACACCTGCAGTGTCTACACTAGCCGAGATACAGTAAAACCAGATGATTTTCCACAATAAATGAACATGTTACAACAGAGAGTAAAACACACCGTGAAAGACGGAGAAAAAGGGGTGAGGATGTGAAAGATTGATTTATAATCCTCTTTGTTTTGTGTGTCTCGATGTGTCTGAGCATTTACACACACACACACACACACACACACACACACACACACACATTCTCTCACCCCTTCCCCCATGCCTCTGTCTTTCTTGTTCTTTGTCAAATTCAATTACCGCAGACATTACTGAGGGAGTCTTCACAGGAACCAATTAAGGCCATGGCCTCGCTCTCACAGACGCTGGTTAAACAGTGGGATTTGAGCGCTAAAGCCTATGGGATCTCTTTAGCCGACTCCTTTATTTATTTGATCAGCCATCATTACGAGAGCCCTTCAACCCACACAAACGTGGAACTGATTAACCATAGCGTGCAATGATAAAGATAAGATCGCATTCACACCTGAACCTGCAGGGTGGCAATGTGACAAGGTGACATCTTTTAGAAAAGACAACATTATCCTTTAGCTCAACCCTGAATTAATTAATTTATCACCATTGAAAGAGAATTTGGTGAACATATGTTTGCGAACATTATTCACTTTTCTTTGTTTATTTTTATATTGTACAAATAAAGCTGGAATATGCTAGCCTTTTGAACATTTCCCGTAGTTGAGTTTATCCTGACGGTGCACTTCTGTATCTCGTCCTCAGTTGCAACGCTGTCATGTTTCCTGTTTACACCTGTCACGCATGTCACCCGGAGTTCAAGCACACATCTTTATGACACCCGCTAGTAGACAGGTACACCTGCCGCAATTTCCCCACCACATGTTTCTGTCATGAAGCAGATTCTCTTCCTATCCTGATGCCCCCCCCCCCCAACACCAACAGAAAATGAGCGTCCTGTAATTCCCTTAATAACACGCTCTGTTGTTCAACTTTGCATTAATGCTCTGGAATGAGTTTTTCATTGTTACTGGGTATTGATTGTATTTAAACTACATATTGCTGCTTGTAAATGGAAATTGCCTCAGCATCGGAGAAGGTTCAGTTATTAGCTCAGAGCTCAGGAGAGCATGACAACGCAGACTCTGATGCTACTTTCACACAACCCCCAAGGGTAAAATTGACTATCGGCCCCAAAAAGCAAGTGTTTTTATATTTTACAAAAGAAACAGAGTAAGAGTAATTTATAGAATGGTTCAAAAGTTTGGGGCAAGAATTATTATTATTTATTTTTTTTTTGGAAAAAAGTCTCTTATGTACATTAAGGCTGCATTTATTTGATGTGACAGTAATATTGTGTAATATCATTACAATTTAAGACAACTGTTTTCTATTGAAATATATTTTCAAATGTAATGCTGATTTGATGCACAAGAAACATTTATTATTATTATCAATGTTAACATTATAAACTTTTGACAAAGTTAATGCATCTTTGCTGAATAAAATACTAATTTCTTAATGACCCCAAAGCTTTGGATGGTAGTATACACACGCACGCACACACACACACCTTTTGAAGGTACACTGTAATTTTTTTCTCTCAGAATTTACCAAACTCATAATCAATACATCATCAATCCTTCTTCCAAAACAGGTTTTTATCTAGCCCTGCTTCACTATGGTAAGCCTAATATAAGTGTAATATTTTAGACCTGACAGGAAGGTTTTTCACAGGAAATTGCATACATACGGCACTTGTCTGAGCATGTCTCGTCATATCCGTAAATAGAGAAAAGTAACTCCGGCTACTTTGACGCGTGGTGTGGGAGTGGCATAGGTTAGTTGACTCAACGAGCGAGAAAGGTGGACATGGAGCACGGTCTCAAATCTCAAACCACTGGGGAATTACCCGTTTTTAAAAAACACAGAATAGAGGAGAGTCTGCTGACAAAAAGAGGATCCGACAGAGCTCGTAATAAAACTAGAATCAAGGTTGGCTTGGCTTTTCGGAGATGGAGAGAGGGACTGAGAGAGGCGGAGATGGCGTTATTATTACTCAACAGGTGAATATGGTATTTGAACAGATAAATTGCCATATATACAATAGCTCTCTAACAGAGTTCATTGTAAAGCATTATCTATTCTGAAGCTACAGTAACGTCCCAATGTTCTTCTGCAAAATGCATGCTTCTTTTTTTTAAACGCTAGAGGGCCAAAAGTTACATAGTGTGTACCTTTAAATAAATGTACTTCAAAAAACTCAAAATCCCTTACATTACACACTAGACATTTAGCTATTTTTCAACAGAGAAACTTAAAAACATTTTAAATCTATGAAACACGTCCAGTTGGGACCAGATAAACCCAAAACCACAAGTCCAGTAAAATGACCAGTGTGCACTGTAAACATCTTCAGCAATAACATACTTGCTGAATTGAATAAGAATAATCAGACAGGTTGAATTGAATAAACAGACAGGTATGACGTGGCTGGCTTGTTAATCTTTTAAGGTGTTTCTTCCTGTTACATCAGAATTTTTTCATCCTTATAGTTCCTTCATTCTTTTTTTTTTTGGGGGGGGGGGTTCTGCTACCTTTCATGTCTTCATTTGCATCGGCTCAGTCATTTCATGTGATGTGACACATCTCGCGTTTGTCTTCCAGACAATTATTCAGTTCTGGAAATGTCTTTTTTGTGTATGTGTGCATTTCTGAGTGTGTAACTCAAACCCACTAAAAAAGAATAACTTTGCAGAGCGAAAAACGCCTTTCACAGGCACCCGCTGTTTTTCTTATCTGTTCATCTCCTCTCTGCCACCACTCTGGGCTTCCCTGAGTCACCCTGGAGCCTGCCGCTTCTACTTTTTACAAGATGAAATCTATCGACAACGCAAGGCCCCACCTGTCTAAAGTTTTGATGGAGAGCGGGGGGCAGAGAATGAAGAAGGTAACACAAAATAAAGCAGGTGAGCTCTCACCTTGAGGACGTCCTCATCTGTGGAGATGCAGGTCAAGGGGTCATCCACCTCTCTCACCGTTCCGTCCTGTTCCACAGAAACAACCTTTACCGGCATGGCAACGCGCCGTCCAGTCAGAATTGCTGTGTTCAGGATCTCTGTGTCCTATATGAAAAAGATATTTGCTGTTTAATTTCTATATAAATTTAAATTAATATATATACATATTTAAATATTAGAATATATTTATATAAAATTTGAAATACATTTGAAACTTTCCCAAATCAATTTTTGAGAACTTTTCAGCCCTGTCCTTTTACTGGAATACAGCTGAAATCCACCACAAACACAGATCAATTGATTTGAAAATAACAATCTGAAATAAATTTAGGTGCAGGGAAAGGCAAGTCTCTCTAATGTAAAGCTGATGCCTGCTGGCACTGTGATGTTTCATATCTCCCGATTGCTCGGCTTTGACAGAGATTAATTATCATATTCTCAATTATGCAATCATTTCATCACATTCAGAGAGGGTTAATGGGTCTTCATGTGGGTTTGGGTCTCCTTGAATTCATCTCCTCAAGTATTTACCGCATAAATATTTAGCATGAGAACACATTCCTCTCAGGAGAAAACACTCCTTTATTTGGAGAGAAAAGAAAGCGCGAGAGACAGAAAATGAGAGCGAGAGCTCGGAGGAGGCCTGGTCGTGGCCATAATTGACATTTTAACATTATGAAAAGGCTGGTAATTACGCCGAGAGGAGAGGTCAGTTATCGCAGTATCCATAGCGATAATGAGTCATTACAATGCCATCCAGAGAGAGAAGCTCAAAACCTCTACTAGACATACAGAGAGAGAGAGAGAGGATAGGAGAGATTGGAAATAAAAATAAGAGCTACCCTAAGTAAATTTTGCTTAATTATAATTTTTTTACTACATAATAACACACAGTTTGAAGGTTTTATAAGGACTATAAAGAATAGTTGTTGGTATGGTTGATAGTTCTGTTATGGTTCTGTTTAGTTTAACATATGCTATTTTGTTAAATTACGGTGTTTAACCCAAAACAGCATATGTTTTGTGTTTTTCATTTACAGTGCTAAACAAATGTGCAATATACAAGACCAAATTTACTAGCTCTGCAAGTATCGAGGTGAATGCCTTTAAAAAACGCCTTTCATATATTGAATCTAGTCTCTTTGCCACATTTGCATCATATTATACAATGTATTAAACATGAAACACAAATTGAATAGTAAAATGAATATACACTATTCAAAAGTTTGGGGTCAGTACTATTTTTTTAAAATAAATTAATATTTTCATTCAGTAATGATGCATTAAATTGATCACAAGTGACAGTAAAACTTTTAAACTCTAACAAAAAATATATTTAAAAGAAAATGCTGTTCTTTTGAAATATCTATTCATCAAAGAATCCTGAAAAAAATCATCACAGTTTCCACAAAAAAATTAAGCAGCACAACCATTTTCAACACTGATAATAATGAGAAATGTTACATATCAGACTGATTTCTGAAGGACATTTCTGATGTGACACTGAAGATTGGAGTAATGATGCTGAAAATTCAGCTTTGCCATCACAGGAATAAATACCTTTTGAAATGTATTAAAATAGAAAACAGCTATTTAAAATTGTAATTGTCAAATAAATGTAGCCTTGGTGAGCGCAAGAGACTTCTATCAAAAACATTAAAAAAAATCCCAAAACTTTTGAACAGTGTATATATAAAGATGCAAACTCTAAAATATCCAATTAGATTTTTCATAATATACTGTATACAATATATTGCATAAGAAAAATCTGTTGGAGATTTCAGAGTTTTAAATGTGAGGTACACAAACATCTCTTTAAAACAGTTTAGTTAACTGGCTACTTTCAGTGAAAGGTGATAGTGCAATGTTAATTGCGACAAGTAAACAGTTCACTGCAAATCTATAAGCCTAATTTAAATAAAAAAAAAATGGGCATGTTTACGCTGAAAATAACTGATTTAACTGAAAGTCCCATGCTGCTATCTTAATACCTGGTTAAACTGGACTAAAAGGTGGTTAGTGAAGAAATTGAATTTTTTGCACTGAAATATCACAAGTGTCTAGTGCATTCACCCCAATGACTCATAAATAAATACAGAAAACTACTTGTAATTGTATGAAACCCTGTCAGATGTTTAGCCTTATATGGCTTACGCATTAAATGCGCATTAAAATCAGGCAGGTGGAAACCTCACCGATCCTCTACTCACACATGTGAGGCCAGGAGTGTATCACAACTACAGCTACCGACAGAATGAGAGAATGAGAAAACATCAGTGTGTGTGTGTGTGTGTGTGTGTGTGTGTGTGTTTAGAAGAGGAATGGGAATGAGAGAAAAACAAAGGATGAGACAATACAATAGAGGAGGAAAAATCTACCTGTCTGCAACATGAGCAGTTTTTCATATGGCGTCCTGACAGATAAACATGATGAATGAATGAAGGCTATAGGTTCATATCTACTCTTTCCACTTATAAAGCTAAAAAATACAACTAAAAATATGTGATATGACACATCAGTAAAAATAAAAGCAATGTAGACCAACCTACTAGCCAAACAACCACACAGCTAAAAAAAAAAAAAAAAAATTGTATGATGACATCAATAATAAGCCACACACACAAAAAAAAAAAACCTGGAAGTAGCGCTACTCTCTGAGTCTCTTGGCATGAATGAGCTGCTTCCACATAAAAAGACACACAAACACAAACACTGCATACAAACACACACTTTTGCACGCCTCTTCATATTCAAGAGATCCAGCTGCAGCTCTCTCATGCAACCAGACTGAATAAATCATAATTGAGATCCATTACGTCACATTCCTAATCTCTTTATAACCATTCAGCTAATGAATTTCACACTCCTCAAGCAGAGGAGAAGAGAATGAGGTAGCTTGTACTTTACGGGTGTCGGTGTGACATTATAAATCGTCTCTGTCAGATGGGAAGCGTGGCAGCGGAATGCGAGCTCGGTCAGACAAAGGGATGGATAACGGTCTTTGACTGGTCACCTGTCTGGGCCGAATGCATTTTATAAGTGCTTGGGACAGAGATGACTGATTGGATATGCGTATCACAAGAATACCTCTCAGAGAGGAATGACAAAGATTAGTGCATAAACAACATGCAACAAAAATATATCCTACTGGGAAGAATGAAGACTTCCCAAACAAATCAACTGAATCAACTTGGATACAATGCATTTTTGTGTTTTTATGGGGGTGGGTGTCACTTTACTTTATTGTTCAGGCTGAGTATAGGTGATGGCATGATACACATTGTGATACAATTGATTCCCTAGTTGTTCATGCAAGAGTGAAACTAATACAGACTAGCATATGTGATAACGGGATAAGAAAACAATGACAATTTATCAATATATTATTGTATAAGCAGTATATATACTGTTCCTGGACCAGGATTGTTTGTTTCCTCACAGCTTTCCAAAACCCTCCTCTTACTCCCTTTGCACCTTCCCCTCTTCTATAAAGCACAACAGTGGGGTTCCAAAATGAATAATCGTAGACCTACTGTGAGCTACGAGGTTGTTAATCAATATGCTTTTGTTGAAGCCATCAGTTCATATTATTCCAACTTATAACTGTTCAACAGTGGAATACCAGGTGAAAAACTACATTAACCATGATTCTGCAGAGAAACGTCCACCAATCAGAGAATTGCAGCAAATTGTGCCAAAAGAACACTTTAGCGCCCACCAACTCCCATGAAACACTGCAAATGACGTAGAGTTAGTTTCCCTACGCTCTCAAACTACTTAAATATTTGTGTGCATATAATACAATAAACATAAAAACATGTTATATAATAAACATCTTTAAATCAATAGTTTTATATTTCACCATTGTTTTTAACTTTGCAATGCTCCATGGGATTGTAGTTATTTCCCTTATCAAAGCTATTAAGTACACATTTTTGCACCTTTGTCTTTTTATTTAATCTAAAAAAAAAACCTTTTGGTTCAAATCAATGTTTGTAATGTTGTGATTCACCTCGTAGCTGGTTGGTTTGGTTCATGGCTTACAACTCTTAAACAAAGACTTTAAAATATATATATATATATATAGTTCCGGAACCAAAGCTGCTGAGAAAGGGCACTGTTGCACTCTATTGATCAGACAAAAAGGTGGTCCCGCCTCTGCACTCATACCATTGGTTGAGCCAGATGTTGACAAATGGTGCAGCCCAACAAACAGCAATGCTTTGAATTTGCCACAGAGTCACTGTATTTATAGACTCTGGGAAATCAGTCAACAAATTACTTACTTATAGTTTACTCTGCACAATAAACTGGGATTGAAGAAATTATACATTCAAATTTAGACATAAAAAATATAAGTACAAATCAGGTTTAAGCATTAGTATACAGTTGTGTTTTGCATGGTCTGATCAAATTTTAATGCAATAAAAACAAAGATGGATTAAAAAATACAAGTCGTATTGTGCTAGCACCCTATAGGGGTCAGTCACTTCAGTTTAAGTACTGTCAATGAGTAATGGTGATTTCTTGCTATCGACTCAACCAGTAGGGAAAAAATCCATCCATTTAGCTCCATTCACCACTTATTGGGTTATTAGATCTAATAAAATATTACAGATTATTTTCCCCACAATCAATACACAAATGTTCTTTTCTTATATACCCCAAACATTGAAAGAGAGTCCATTTCAAAGTTTATTAGATTGCATTCACACACATGGAGAAACACAAAAAGTGGCATTACAAATCCTCAGATATCAATATATCTGAAAACTGTCTCTTTGTAGAATGAAAAATACATTTGAATAAATGCAAGCCAGCAGTAATGCAGGATGATGTGTAAATGTGCAGACATCTGTGAGAACATGTATTTTTCTCTCTCTATTGCATAACCTGGCATATGCAATGATACTTGTTTTGTCAGTTTGGCTTGGTGTGTGTGAGTGGGTTGCAACGGAGGACTAGCAACTGAAACTGGGGGATTTTATTTCCAAATTTGCCAAACCCTGTAGGCTTGGCAAATCTGGCTTGTTTTTTGGGGGGGGTTCTGGTGAGATTTTAGTGAAATAACTGCAGTATATTCAGTTCATGTTTACTGTGCAGATTATTTACCAACAATTTACCCATTTTCTAACTCCATACAAACTTGCTGTAAGAAGCAACGCAGTCATTACTGGCTGTGGCATACTTTATAACAAGATACACCAAAGCCGGCCAAGGAGATAACATCTAATTAATCTAAACTCAATTAGCAGATTTCTCTAGTAATTTGGCAGACTGTTCCAAAAACACAGACATCAAAAAAGAACTGGAAACTGAAACACTATTTACTATTCCTTATATATTAATGAAAATCTCCATCAAAACAAACAGTAAGCTAATTAGGTTAGTGATTTCTTGGCACTTTTCTGGCCAAGATGAGAATGTAAAGGCAAATCATAATTTTACATTTATGCATCTGTCAGATGCATATATCCAAAGCTAAAAAATGTACTATAGATTCGACAATAGATTTAAATAAATAACCACATTGCTGTCACGGGTGGTTGCAGTAAGGCAGACGGAGGCAAGGATATAATTCCAAAAACGAAGGTTTTAATGATAAGATAACACAGGACAGCAGAACAGGCAGCAACAGACACTAAATACAACAGAGATCAGAACAAGCCTGACTGAACAGACAGAACTTAAATACAAACACAGATGACACTGATTAACAGAACACAGGTGATACAGATGATGATGATTAACTAAACACAGGTGATACAGCTGAACTTACAATGACAGTGAAGATGACACATGAAATGTGATGACAGGCAGATAAGTCCAAATGAAAACAAACTAAACCAAACACCACTGTGACAATTACACATACAATGGACATTAATTCAGTTCAGGAAAACATTGCAACTGTTATGTTATTAAGCTCTGAGGTAAGGCTGGGTGATAAACTATATAATTTGAGATCGAGATAAAATTTACGTTAATAAGGATAATAAGCTCTGGACATTTTTACTCGATATGGATTAATCTAACAGCCAAATATAGGCGACAACAGCCAGTCAGTGCATGTTGCTAATAAGTTATTTCTGCCTGTCTCTATGTAAATGATCGCCTGATACACAAACTCACACTCACAAGATTTTCACCGTTTCTTTTTTGAGAAAAACTCCCATCAAAAACACACAGAAACTGAAATTAACCGAAAGATCTTCACGACAAACTGTCAAAATAAAAGTTCGGTTTAACTTTAAGAAATGATGACAGAAATCTATCACTACTGTATAAAAAAGGTAAAGGTACTTGTCAAAGTAATAATAATATGAATATTTAAAGTATATCTTACAAGCAAGATATTTTTTCATCCATGTTTTAAATTTATAGTTCTGTTGTGCAGAAATTTAAAGTTTTAAATTTAAAGTTCTGTTGTGCAGAATCTTATTTGATAAAAAATAAAAATGCAATGTTTTCTTGTAAATTAATTGTTATATTTATATTTGATTACATTTTAAAAGCTTGTTAAAATTGTTAAAGTTTATATAAAATTGTATTAAATCATATAACATAATTTAGGCTATATCACCCAGCTCTGAGGCATCTGTTAAGTAAAAACTTCATTTTTTCATGACTCATTGCTTCAAATGCAGAGAGCAGAGAGATTTACTGACTGTAGGACTGTTTCTCACATAAAGCAATTGGAAGAATGATCATTTTCATTTTTGGCTTAACTCCTCTACATCATTGCTAACTTGCAAATGTGAAATTCAGTGCTTTAGTTTTTCAGGTTATTAACTGAATCCTTCCTTATAAACAAACAGATGGCCATGAGATAAAGATATAACCTGCTGACTTTGTCTACTCTGCACCAATATATTTAAATAGCAACATTTATAATCAAACTGAAAATAAACTGAAATTTTAAGTGTCATTACATGTGCTTTTCTCTTCATCAGCAAAACAGAAAAAATAAATGCGAAGCTGAACTTCATGTCTTCCACCTCCCAGTCTGCTGTGGGAATTGTGCCATTGAAAGGGCTAGTGTTCATGCAACTGCCCGTTGTGAATTTATGAGAAAAGAGTAGGGGCAATAATTACTATGCAGCTGTCAAGTTCTGAGCCAATCTCAGTATCCTACTGTGCGTCTTATGCTAATTTCTGCTCTCTTGCCCCCAGGCCCAATCACATTGCTATCCTTAAGCCCATTTCCTGTTTTCCCTTTTGCCTTGATATCCAATTTTCCGTGAGCTCCTCCTGCCATAACGGCAGCTATAGCGCACAAGCCCATATATATCACAAAGCGTTAAGAGAAGAGAGGTGTCCGTGGGCACAGTGGTGATTTATGGGTCGTGTTTCCTCCCCTAAATAGAGGCTGGATGGAGGATTGGATCAGATGGGCAATGGGCGACGAACGCAAAAGCTATAAAACTGAGAATGTCTGTGTACAGAGGCTAAAGTTTCTCCACTGTAAATAACAAACCATCAATCAGATGCCTTTAGCACAGAGACATTTGATATTGGACGATGGATAGCAAATTTTGTAATAATTTCATTGCAGTGAACGAAAGGGTTGTGATCTGTGTTTTATTAATGAACCTCTGAGCTGAGAAATGCAAATTATTTTGGGACAAATCGTGATTATAATTGCCAAGAAGAGACATATGATGAAAGATATGATTAAAAATATCATTGTGAAAATAAGCAGATTTGATAGTGGATGTGGTGTGTCTTTAAACCTCTACCCAATTACTCTGACAACCACAAATGATCTCACCACGCAGGCTGTGGTTTAGGATGCATTGAACCGAAACCCTCAAACAACAGGATCCGTCACTACAGTCCAGAGAGCAGCCTTCTCCAGGGCCTGACCAAAGCCCAATCAATAAAGCATCAGAAGGACCATAAGCCTGCATCATTCAACTAATCCAAGTAGATTCCCCACCGCAGAGCTGTATCTGTGCCACATCAGAACAAAACAAGTAGCACAAGGTGGGACAGACGATGAAAGCAGTGCAGAAATTGACAAGAGAATCTATCAAACTCTGAACTGACTGAGAATTAGAATGAGCATCATTGTAATTTTTGTGTAGAATGATATTAACTAGAATTTTACACTACCATTCAAAGGTTTGTAGAGAGCCCCTAAAGCAGGGGTTCTCAAATCTGGCCCTCAAGATCCATTTTCCTTCAGAGTTTAGATTCAACCATGATCAAACTCACCTGCCTATAACTTTCTAGTGCTGTGTTCGAAATAAGCCACTATACCCTCATTCACTATTTCCTACATTACTCCACTTATATAGTTCACTTGAAGGAGTGAATGAAAACGAGTGAGTGCGCCGGAAAGGCTGTCACTTTTGTATAATTTGTGCTTGCTGTTTAATAATCATTTGAAATTTAGCAAACTGGCAGCTCCAGTAGTAATGAAAACATTTATCTCGAACTGTCATAGAAACTAGCATGTATAAACCTTAACTAAACAATTTAATAATCAATTAAAAAGGAATTTATGCCTGTATGATACTACGCAGAAGCCACATTGGACCAGCGGTTTGGAAAATGGATGGATGGATGTTTCAGCTGCAGGCGCCATCTTCTGGTGAGACACGGGATTTCATTCGGCACGACCATCACAGTGCATTATGGGTATTCTCTAGCCATTGAGCATACATCGGTTGTACACTTGTTGGACACCACCAGTGGTTAAATTGGGCTGGGGCTCTCCGGGGCTCAGCCCCGGCACATAACCCTGCTCGTTTGCAGTCAGTTGCCTACTGGAAATTGTCACATAAAATTAGATGAAAGTGATGCTTTGGAAAACATATTTATGACAATAAATGAAAGATTTTTGAAATGGCATGTCTATTTTGTCTCGGCGGAGCTGAGAACAATCGGAACACGGCCGTGTCTTGTTCAGCTGCTTAATCTCATTGTCAGTCGACCATGATCGCGCACCGCTCGCGCACGCGCATCTAGGTGACACGGATAAATGTACGCAGCAATATATAATGAATATTCCTGGGAGATCCGTAGTTGCGCGGGATGTGGAAGAGCGCAAAAGTTCCAGAAATGTACAAAAAGTGCCCTGGCCTTGAATGACAATGTAAGGAAAATAAGACTAAATCAAAATTAAATAACCAAGACTAGGTTGACCATGTGATTTTTCTCAGGAGATGTTTTGAGCGTTTTACTTCAGACACCGGATTATCAGCAAACTGCCAAGAGAACTGCTAGCTGGCTACTCAAAATAAACTAGCAATATATTCAGTCAGCATATTTATATTTGATCTGTGTGAATTACAGAAATATAAGACTTGCTAGACCTACATTTAGCTACCAAGCAACCTTTCCACAAGGATAGATTGATTTTATTTTTGTGACTTGTGCATATCTTGATGAGAAATGATGCAGAGTAGGATGAGTGTGTGTGTGTGTGTGCGTGTGTTGTAGTAGTAAAGAGAGAGAATGGGAGAAGGAAGTTTGTGTGAGGTGGACCTGGTCACCACAGACCCAAATCTTCTCAGCTGTTGTTACTGTCATATGCTGCACTGTCTCTTCATGTGGCACATTATGTTTGGCACATTGTATGGGTCACTATATATCATAACAAGGTAATACAATGTGTAATCAAGTGATGACTGATTAACAGTAATGTAAATGCTAAATGTCCTAATACCTGTTGATACTACAACAATGCAAAGTATATGCTCTTAACCTTGCAGTTTCACATATCATGTTATACTCAATTTCTCCATTTCTTTGCACAAAACTCTCCAGAAAGTGCTATTTAATGGTTTATATATATATTTTTTAAATTCACGGGGGGGGGGGGGGGGGGCATGCCCCCGGACCCCCCTAGGGAGAGCACCCCCACATAATAAATCCCAATTTAACCCCTGGACACCACTACAAATGGCTGTTCCCTCAAATAGTGCCCTGGGCGATTTTGGACACAGCCTAATAGTCCTGAAGACCTTGATTATCTTTTTCAGGTGTGTTTAATTGGGGTTGGTGCTAAACTCTGCAAGAAAAGTGGATCGCCAGGAAAGACGAGTGACAGAGTTGAGAATCTCTGTCCTAAAGGGACATGGTGATGTAAAAATATATGACAGGGGAGGAAATTTATGTCAATAATTTAGGGTTCTCTTACAAATGTTTTACATTCCACCAAGAAACTTTGCGTTCATTTGCAAGTTTTGCGATAGAATGCAAAAAGTTTTGCAAGCAAAAGCAACGTTTCTCAGGGGAGCGCAAATGTTTTGTGAGTGAAGGCAATGAGATTTTAATCTATAATCTATGAGATTTTAAATACACTTTCTTAGAAAAGAAGAAGCTGCATAGTTTAAAATGTCATACCCAGAGAACATTTAGTTTAGGGGTTTTGAAAAATAGTGATGCTTACCATAGAAAGCACTACTAACTAAAGATCAATATGGATTTAACAGGAAACTGCATAAAGTGTTGTATTCTCATTTACACAGCATTACTTCAGCGGATGGAGAGCATGCGCACTAAAAATAGAACTCAATTAAGGCACATTAACACTTTAGGAATTATCAATACATGCCTCTAATTATTTCAAGGTGTCATGCCTGGGTGATTCCAATGCCAGACCATTCGATCTGGTGCAATTTGGGTTTGGGGGGTTATTGACCTTCAGAGAACTGGAACAGGAAGGTGTGAATGCCACTCTGGTAAGGCAGGTTGGCACTGAAAGAGGTCGTAGTAAATGTCACCATAATAACAATGACAAGTCATTTTGTTGCTTTGTAAGATAAACTATCCAATTATTCGTAACTTTAAACTTAGAAGCTAAAACTTGAATAAAAACAAACAGACTCCCAAGGGGAGGCAGCAGTGTCACCTGATCCCCCACAATGCACTGTGTCTAAGTACATCACTGCTGGCTGTCATTATCAGCGCCATGCACCTGCTATAAATGCAATGGCTTTCATCTTGTATTTAATACAAAGCTAAACAGCCATAAAACCATCTAGCCGCACACTTCACCTCCAAGGCCTCGATGGCAGCTCGTAACTGACCATAATTAAGCTTTGAAATACAAGCTTGTAAAAGTGATCACACTAGTAAAATGTGCAGGTCACAGCAGAAAACAATTAACTCACATACTGCTCTCACCCTTAAAGATACTAAATAATTACAACAACAATCTACACGCACTAGCAAGTCAGCAGAACACGAGCCAAAAATCAGACTAATACGGTGGGCCATCAACACTTTGGCACAAGGCATCAAGCAAAACAAACAATAAACATGAAAAATGACGCATAATGTCTGGACAAACAAGTGGGAGGAGTTGCACGTGGTCATCGGCATAAAAATAAACACACTTCTGACAGCTGTAGCACACTTCAAGTTAACCTCTAATTAGCAGATTCATTACATTTCTCATCCTGTATCACACAGCTCACTTGAGCATGTCAACATCCAATTAGGAGATGTCTTTCATAGCCATTGTATGCGTCTGCATTCCCGTCTCACAATTTCAAAGGCTTATTGTTGACAAGCGAAGCCGCTAAGTCCTATGTCCCACATTTCTGTGGTTCAGTTGACTTCTTGTATGTGCTAATCAGTGTTGGCCAAACGTTAGCTACTGTTACATAAAAAAAAGAAACTAATTATGGTGCATGGAAAGAAATGTGACTTCTGCGTTACCGTCAGCTGCCTGAAGCTCTCTCTTTTTCTAAATGGCAGTCAGTGTTTGTCTCCCTGACTTTGTTGGCATATAATAACTATATCTCTTATAGAAACAAAGCAACATTTCAACAAACGTTTAGGTCTTTATCAGGCAAAATCTTTGTAGACAGCTTCATTACATTCACAATGATTATTTTAATAAATGTAATACCACATCAACCCTTGTTATTTTGTGATTCTTTGTCTATTCATCAAAGAATCGTGAAAAAAAAAGATTTCCAAAAAAAATATTAAGCAGCACAATTGTTATCAACATTAATAGTACTACTACTACTAATAATGATAATAATAAATAGTTATTGACCCCCAAATCAGTGTTAGCATGATTTCTGAAGGATCATGTGACACTGAAGACTGGAGTATTGACTGTCGAATTTTTTTACCATCTCTTTACAATCACATAAATTAATTACATTTTAAAATATAATAAAATAGAAAAACATTATTTTAAATTGTAATAATTCTTCTCAAAATTACAGTTTTTCCTGTAATTTTATTTTAAAAAAGTCCTTCCTTTGTCCTTCCTTTTCCTCTTACCGACACTTTCAAAAACTAAAAATCTTACCGACCCAAATTGTTTGAACGTCAGTATACTATACTTTATAAAAAGAATAATATATTTATAATTATATTTTATAATAAAATACAAACATAAATAGTATATAGTGTGTAAAATGATGTATACACAATATAAAAGTACATCAAATGCACAACAAACACAGGACAAAAACAATATTAAAATGAAAGTTAAAGTATTATTATTATTATTATTATTAATAAATAAATAAATTAAATTAATAATAGTAAAAAGTAATGTGATTATGTAAGACTGGAGGTAATTCAGGGGAGGTAATTCATTTTTCTAGATTCTTTGTTTCTATCTATGTAGTATAATAACAGCATACATCTAATAGTATAATGTAGCAATAACCCCCCTTAGGGTAAACAAAACAGAACAAAAATCAATGTATTGCAGATATCATTAATTCAAGATTTTAAAGTACAACATAATTCGAGAATTTATTCTGATTCAAGGGGGAATCAGAATGCCAATCCTGACGAGAGGAGGAGCGGGGGATGGAGGAGGGTAATTAGCTCCTGAGAAACGCGATAGCTGCTGATAATCCTGAAGGAGGCGTTGTATTCCTATAGGTAGACGTGGATCAGCATCTGCGAGCTTGACTAACGTGAACTGCCAGAACTGAAGCTACGCTTGATTTCAAACTTTAACAGGTGGCACAGCAGGGAGACACTGAGCATCAATATTTCACACTGTCTAACATTCACTTTTCATCTAACAAGCATGGACCTTTGACACACACACACACACACACACACACACACACACACACACACACACACACACACACACACACACACACACAGCAATCAAAAGACGCTTCTGGCACAATCTCACTCTTCTTCTAAATATGTATTATCATTGATCAAACTGAAATGCGTATGTACAAACATTTTAAATATAATTAACCTCTAAACCCCATCTAAAATAAATTTGCTGTGCTTTTTTTCTTGTTATTTTCTTTTCTTTCTAGTTTCCCATTGATAAGCTGTGAGAGGTAAATTGGTGAAGGCACTTAGTGTCTATTTAATGCAAACCCATTAAACACACGAAGGGAGAATGGGCGCTCAGGTCCCGTCGAGCACATTCCCTCACGCAAATTCAGCTTTAAATGCTTTAATGTACCTCTCATTTGTTCCAGCAGGCCTGAGAAAAGCGGACGTAAAGAAGTGAGGTAAACAGGAAAACAGGAGAGAACACGGGATACAAAAACAGAGCGTACACATACCATTAGCATTAGCGGGATGCGTTTTTTCTCTCTCAGATTAATCGCTAATACAACCTACTTTTGTTCTCCCAACAAGCCTTATCAAGCAAAACATTGAATAACTCTGCCCTCGCTTTTTGATTTTTATGCGGAAAACATATACGAACGGGCAGCAATATCTACCAAATCATTCTCTCTGTCTGAATTTCTCTCTCACGGACACGCACACAATTCCATTTCACCGAGCCAAATTGCTGTGCAATGGCCCTGCTTTGAAGGAGAATGCTCGGGAAGCTCTAGAGGTGAAGAGGTGGGAGAGGAAAGGAAAAGAGTGAGAGAGAAGAAGACGAGAGCATCTTGGCTGATCTTGGCAGCTCTGGCACTGAGACTGATAGATCAGATGTAATTGAATATTAGCTTCATGACACTCTGAATTACAGGCCCCCTAATAGGACCAGAAACACGAGAAACTTTCCTCCAAATCCTGTTTTTGTGCCGTCTATGTGTGTGTGCGTCAGCCTCATGACCCTCTCTGGTGTGTAATGATTCACTAACCACGCTGTAACATCCAGGTGAGTCAGCATACATTAGGCTATGTGTGTGTTTGCTCTCTGCTGCAACCCCTTTCTCTGACACAAAGAATAAGCATGTGCTCTTTTATTTGCGTTGGACTCTTGGCTCCATTACTTTGCCTTTTGAAGAATTAGCCTCTGGAAGCTTATAAAATTTTGCGAGTGTGTGCGTATCTGTGCCCTACATTTATTCATCTAATTCTTATTCTGACACACTCACTGGACCTTCAGATGATTCCTAATTAAGAAGTATCTCACTTGTGAACAATGTACTTGAAAAATAATGGTGTGCATTTTCCCTAGATTCAATTACGTTTTGTTATAGCAAAAAAGTAATTCCATGTGCTTTTGAGAGAGAATAATTAGAAATGTTAGGTAAATATAATAACAAAAGTAATATAGAATGAAAAGTAGCAAGTTGAGTTTTTGTGTGTGTGTGAATACAATACAATACAATACAATACAAAAAAAAGCACACATCAATAAAGGGGAAATATAAAATATAAAAATAATATTATCTCTGGAAAAAAATATATTGTGGAAACACTTTTGACCGGGAGGAGTATGAGTGTGACCCTTAAATGAGGAGCACAAGAGGGTTCAACATGTTTTCAATGGTTAAAAGTTTAGCAGTAACCAGAAACCAACCAACATATTAATTTAGGCTAGCATATATTATGTATAGATTGACCTATTGAGGTGGACCAAGATTTCTCAAGATTAAGCATCTCTTTTTACTGTCACTTTGATGTAAGAGGGAAAAATTAGTTTTCATCCTTTTCATGGAGAGCTTTGTATTACCAGATGTGAGTGGGAAACAGTAATACAAACAAAAAAAAGTACAGAAAAAGAGAAAGCAGCTAAACAAATTATATTAATAATTTAAGCACTCCTATATGTCACAAACTAGTGATCCACCGCTGAGTCATGGCTCTGACAGCTGTAATTATTATTGTTCTTTAATAAACTGTCTACCAGTCAAGAACAATCATAATAGTTTTCCCTATAAATGCCTTCATATAGATTTTCTTCTTTTCATATAGAAGAATCTTCCTCTTCCAAAAAGAAAACCCTAACTATTTCTTAATTTGATACTTTGTTTTGCTCGTACCTTAACTATCGATTGCATTTACTTTCTGATGGGTTATATTTTATTTTATTTTTGTGTTGTTGATTGTATTTACAGGGTAAAACGGCCCCTGAAGACGGAGTGATAAATCTAAGTTGGCAAGGCAACAATGAACAGAACAGTGATCAAAGCCCTTGGTGGACCGTGTGCCTCCGTTAGGCCTGTTAGGGGCTCCGGTCCCTGGAGCCGCTGTCATCCAGGCCCTCGGAATACGACGCTCATTCTTATTCAGAAACACAAAGGGAGAATCGGACTATTAAACACTCTGGAAAAAATGCAAAACATCACCATTTACGCTCTCGTTTTAGGACTTTCTTTTTTCCGATGCCACTGTTCCCTCCACTCTTTCTTTGACCTGTGGGAAACAGCCATTCATCATACCGTATTATTAAAACAAGACATGACAGCTCCATGTACAGCCTGTGATAAATATAGACAAGACTGCTCTCTCTCTCTCTTTTACACACACACACACACATACACAAACTCTCTCATTTGCTTTCTTTCTCTCTCCTCAACCTGCCTTTGCTAGCTCAAAGTAAGCTAATGAGGAAGACGAACAGAGATATAGAGACACCAATATGGCGAGTGTGTAAAAACTTGAAGAAGGTGGCATATGAAGGTACGGTTGAGAAATGAAAGGTAATGGCCCAAATTAATTGCTTCAGGCAGGACAATGTTTAAATTTCCTGTCTTTAATTACATTGACGCACCAATCCCACCAGGTCCAGTCGCTGCTTCAGGCCCCTCTTTCTCAGGGATGTTTCGTCCAAGGAGGCAAGGAAGGCAGTGCGGATGAGAAAATAAGCAACAGTACAAAAATAAAACCAAAAAATATAAGATGAAATGATGTGTAAACCACCCATTTTCCTAAAGCTACCAAACGGCGACACCATTGGTTAATCTTTCAGAAAGAGGCTGAAACTGAAGCTCTAAAGTGTGACATGATTGTGAGGTGGATGATGGTGAAAAATGAAAGAGGATGCTTACATATCACTTGTGATTGGCTGATTACCCTGTCAGTGAGATAATGGCCTCTTATCAAGTTTGCAACCTTTCTGCAAATCTGTCAGAATGGGTCAAATTGATGAAAATAGATGGACTAAGTACAAAGTAAACAACTCACCATTTACAACAAATTCACAATTGAACCTGAAATTACATTAAATGATCTGTGAGTGAGTCCATCTAATAATCATTCTGTTAAAATTTTAAATCCATCTCTCCAAACTTGGCACGAGCGGTGTTTACCAAGGATTTTTTCACTAATGGTCCAAAAAGATGATTACAAATAATAGTTGAATTTGAAACATATAACAGATACACAGAATTGTAATTATTTAATAAATTAATTAAAAAGCGCATAAAATAACTTGACTGGACTTGATATTAATAAATAATATGTAAAATACGATTTTAACGTATATGGTATATATTATGTTCTGTGTAAAAAATACACAATAATGGCAAAAAAAATTTCAAAAAGCAGTTTTTACAAACTAAAATTGAATGAATCATTATCAGCGGTCCTTTACTGTTGCTAAGCAGTTCAGAATCATTTTTCTCACTATTGTGAACAGCTAACTTTGCACATCTTGACCTTTTATAAAACATTCTCATGCTAATTTTTGTCTGAAATATAAAACATATACATAAAATATAAATCAAATATAAATCATAATAGTGTTACTTAAACAAACTGCTAAATGCAATTAAATCACTTCCAAGCAAATTAATGTGTAATAATATAATTGATGCCACCTATAAAAAGGTGAGAACACATTAGTGTAATTCCACTGTAATACAGAGCTGTGATATCTTCATATTTTATAATTTTCCTTAACAAAATAACTGATCAAAAATGCAGCAAAATCATTATGTAGATGAAACAGCATTTGTGAAATTGCAAACTGCCCAATTATTTCTATCAATGCTGTCATTTGAATATTGCTACACCACACCATACAGTGTTATATTATAGTATAGTATGTTACTGTAAGTTAAAACTATGGAATATGGAAACTGTATAAACATCAAATGGAAAATTAACCACAAGTTTACATTCTAAAAAGCCCAATGCCGCATACAAGATGTTGATTCCTCATTTCCGAAGTCTTCTCTACTGCCCTAATTCGTCATGAAACACATCCATCCCCCTCAATCGCTCGTGCTGTGATTGTCCTCATATTGTTCCATACATCTCCATTGCTATAACCCATTAATCATTCACACAACATGAAACAGTAATCGAAATAAACCACAATACTGCATAAGCAATTCATTTAAAGCCTCCTCTTTGCCCATCTCTCCATAGCAACGGCTCATTGCCGTGCAAATTTCAAATTTCAAATACGGCTGCTATTAAGCATCGCACTCCCTCTCTCTCGCTCACTTGCCACGCTCTTGCTATCTTTCCCCAATGTAAACAAACGCAGGCAGACTGGCATTAAGCAGCACAGCTGAAAGCCCCGCCCCTCTCGTAGCTACACGGCCCGCTGGGTATTTCAGCAACTCATTGGAATCTTCAAACAACAAAGATAAACAAGTGTTCCAATTAAGAATTAATTACCGCTCAGACACTCAACTGCTTCTGCTCACTCCACTGGGAACAACGCAAACTGCAGGAAACACACACACGCACACACACACACACACACTCATAGCAAGAAAGATAAGATAGAGGGGTCACATACGGAACACATACAAAAGAAAAGGTGAGTATGAAGGCAGAAGGTACGAGAGAGAGAGAGAGAGAGAGAGAGAGAGAGAGAGAGAGAGAGAGAGAGAGAGAGGAAAGCTAAGAAAATGGCCTGGAGGTATCACCGTCTGGGGCTTAAAACACTATAACAAGCCCAAAGCAGAATTACACAGCACCTCAGATGTAAGGAAACAGCCACACTGATCCAATTTATAACTGGCTTTCAACACCAAAGAGTGGAGAGGGGCGAAATAGCCTCTTTCAGTACATACCCATTGTGGGTAAAATAGCGTCTACACAGCAAGGCAAATCACTGCTAATAGGTTGTATCTCTGCTGGAACTCACCAAGTACTAAAAGCTACTCTGAGCACAAATATGTCCTGTTAAGAGTTTATTTATGGGGTAAATCCACACAGGATGGGCTTTGGAAGTGAGTTTTTGATGTAGAAATTAAATGACATCTGCGGTGCAGTTTATTACTTACCATCACTGATGTATAAACTCAATCTTCTACAAAAACATTACCTTTATCGTACCCTGTACCACATTTTTTTCTTCTCCTTTTGCCTATAATTTTTTTTTACTCTTTTGTGTGTGTGTGTGTGTGTGTGTGTGTGCGTGTGTGCGTGTGTGTGTGTGTCTGTGTGTCTGTGTGTCTGTGTGTGTGTGTGTGTGTGTGTGTGTGTGTGTGTGTGTGTGTGTGTGTGTGTGTGTGTGTGTGTGTGTGTGTGTGTGTGTGTGTGTGTGTGTGTGTGTGTGATCGTGATCTTTGTTAATGATCAGTGTTGGACCACTTCCACGGGAAGTCCAGGACTCCAGCATGGACTCCTTCATCTTCTGACCTTCTGCCTGGAAGTCTCTGAAGTCATGTGTCTCTGTCTTTCTTTACTGACAGGTACTCAGGAACTCTAACAAGCTCTAACTTTAATAGGTTTTGACTGGATGTCAGAAAAGATGGAAAGACAAATTGAGGAAAGAGAGAATTTATAAAAAAATAATAATTACATACATTTATTTTTACAACATTTACAATAAGGTTCAATTTGTTAACATTATTAAACTACATTAGTTAACATTAACTATCAATGAAAAACACTTCTAAAGCATTTTTGTTTTATTTTAGTTAAATGTTCATTTTAACATGTATTAATACATTATTAAAATAAAAGGGTGCATCTGTTAATTTTATTAAATGAACCTGAGCTAACATGAACAAACTATAAAGTCGAATTTTTATTAAGTAATGTTAACAAAGGTTAGTGTTACTGTAAAAAATGTATTGCTCATTGTTAGTTGCATTAATGCATTTACAAATGGCACCTTATTTTAAATTGTTGCCACATTTTAACTTTAGATATATTTTATCTATGTACATAAAAAAATAAGTATATATTTTTATATACATTTTATTATGGGTCAAATTGTTTAAATGTTTTTGAAAGAAGTCTCATATGCTCTAAATGGCTGAATTTATTTATAACAATATAGAAGTCTTCACCGTCACTTTTGATTAATTTAATGAATTCTTGCTAAATAAAAGTATTGATTTCTTTTCAAATATATCAAGTGTAGCGTCAGTTCTGGCAGGTCATGTCAGTCAAGCTCGGATCAGCTGATCCACGTCTACCTATAGGAATACGACGCCTATCACCAGGCACGTGCACACATAGACATCAAAAGGGGCTTGAGCACCTGCCCTTTTTATTCCTGGAGAGAAAGTGCCCTTTTTTCTGGGGTGCTTTTTTTAATTTTTCCTGTTTGCGCACAGCTTCCCTGCCAAACAAATATATTTATTGAATAGTGTATCTAAATATCAGGTCAGGAGTTCTGAAGCGCTCCCCCCCAAGCCCCCCTGCGTCTCTGCGCAGCGGCGCAGTCGTATACGTTTCTGTCAGTCTGAGGTGTCGTTGCCAGAACGCGTTGCTATGGGTTGCATCACTTGCATGTGACTGTCTTGCTTCGGACTTGACTGAAGAGGTCAGTCTCCCTTCGGGGGTCGAAAACTCTGGAGTAGTGTGTGTGGACAGCAGGCGCAACCGTAGCGAAGGTTATGCGTTTAAAATGAAAATGCACTGTGTAAAACGTATTCCACAGACTGCTCGGGAACCGATGCTCTCGAGACATCTCGAGTATATAGGCCTATTTGGCACAACGGCAATTTTTAAACTTTTTTTCAATAATAAAAGGCAGTGTGTCAATTCAATTAAAAATCAACATATCACATATTTTAAAATATTACATAATTCATTGAAGCCTGTTTGTCATGTCTAATACACCGACCAATCGTCATCTGGCACATGCAGGGCACAAATTTCATTGGACAATGTGAAGTGGAGCGGTAATTTTCTGGTCATTCATAAATCATTTAAAAATGACATTTATGAAGCGATCTGAATCTGCGTCCTTGAAACAGTGGATGCTAATTGACTACAAAGCACTGCACAAAAAAGCACCAAAAGTAGCATTAATGGTAAGTAGTACAAATTACTTCAATTAAAAAAAAATATTACAATTTAAAATAATAGTTTTCTATTTTAATATACTTGAAAAATATATATAGGCCTAATTTATTTCTGTGATGCAAAGCTGGATTTTCAACAGCCATAACTCCAGTCTTTAGTGTCATATGATTCTTCAGAAATCATTCTAATATCGTTAGCCTCATAGCATAATTGCCAAAGTCATATTTCAATGTTTTTATGCTAGGCAATTATGCTATGAGGCTAACGATATGCTGATTTATTATCAATGTTGGAAACAGTGTTTTTATTGAACCTTTCAGGATCAGGATTCATTGATGAATAAAAAGTTAAATATAAAAGAATTTCTATTTTAATTTAATGTTGTTCTAAGTCTTAATTGTTACTTTTTATATCAATTTAGCACATCCTTGCTGAATAAAAGTATTAATTTCTTTTATAAAAAAAAAAGAAAGAAAATGAATGACCCCAAACTTTTTAACAGTAGTGAATATTGGTACAAAATATTTCTATTTTAACTAAGAATCCTGAAAAAAGTATCAAAGGTTAGTATATTATAATAGTAGCCTATAAAGTATATTATAATAGAAAACAATTATTTCAAATTGTAGTAATATTTCACAACATTACTGTTTTTTTCTGTATTTTAGATCAAATAAATGCAGCCTTGGTGAGCATAAAAGGCTTCTTTAAAAAAACATTAAAAATAGTAGTATATACGTATATACTTATAATACTAATATATATATATATATATATATATATATATATATATATATATGTGCCCCTTTTTTACATTTGAGCCCCTGCCCCTGAGGAAATCTCTGCACGTCCCTGCCTATCACTGTATACATAAATAAGCTCCTTCAGTATTATCAGCAGCTATTGCGTTTCTCAGGAGCTAATTACCCTCATCCATCCCCAGCTCCTCCTCTCACCGAGGCAGGATTTGGATTTCAAAATAAATTCTCGAATTATGTTGTACTTTAAAATCTTGAATTAATGATATCTGCATACATTCATGTTGGTTTTGTTCTGTTTACCCTAAGGGGGGTTATTGCTGCTCTCCTTGCTCTTATCCATGCGAGGCTGCATGGATGCGCAGGGAGTTCTCGCCCAGAAGGGAACCATACCACCAATCCAAACTGTATGCTAATTGCCAATCATATTTGATAGTGGTTCTGACAGAAATACAGTGTAAATCTAGAAAAATTGTATGTGATATAAAAATAGTATAACTATAAAATACACTCTATCCTCCTGCCTCAGTCTCTATGACTTTCCCCCACAGTGGAAACAGCCATTCAGCACTGCGAGAGGCTCCATGGTGAGAGCGAGCTGATGGGTGTGTGCTGGAATCATGTACCCCAGCAGGAGAGCCCAGTTTGGGGCTGTGAGAGTCACCTCTCCCCCCTGCTGAAGGCACATGTCTCATGGAGCTCCAAACAGCAGGGGAGGAACACATGACCTGACCCATCTGAAGGTCAAAACCAAAAAAAAAGGTGTCTAGGTCGTGGCCTAGTGGTAATCACAAGTGTTGATGCAGGACACTAAGGCCCACATCATGTCCTGATCCTCTTCTCTTTTCTTTTTCATTATTATTTCTTGTCAACTCAATAATATATCCAATAAAAAAGTGCTAAAATGTAAATACATAAACAATACCCAAATAAAAAATTACCATTTTCTCATCTGTATGTAATGCGGTAAAAAAAAAAAGTGGCCATTGTATAGTGGAAATTCCTCACACCAGCTTTAACTTTGGACCAAACATACTCATACAACTCTCTTGCTCTTTCATCTTCACTATTGACTGCTCATGCTGTGTTTTAGAGAGCACAGAGATAGCTGCTGCTTTCTATTTGCTATAAGCATTCTTTGCGTCCTATGGTTCTGACATGACAAAGTATTGTTGTTCATATCACACAGAACCACAGGAGGCTGCTTGTCTGAAAGACTGACATACTTAAAGTCTTAAATCCCCACAGAGCTTAATCCCTACCTGCTTAAAACACAGTTCAGGTGGATGATTTTGTTGGATGATACAATTTCATCATCAAATTCAGCACTGCCTGCCCCTAAACATCATATATCAAAATACAACAAACTGTTGCCGGTTGCTTTATACCAGAGTTTCATTAAATAAGAACTTTGGCTAAGGAACTGACTTAATGTGATTATTTTTTTAACTTTTTTTTACTTCTTTGACTTAATGTCCATGTCCAGGACTAAAATGTTATTCAAAGCTGAAATCTAAATAACACAGCATTGTTCTCCAATCAACAAAGCATTTTCAGGACCTTATGTCAGATAAACCTGTGTAAGTGTTCTTTTAGATTAAATAAGATATGTGTAATTGTAATTTCCATTATCCCTGTTTAAAGGGGACTACATTTATGAAATGAAACAAGATTTTTTTTTTTTCAACATATCACTGGAATTTCCAAAATTATTATCTACAAATTAAAGAAAAAACAGTGGACAGTATATTGGAGAAGTATTTGAGAATGATTTTGTGTGAATGGTGGCCAATTCCAGCGTTATGGACGTGACATTTGCAGTCAAAATGTAAAATATAAATTCTCAGAAAATGCATTTAATACCAATATATTTAAACGTCTGTTCATATGTCCATACTACCTTAATAAAGGAGTCCAGACAATAGAAAAATATCAGTCTACACATGCGTTTTATATTTAATATGAGGGAAATACACGTGCGTTACGGACGTGACAAAAAAAGACGTGAGTTTGTGGGAGACAACATACTTTGTAGAAATTCTGCGAATTAAAATGCACAAGCCAAAATAAATAATACCAACCGAAGGGATGAGTGTTGGCTCTCTATAGAACATAAATTATTTATTTTATTTTACTTTTCATTTTTTCATTTAAGAGGAAAAAACGTTATTACGGACGTGACGTATTTTCGTTATGGACGTGACAGTTCTGAAATCAACACTTGGCAGACGCTGAAAAATCAGAGAAAATGCTTGAACAGAGACCTATGTGTCTCTGTTGGGAATTTAAAACAACAAACATCTGAGACATCAGTAAGGTAAGGCTGCACAATTAATCAAATTTAAACTGAAATCACTTTGTTATAGGCTAGATTAACCTCCGTTCACGCATATCTCTCATGCTGCTAAAATGCAGCGTGGGCAAAATTCAATTCGGGCATGATATTGCTTTATAATGTGGTGTTAACTATAGACCCCGAAAGATACGGAATTGCTAAGATACATCAGCAGCTATTTTGTATTTTTATCATATCGATATTCTCCGGAGTCGAGATCGCCGGTTTAGATATCAAATAGATATCATAGATATCAAATTATATCAATAGATATAGATATAATTAGCCATAGATATCAAATTACTTACCAATTACTGATGTTGTCCAGAAATCGCAGATCTACAAATCACCACAGAAATAACTCTTGACCACAGAGCGCGGGAAAGAAAGTGAGTAAAGGCGCGTCTCATATTTCTCTCGCTCTCGCTCTCAGAAACTGTAATAATGCTTAACATTATGGTACTGGTATTAATTTACTTCTAAAATGTTCTGATGTACAGTAATAGAGATCAATTTAATATATATGCGGGGTTTTTTAACAGTAACAACACGTTGAACATGTTGAAAGACCGAGGTGGGTTTAAATAAGTTTGATTTCTTCCCACTCCATTTCAAGCATATAGATCGATTTATGTTGTAAAGTTGATGAATTTATCTTTTCGTATTGATTTAATCAGAATGCTTCTTGATTTCCTTTGTTATGTGTCATTATATTGCTCGAAATAAATTCATTCATTCATTCATTCAACAAATATGCGCTGGTCAAATCATGCATGATTTAATATGAAGCGTCCGTAACAGTCACGTCCGTAACGCATAATTAGGTTTTTTAGAGCAAATAAGTGAGATGAATTGTCAATCATAACTAGAATGGACATATTTTGGCTTTGTACATAAATTTTCAAATTAATTGTAATAATAATTATTATACAATATAAACTTATTCTTTAAATCGTTACGGACGTGACACATCACTGAAGCGTCGTGACTTCCTAAATATAGCCTTCATAAATTTAAAGGGCAATGCAGTTATAACAAAGTGGGTGTATTTATATCTCAGTCATGCTCCCATCTTTCTGCAAAATGCTTACTGTCAACATAAAGTATAAAAAAAATTAGTCTTTGACCCCTCTTTTTAAAGCATGAAATATGTTTGTTTGAAAAAGCAATTTTAGTATCTGTGCACACCTTATCTGAGGTGAATAAACACAGAAATTTCCTTAAAATTTACATGACCGCACATCAATACAATAAAATACAGACCCAAATGGACACCTTAGAAAGGGTTTTGATATTTTGATAATAACTTTATTTTTTCATGGCAAGGTTGACATTTGCATGGAATCGCCCTGGTGCGTTCTCACCTCAGCGATGGGTACGATACCCTGTAGGTCTCTCTGGCTGATATAGACAGTGTAGATGACTTCGGCAGACGCTCCAGTGGAGGGATACTCTATCTGCCAGCGGATGGACTGCGATGACCGCAGGTTGATGAAATTGTCAATCTCAAAGTCCACCCACATGATCTCATAGAAGGAACCATCAAGTCTGTTGAAAAAAAGAAAAAGACAGATGTTGGATGAGCGAGAGAGAGAGACAGATGTTGGATGAGCGAGAGAGAGGGAGAGAGAGAGAGAGAGAGAGAGAGAGAGAGAGAGAGAGAGAGAGAGAGAGAGAGAGAGAGAGACAGTCTAAGATGAAAGAAGATCAAAGGTTTTAGTACTACCACTACTGCCCAGAGACAGATTTTATCCTGTTTTGATGTCTATTCACACATCCTCCAGGACAGCAGGGGGCAGTATAGCAATTGGCCTCCTTCAGAAAAATCTAGTATAAAAAGTATTGAAGCACGAGATCAATGATCACCACTTGCTGAAGCTCAAACGTGCTGCGTAACACGGGAATAAACATCACTGGTTCTCGCACATCAAGTGAACATGCTTGAGCTTCCGTTTACTATAACTGATGTGTGAGTTGATGAATGTTTATATGTGAACAAAACCCTAAATTCTATCTGTTCATCATATAAAGCGAACCAGTCTCTTCAGAAAATATGGACTAAACCGCTCAATTCATATGTTATACGATCTCTTTATGAACTTTTTGAAGCATCAAAGTGGTAGTTGCGCAGCTGTCATTGGAGGGACTGAAATCAAATTCATTAAAAAGATCTTCATTTGTGTTGCGAAGATGAATGAAAGTCTAATGGGTTTGGAGCGACATAGGGAGAGTAAATGATGACAGAATTTTTATTTTGGGGTGAATTATCCCTTTAACCAGGTAACAAGAAAAGCTTAACTCTAACATAAGCCAAACATATAACAGAAATCTGATTACTATACTAATAAAAAAAATATAAGGTGATGAATAATTTGTATCCTCATTATGTATAGATTTAATTACTGTATACGTTTCACTAGAGTGCCTTCTGTTTAATGCACATACAATATCTCAAAAGATATCAACAATTTAAAGGGTTTCCTCTCTGTAATCACATCCACAGTATGAACTCGAGTGCTTGATCTGTACAGGAAATTAGAGCAATAGAAGCCCATTAAATAAGATTTACTGTGGGAAACAATAGTAACAGCCTGTGCATTAGTACAATAACGTGATGTCTGTGCATTAGTGTGAGTGTTAGAAACTGAGAAAAAAGAGATCCAAAGCATTGTAGCATTGCAGAATCTCAGTCCGTTACGGGCATGCATTCACAAAACCTGCTCACCATAACACATGGAACAGGAGATTTGATCCAGGTCTTGCCATTTTTTGTGCAATATGCATTCGGCTGTCATTCTAAGGGTCAGCACGCACACGTTTTTAGCAGTATGCCAGGAAACAAAGTCATATTAACAAGATACCGAACCAAGATATTCATAAGTTTTATTTATAGCACTGCTATAGTACTGTAGCAAATAAACAGGATATTCCCGGCCACTGTATATGGCTGTGTTTTATGCACGTGAAATAATCTGTATTTTGGTGAGGCTGAAATTGTGATCAAAGACTATTATTTTAATGTGCTATTATTATGCTCCCATTAATGTCATGTTTACACACCCCTAAAGAGCACAAAAACCAAATGACCTGTGATTAGTCACTTTACAATCAGACAGTCTTTTCCAATCTAAGTGGGCAGTTTTTTGGCTGAATATACAACAAAGTGGAGCAAACTTTGTGTCGAGAGTAAAAAGTCTTGCTCTGTGATGCACACATAAACACACTAAGCTTCAATTCTGCAAAATGCATTTACTAGAATGGCAGGAAACTCTTCCTGATTGCTTTCTCTTGTTTTTCTTGTGAATGAACGCACACAGTTAGAATCACAACCTCTCTAAATGCTCCAAATTGACCTTTGACCTCAGATCAACTGGGGCCAAATAACTGCCTCCCCCCTCCATCCTTGTTATGACACCCCCAAAATGAGTTCAATTACACTCGCTCAATCGGCCGCTTGATGGATGTGCTGCTGTCTGACCTCTTCCTCCTTCAAAAAGAATGTTCTAGAAGCAGTAAATGAATCAATAAACCAACAGACAATACTTTATTGCAGAGATGGCATTCGTCTACGGGGAGTAGGGAGTTGGGAGAAAGGGAGGGGGTGACCAGTCAGAAAATGAGAGATAAATAATGTTATGGAGAACGAGAGCAAGGAAAAAAGAATCAGTCACAGTCCTTCTCTGTCTCTGGAAGCGCAATGTCATTTCTCTGAATAGCATGACCATTTTGTCATTATTCACTCATTTTGAGTCAGACAGCGATCTTGCCCAAACACTCGGCTACGCTGAACAATGAGCCGCAGACAAGCAAAACACATGCACACGTGGTCTTGCACAATTATACGCAAACACAAATGCGCTGAACGGGACTTTCACGAGCGTTAAGAGGATTAGTTATGTAGAAGCAGATGAGAAGTAGAAAGGACAGCAAAGTTGTTAAGCATTATAAACGGCTGGATAATAAGCAGGGCAGAAGAGTGTATGGCAAAGGAGAGATGCATTACGGGAATTCTGTGTTTCTTTTAAAGGCATAGTTCACTCAAAAATAAAAGTCTGACTCAACCTCTTGTTCTAACCTGTATGATTTTCTTTCTTCTATATGGAACACAAAAACGCAAAATGAGATTTGAGCATTGAATGTCTTGTAGCTCTCAAATCTCATTTGTGTCATAATCAAGAAACAATCATTAATGTCAAACCTTCAAATGCCAATTTTAAAAATGCAAATGAAAGTGCAAATGAGAATTTTCTACCAATCGATTCACTGAAAAGTTCGAACGATTCATTCATGAATCAGACATCACTACTTCTTGAATTAATTGTCACAAATGCCTCAGAGAGCGGATGTCAAACTTGAGTTTGGTCTGTTTCACACACAAAGCTATCATACAGCCACAGACAACAATTTAGTGAATTAGTGAGTCAAATGAACCAATTTAATGGTACTTTTTCCTCATTTTTTGGAGCTTGAAAAATGGAAAACATGACATTCAAACATTTCTCCTTTTTCTTTATGCAGATGAAAGAAAGTCATACAGGTTTGGAGTGACATGGATGTAAATGATGACAGAACTTAAAATTTTGCGTGAACTGTTCCTTTAAGAGAAGACAATAGTTAAATATACAGTTTTACTATTACTGTTAACTATACTACTATAGCTATTACTATTAATTGCCTGAAGAGTAAACAGTGAAAACAGCGCTTCCGAAACCAATAACATAACCCCTTGGAAATGTAATTAGCATTGGATTTTTGTGTTTGTAAGTGCATGTGATCATGTGTGTGTATTCTCACCCCCTCAGAAACTCTAATGCAATTGAGCAATTATCTTTAAAGTAAGTTTGGAGGCCTGGAGAAAGTACAGGCACTAGTGCTTTGGAGTCAAAATACAAACCTTCAGTCAGGATTTTTCAGTCTCTCTCTCAGAAATAATTAATTTAAGCGGAGGGAAGAAGAGAGAAGAGAGAAATCTCATTGTCCCCAGCTGTATTAATTAGCCATCATCGATTGGTTCAGGGTTTATTTGGCCGCCACAGATGCCAAAAAGGTAGGAGTGTTTATCTTATTGTGGGTCAGAAACCAAGAGCAGCTGAGAGGAAAGGTGATGATACACAGGGCAACTTTTTGAGCAATGTTCCTGGGCAATGTTACCGTCAACGGGCAACCAGAAGAGAGACAGGGCCCACGACCGATCTAAATTATCCAGATAGAAATGTAGTGCCCATTTTCAATGGGGAAGTGCCCAACAATCGCTCGGCAAGATTGCCCAGCAACATTGCTCAAAAAGTTGCCCTGTGTATCATCACCTGAAGACACACAACCATACATCACTCGCCTGTTGTTTAACTTTTGTTGAGAAAGTCATGTTTTAGAGTGCTGGTCAGAGGCAGAGGGGATTGAGAAGTGCAGTCAGCCAGACTCAAAGAACCGTTTGTCACCCGTGACGGGTTCACTCAGGTAAACGTGTACTTCAGGACATCGCTTAAGAGAGTTTCTCCGCAAGTGTCCACAAAGAGCGAGCCAAGGGCTTTCAATTGTCAAGATGTCTCTAATTAATCTGTCACTGCATTAAAGTATTCTGCTTGAAGAGTTGTGATGTAATGGAAGTAGCAACAGATCTTTGCTTTCATATTGTGATGTCCATCTGAGTGAAACAGATTATTCAGGCATCACACTAGGCAGGTTTGGTTCGATTAAAACAAACTCTGGTGCGGTTGGACCTCTGAACCCTGGTGTGCACCAAACAAGTGGGCCGAGACCCTTGAAAAGATGGGTCTCGATCCGCTTTCAAATGAACTCTGGTGCGGTTTGACTGAAATATAACGAAAGACATGTAAGCGAACCAAATACAGGACATGACTTCAAAAGATGTGACCCTAAAAAGGGTCGCTTCCGCTGTTTTGACTCCTTTACACATTTTATAAGCTCTTCTCTGTCAGCTCCATGATATGTACATACAGTGAGCACATTTAGCCCAGCACACAGCATTGGTTTGGATGTTCGACAAGTTCCATCGCAAAATAGACATCATAAAAGAGTGTTTTTTATATGTATTTAGGTTCTGTGTTAAAATGACAGTGTGAAAGCTAAGCGAACCTAGACTATGTAAGGAACTCAGCTTTTTGGAAATATTAATAATCAATAATATCTTGTTATTATTAATTATAAATATTTGGGTCAGTTAATTGGATTAACTTGATGTGGCTGAATTAATATTACAATTAATTAATCAGTTCGTCCAACGAACTCTTTTGATTATTAATTTATTCTAAGAAAAGGGTATCTTCCATGGCCACAGAAGAATAATTATTTCTTCGCATATACCGCACGTTGAGCCAGTAGCAAAAACCGTGATCATAAAGTGACAATGTATTGCAAACAAATCAGAACCAAATACATATTATGTACAAGTTTTATTAACTAAATATAGATATTTATATGAATATAAATAAACTAAACAACATACACACATGAATACATAAATAGGTTAGTGATAGGATGAAATTGGAAAACGGAAGAGGGTCTATGAGAAGAACCATCAGAATTTCATTTTCACATTTCATTGAATTGAATACTTGCATTTGTAATGGGAACAATTCTTGAAGTTGTTGAAAATTGAAGTCGTTGATGGTTCCGGCAGTGTCAAGTGGAAGTTGGTTGAGCGTTCTCTTTCTCCAGGAACGCATGATTGGTTTGGTCAAGGCCTGGGACTCTGTTGAGGCCACGCCGAGTACATTTTACATTTACATTTACATTTAGTCATTTAGCAGACGCTTTTATCCAAAGCGACTTACATCTGAGGACTAAAGCAAGCGAGTCATCGTGAAGAGGGAAGAACGACGCAAGAAGTGCTCAAAATACAAAGTTCAGGCATTGCTCAGAGTAGCAAAAGCCAGACAAGGGAAGATTTAAAAGGTTTAAAGGAGATTTTTTTTTTTTTTTTTTTTTTATGTTAAGTACTCACGGAAGAGATGAGTTTTCAGTTGTCTTTTGAATGCTGTCAGGGATTCTGCATTCCGGACGAGGGTGGGGAGATCATTTCACCAGCATGGAACCGTGAATGAGAATGTTCTGGAGAGAGATTTAGTGCCTCGCTGTGATGGCACCACGAGCCGTCGCTCCTTGGCCGATCGTAGGCTTCTGGTAGGGACATAGACTTGTAGTAGGGAGTGAAAGTAGGACGGAGCTGAGTCTGTGGTAGATCTGTAAGCAAGCGTCAAAGCTTTGAATTTGATGCGAGCAGCGAGTGGTAGCCAATGCAGGGAGGTGAACAGCGGAGTGACGTGGGCCCTTTTGGGCTCGTTGAAGACAAGGCGGGCTGCAGCATTCTGGATCATTTGTAGAGGTTTAGTAACACATGACGGAAGTCCAGCCAGAAGAGCATTGCAGTAGTCAAGCCTAGAGATAACCAGGGCCTGGACGAGAAGTTGTGTTGCATGCTCAGTTAGGAAAGGCCTGATCTTCCTGATGTTATACATTGCAAACCTGCATGATCGAGCTGTCTTTGTAATGTGGTCTGTGATGGTCAGCTGGTCATCAAATATTACTCCAAGGTTTCTGACCGACCTTGATGGGGTGATTGAGGATGACTCTAGCTGGATAGTGAAGTCGTGCTGTAGAGACGGATTGGCAGGGAGAACGAGAAGTTCAGTCTTTGCCAGGTTGAGCTGCAGGTGATGTTCCTTCATCCAAGCCGAGATGTCAGCCAGACAGTTTGAGATTCGTGCAGCTATTGTGGGATCATCTGGTTGAAATGAGAGGTGGAGCTGTGTGTCGTCAGCATAGCAATGATAAGAGAAACCATGTGCCTGTATGATGGGTCCCAATGATGTGGTGTAGATGGAGAAGAGGAGCGGTCCAAGCACTGAACCCTGGGGAACCCCTGAGTTCAGTTGATGTGCTTTGGATACCTCGCCTCTCCATGCAACCCTGAAGGACCTACCTGTGAGATAGGACTCAAACCAGTGGAGGGAAGTTCCTTTGATGCCCAGTGATGAGAGGGTGGACAGAAGGATCTGATGATTCACAGTGTCGAAGGCAGCAGAAAGATCCAGCAGAATGAGAACTGAAGATTTGGAAGCAGCTTTTGCGATCCGCAGGGCTTCTGTGACCGACAGTAGTGCAGTCTCAGTTGAATGGCCTCTCTTGAAGCCAGATTGGTTGACATCTAGCTGGTTGGTCAGAGACAGGAAAGATGACACTTGGTTGAAAGCAACTCGTTCAAGTGATTTCCCAATGAATGGTAGGAGAGAGACAGGTCTGTAGTTATCTAATAGTGATGTGTCTAATGTTGTTTTTTTAAGCAGTGGAGTTACCCGAGCCTGCTTGAAAGCTCAAGGGAAAATGCCAGTGTGGAGGGATGAGTTGATGATGTGTGTGAGTGCTGGTAGAAGTGTGGGAGAGATGGCTTGTAGAAGGTGTGAGGGGATGGGATCTAGAGGGCAGGTGGTAGGATGACTGGAGAGAAGTTTAGATACTTCTTCCTCGGTTAGCGGAGAGAAGGTAAAGAGAAGGTTTCCGGTAGTGGGAGAGGATGGTTTGGGTTCCTGTGTGTGTGGAGTTGAGAACTGACTGCTGATAGTAGTTGTTTTGTTGGTGAAGAAGTTAGCAAAGTCATCAGCAGTTAAAGAGGAGGTGGGTGATGGTGGAGGTGGACAGAGGAGAGAGTTGAATGTCTTGAAAAGTGTTCGTGTGTTAGAGGCGCTGTTGATCTTGCTGTGGAAATATGAAGATTTTGCAGCATGAACATCAGCAGAAAAGGAAGAGAGCAGAGATTGATACATACTTAGGTCAGACGTGTCTTTTGATTTGCGCCATTTTCTCTCTATTGCCCTGAGTTTGGTCCGGTGTTCACGAAGAACCTCAGATAACCAGGTGTTAGAGGGAGTAGCGCGTGCTGGCCTGGAGGAGAGAGGGCAGATATTGTCTAAAGAAGAAGTTAAAGTGTAGCATAAAGTATCTGTTGTGGTATTCACATCTAGAGATGAGAATTGTGAGGGTGAGGGAAGAGAAGATGACACAGCAGAGGAAAGATGGGAAGGAGAAAGTGAGCGCAGGTTACGTCTGAAAGTAACTGGTAGGGGGGTTGGTGGAGCATGGGTAGTGAGCTGTAGATTGAAAGTTATGAGGAAATGATCTGAAACATGGAGAGGTTTCACCAAAATGTTGTCTGGGATGCAGTTGCGTGTGTATACCAGGTCCAGTTGGTTGCCTGATTTGTGAGTACCTGTGGTGAAGAGCTGTTTGAGATCGAATGAGGCTAGAAGAGAGATGAAGTCTGTTGCATACGCCTTTTCTAGATGAATGTTGAAATCACCAAAGACTACGAGTGGGGTGCCATCCTCAGGGAAGGAGGACAGCAGCACATCCAGCTCCTCAACAAAGCTTCCCAATTGACCTGGGGGGCGATAAATAACTACAATATGGATCCTAATGGGAGTTGTAAGTGTAATTGCATGATATTCAAACGAGTTGTTATTGCATAGAGAAGAGAGAGTTGAGTATATCCAGTTGTTAGAAATGAGAAGACCAGTACCCCCACCCCTCCCAGACGGGCGAGGGGTGTGGGAGAAAGAGAAGTTGTTAGAGAGTACCCAGGAGAAGTGAGGAAGTCGGAAGGATGGGTGATTGGAGTCGTTGTTGGTTGGAGTCTTTGTTCCAAAACTCCTGAGATTGTCTTTGGTTCTTTTTGAGAGAGTCTCCTCTCTTTTCCATGAGGCCGGATCTGGTTGGGATCCAGGCCTACTGGAAGGCCTCTTGGCCCCCATGGAGGGGGGAGGGGGGTTTCCCCGTATCACCCGAGACCGTGTTTGCGGCAGGATGGAAAACCAAGAGAGGGCGGTCACTGTTGCCTGCCTCTGATATAGTCTGAAAAAGAACCACCCCTAAGGTTTGAATCGACCTATGAGTAAGGTGACATGTCCAAGAGGGGAAGCGGCTCTTAGTTGATTTATGGTCTTTGTCCCCAGTGTGCTTAGACTGTTCATTCAAGCTCAAATAGACATAACAAATTCAAATTGCATTCTAAGAGAAGGTGATGTACATCAAAGTATGTGTCATTAAATGAGGATTAATTAGGTAGGAAGAATGATACAGATGAAGTTATATTGACTGTTGGGTGGTTGTGCAACCACATACACCCCAATCAAACATACCATGTTGTTATACCTAATAGTACACGAGACAGTAAATCATCACGGTTTCTGTGAGGCATGTTCCTTCATAGATCAGAGTAATACCACAAAGTTTATTTAATTAAAGATTGTCTCTCTCTCTTGAGCATGTGGCGCATGTGGCCACATTCCTTTGAGGTCGTAAAAGTCTGTTATCAGTCTTAAAGTGTTCTGTAACCGGACCCCCGGCTGACAAAGTAACTTCATTTGTGAGGTTAGTTTTGGGGGAGAGTTTCATAGACCTTTGTATTGATTAAATATAGTGAATATGAATAATTAGTGTGTGTCTGAATGGTCCAGACCCTACAACTAAATGTCTAATTTTCTTTTTTGGTTCAGACCAAGCGAACCAAGAGAACCGAACTACAAGTGTGAACACCCTAAATGATTGGAAAAGTCCGACTTGAGTCACCAGAGCGAAGCCTTATTTCACTGGAAGATCGAGTTATGATATTTTGATTAAAAATGACTAACACATGGATGAGTCTTTCACAATAAAATCAATAAAATGCATTTACAAAATAGATATGGTCAATTTTCATTTCATGCTGACTTTAAATTGTGATAGATTTTTAAGATTTTATTTAGAAAATACCTGCTAAAAATGAGTGATGCCTCACAGTGCAAAATTAGCTACAATGATACTAGAGCATTGTGGTTGGTTGTACAGGTGTTGCTATGGTGTTATTAGTGGTTTAAAGCACAATGCTAAGTGGTAATCTAAAACACAGACAATGGAATTCAAAATTGGATTCTTGGACTCAAAATTGAATTTCAAACCTGAAAAAATAGGATTATGAATAATCTTAAAGAAACGGATAAATAAAAAATAATATGAAATATACAGTATATGGTTTATGAGTGCTGCTACCATTCAAGCAAAAGGGACACAAATCGAATACAGAAAAAACTTTTGGTTAATTTTTAAGGCCATCTTTTCATCTAAAATGTGTGTAGTAAATAAGATATACAAAATAGAAGCATTTCAATATTGGTCTCATATACAAGCGCATTAATGTATGCCTATGTGGTCTTGCTCCCATGCAGCAGTGAGACAGATCCTTTAGACCCGTCTTTGTCTTGGCTCAGGCTCAAGTTCAGCCCAACACAGAGGAACAATCACTTCATGGAAGTTTGGCTAACTATATTTAGTGATCCAGACACTGACCTAATTGATATTTTACCATGCACAAGCAAGGCAGGTTAGAGAGTCAACATTCAAAAAGAGAGAGAGTGTGTGTGTGTGTGTGTGTGTGTGTGTGTGTGTGTGTGTGTGTGTGTGTGAGAGAGAGAGAGAGAGAGAGAGAGAGAGAGAGAACAATGTCATATCCTCTTTACTGACCGCTGGCTACCAGCCAGAACTAAAGCTGTCATGGGACAAAGAACGAGAGGGTAAAAAACAGCGAGCATGAAAGAGAAAGGGAGAAAGAAAAAGAGAGGGAGGCAGCAGAATGTGTCGGGAAAGTCACGGTTGCAGTGGCGTTCCAGTATGTAGGAGTCAGTAACCGCAGTGACAGACGGGTGGAGCACAGTGGTCTGACGCTAAACTGTGTGGCGTTCCGTTCGGCTACATTGCCTTATCATACACACCACACAATAGCATACAAGTGTGTGTGTGTGTGTGTGTGTGTGTGTGTGTGTGTGTGTGTGTGTGTGTGTGTGTGTGTGTGTGTGAACGTGCATGTGTGTTTGAGTATGGCCTTGCCAACAGAGCTAAGAGAGTCTTCACATGCTATAGAGCCCAAAAGATACAGAAATGTCATGCTAGCGATCTTTCTTTTTCCTCTCTCACCTTCATTCTCCCTTTTTCCACCTCTCGACTCTGTCAAGAACACAATGCCTTTTTCGACTCTGTCATTTCCCCATAGAGATCCTCTGCGGTATTTAGGTCATAGTGAATTTGAATGCAGCCTCGTAAAGCATATTCACTCCACAAAAACCCCACTGACTGCTCAAGAGGGCTCATATGCAGGGCTCGGTCTGTACTGGAAAACACAAGTTACATCAAGCCTATTAACTGTGAGTAAATTCAGATGGATGTGATGACAAAGGAAATATATTTTAACAGGCAACAGCTGTATCTTTGCTGAAGCAAAGTGGATCACTGAATGATTTATCGAAGTTTCGTGTTTTAGCAGTACGTTTTCTGAGAAGTGTACCTTCCTAAATCCTATTTCCTTTGTTTCTATAATTAATGAAAAAAAATCCGTTTTTGAACTTACAATGTGCAACATAAACTGCAAGAGGCAACAATGTACAATAATGCACAATATTGACCAAAAACAAACAAACATATATATTAACTTTTTCCCTGCCAGCATTTTGTTTTAAGTTGCCAGCCACCGCTAACATTTTTGATCATTTTCACAAAACTTTCATGGCCCCCAGAATATTTTGTTGTATGAATATCTAAACATCATATATATTAAAATAAAGAACAAAATCGTCTCGGTTACGTATGTAACCCTAGTTCCCTGAGTAGGGAACGGAGACGTTACGTCGGATGACGACGAATGGGGTTTCGCTTAGAAAGCCTATCAGCTTCGAGTATTACAAAACGAGCCTATGGCAAAGAAATGCCATGGGTCTGCGGAATTTGCATGACGTAACTCCGCCCCACATCGTGGGTATAAAAGGAGGAAGTCCGCAACAGCAGTTTATGTTTCTTCGCTGAGGAGCCAAGACTGAGCTCAGGCGATCCCCGCGGTACAGCGGAAAGTGGCAGGCAGACGTAACGTCTCCGTTCCCTACTCAGGGAACGAGGGTTACATACGTAACCGAGACGTTCCCTTTCGTTGTCACTCCGAGTTACGTCGGATGATGACGAAAGGGGGTTACCAGTCTAATCACGCCACCTTCTCAGCTGTCTTCCAGTGCCCTGCGTAAATCGAGGTCCCTGACATAGAAGGACGAAGGACTCAATTTAACACAGGAATACCAAGGTACACTGGGAAGCATATCCCAAGCTAGGGGAAGTATGCAATTAATGCCAACCCAGAGGGGGGGGGGACTTAGAGAATACACATATGACCCGAGGGAAACATATGGAGAACACTGGGGTGTCCAGCCGCAGATGGAATATTTCAACCCCAGGGGTGGCAAGGTGGCTTGCCAAGGGAAAGACACATGCTCAGAGAGGCTTACAGTGGAAATACACATGTGGGGGTCGCTCAGGGGAGGGACCATGCACACGGGAGGCACCTAGCCGAAGCGCAGGCAAGAGACACTGGCGCCGACGTCAGGAGTGCTGGAGGAACTCAGGGCTTTCGGGGAAGCTCACCTGAGGAGAATATCGCACGTATCAGTCCGTGGAGTGGAATGGCGAGCAAGCGAAGACACCTGAGCGGGTCCGTTACTAGCTAGTTGAAGCAAGTACATGGAAGGACACTGGCTCCACTCGGAGATTATAGAATCTGGCGAATGTGTTAGATGTTGCCCAGCCTGCAGCTCTGCAGATGTCTGTTAGCGAGGCGCCATGCGCTAGGGCCCAAGAGGATGCCACACTCCGGGTGGAGTGGGCCGTCACACCAAGGGGGCACGGTCGACCTTGCTGCTGGTAAGCCAAGGCAATGGCGTCCACTATCCAGTGAGACAACCTTTGCTTGGAGAGAGCCTTTCCCTTCAGCTTCCCACCATAACAGACAAAGAGCTGGTCTGAGGTCCTGAACAACGCGTCCTGTCTACATAGGCGCGAAGAGCGCGTACTGGACAGAGCCGTGCCAAGGCTGGGTCTGCCTCCTCCGGGGGCAGCGCTTGCAGGTTCACCACCTGGTCCCGAAAGGGAGTGGTAGGAACCTTGGGCACATATCCGGGCCGGGGTCTCAGGATCACGTGAGAGAAAGCCGGTCCGAATTCCAGGCACGCTTCGTCGACGGAGAATGCGTGCAGGTCCCCTACCCTCTTGATGGAGGCCAGTGCAACCAGGAGCGCTGTCTTCATTGACAGGAACTTAAGCTCGACTGACTGCAGGGGCTCAAAGGGAGCACTCTTCTGGGCAGTTAGAACCACTGAGAGGTCCCAAGAGGGAACGAGAGGAGGGCGAGGAGGATTTAGTCTCCTTGCTCCTCTCAGGAACCTGATGACCAGGTCGTGCTTCCCTACCGACTTACCTTCGACTAGGTCATGGTGTGCGGCAATGGCGGCAACATAGACCTTAAGGGTGGAGGGAGACAGCCTTCGCTCCAACCCTTGCTGAAGGAAGGAAAGCACAACGCTGATCGAGCAACTCCGGGGGTCTTCTCGGTGAGAAGAGCACCAGTCGACGAAGAGGTTCCACTTCAACGCATAGACGTGTCTCGTGGACGACGCTCTAGCGGAAGTGATGGTAGCCGCCACCGCTGGTGGAAGGGTACTCAGACCTACCTCGAGCCGTCCAGGAGCCACACGTGGAGGCTCCAGAGATCGGGGCGAGGGTGCCACAGGGTGCCCCGTCCCTGAGAAAGAAGGTCCTTCCTCAGAGGAATGGGCCAGGGAGGTGCTGTCGCGAGGAGTGCAAGTTCGGGGAACCAGGTCCGGCCGGGCCAATACGGCGCGACCAAAATGACCTGCTCCTCGTCCTCCCTGACCTTGCGCAAGGTCTGCGCAAGAAGGCTCACTTGGGGGAACGCATATTTGCGGCCCGGCGGCCAGCTGTGCGCCAGTGCATCCGTGCCGAGCGTGCCCTCGGTCAGGGAAAAATACAGGGCGCAATGGGTTGAGTCGTGAGAGGCAAACAGATCTATCTGTGCGTCCCCGAACTGGTCCCAAATCAGCTGAACCGACTGGGGATGGAGTCGCCATTCTCCAGGCAGGGGCTGAAGCCGTGAGAGCTCGTCGGCTGCACAGTTCAGGGCTCCGGGAATGAAAATGGCTCGAAGCGACCTCAGATGCTTCTGACTCCATAGAAGGAGGTGGCGGGCGAGTTGTGACATATGGCGGGAGCGTAGACCACCTTGATGGTTGATGTACGCTACAGTAGCGGTATTGTCTGAGCGGACTAGTACGTGTTGACCCCTGAGCAACGCCCGGAAGCGGTGCAGGGCAAGGCGTACTGCCAACAACTCGAGGCAATTGACATGCCATAGCCGCTGGGGTCCTGTCCAGGAGCCCGCAGCAGCATGTCCATTGCACATGGCGCCCCAGCCCGTGGTGGAGGCATCCGTGGAGACCACAACATGCCGGGAAGCTCGTTCCAGGGGGACACCCCGCCCTGAGAAAAACTGAGGTTCGACCACGGGGTGAGGAACTGACGGCAGGTCGGAGTAACTGGTACCCGGAGCGTGCCTTGATGCCATGCCCACCTCGGGACTCGGTCGCGAAGCCAAAGCTGAAGCGGTCTCATATGAAGCAATCCGAGCGGCGTGACCGCGGCTGCAGATGCTATATGCCCCAGGAGCCTCTGAAAATGTTTCAGTGGAACCGCATTCTTGCTCCTGAGATGTCTCAGAGAAAAGTCAGCAGTGACTGCGCGCGCTCGCTCGTAAGCTGCACGGACATGGCGACCGAGTCGATGTCCATACCGAGAAAAGAGATCCTCTGCACGGGGCAAAGTTTGCTCTTCTCCCAGTTGACCCGAAGGCCCAGACGAGCTAGGTGCCGGAGCACTAGGTCCCTGTGTTCGCAAACCTGATCTCGAGAGTGAGCTAGGATCAGCCAGTCGTCGATATAACTCAGGATGCGAACCCCGTGTTCCCGAAGGGGAACAAGGGCAGCCTCGACGACCTTCATGAAGGTGCGAGGAGACAGGGCTAGCCTGAAAGGGAGAACCGCGTACTGGTATGCCTGCCCCTCGAAAGCAAACCGTAGGAACGGTCTGTGTCGAGGAAGAATGAAGACATGAAAGTAGGCGTCCTTCAGGTCGATCGCTGCAAACCAATCCTGGGGCCGCACGCATTCGAGAACGCGTTTGGCGGTGAGCATCTTGAACGGCAGCCTGTGAAGGGAGCGGTTCAGCACGCGCAAGTCCAGGATTGGCCGTAACCCACCGGTTTTCTTGGGGACAATGAAGTAGGGGCTGTAAAACCCGGACCTCATCTCGGCTGGAGGGACAGTCTCGATTGCACCCTTCGCCAGCAGGGTGGCAATCTCTGCTCTCATGACGGGGGCATTGCCACCGACCAAAGAGGAGCGGACTCCCCTGAAGCGGGGAGGAGACCGTGCGAACTGAATCGCAAGCCGAGCCTGACGGAGCGCGCGATCCAGCGGGACAGACGGGGAAGCTCTAGCCAGGCTCCCAGGAACTGAACCGGCGGGATCACGCGACGACAGGCGTCCCCCCGGAGGGGCAGCGAAGCGGAGTAACTGGCCCAGACGTGGACGGCATAGTGGCCCGGTGTGGGGGCACAGTTAGCAACCGCGCCCTGGCAGAGGGGGCCAGGGGAGGACCAGGCTGGTCGTCCCGCGGGGGCCTGCTCTGCCAGGGGTCTGGCGACAGAGGGGGACAGGGGCGAAGCGGTCCGTGGACGGCACGCCGTGTCAACGACCTCTGGGACAGAGGGGGACGAGGAGAGCACGGCTAGAGGGCGGCGCTCTGTGTCGTCCGAGAACTCTGTGTGCTCAGAGATGGGAGAGTCAGTTCTTTGCGAATAAGGATTCTTCCCCGGCCCTCCACCGGGGAAAGGAGTGGTCCTGCTCCCAACTCCTGGAAAGAACTGAGTCCCATCTCTGAGGAGCCCCTCTCAAGAGCGCCACCTCTCAAGAGCGCCACCTGGGGGGGCGCCCTCGGCGGTGGGCAGACCGAGGGACCTGAGCGGACGGCGAGGCCGTCGGGACAGAGTCGACCTCAACCTGCTCCATCCCCGAGGAGCCCGTCTCAGGAGCGCCGCTTAACCCGGCGTGTAGCGGGGGGCGGGGCTAGAGAGGGCTGTGGCGTCCGCCCGCGGCCCCCAGAGCCGGCCCGGGTGAACGGGCAGGGTGGGAGCCGCGGGAGGGCGCCCCTGGCGGTGGGCAGACCGAGGGATCTGAGCGGACGGTGGGGCCGTCGGGACAGAATCAACGTCAGTCTGCTCATGGACCGCACCGCCGAAGAGGCCGACCTGGGATGTGGGAATGTCGGACAGACGGGTCCGCGCGACATCCAGCACATCAAACAGGTACGGCCACCGAATGGTGAGCATCACCCGACCCAGGGAGCGTACGACCACTTTCGTCGCTCGGAGAGCAAGGTTAGTGGCGGCGCGCAGCTCAGTGAAGAGCCCTGGGTCAGTCCCGCCCTCGTGCAGGTCCATGAGCATCTGGGTCAGGTAGACCAGCAGAATGACCATGGCACGCAGTGAGGTGGCCGCCAGTCCCGTGGCGCTATAGGATCTCGCCACAAGCGTAGACGAAAAACTACAGGCCACGGACGGGTGCTTAGGATTGCGCCGAGAAGAAGCACTCTGAGGACACATAGCATCGCAACAGAGCGTTCAGCCGGGGGAACCCCAGTGTACCCACGGGCAGCGGCCCCATCGAGGGGAGGAAAGGCGGATGAGATCAGCGAATGGCCCCTGATCTCATCATGCACGTCCGGGAAGAACGGTATTGGGGTTTGCCGTGGACGAGGGTCGGCGGCCTCACCCAAAAACCAATCGTCCCGGGAAAGCATGGCCGTCATCTCCGGATCAGACTCGACGAGTCGTCACTTCCAGGAAAATCAAACCCACCTAGTGAAGCTGCTACAAACATAATATCATCCTCTGTAGCTTCAAATGAAACACACGGGCCACCAGAGGGTAGACCCGTGGGAATCACCTGTTCACTAGCGGGCACCGTCATTGAAGAGGGGGGCTGGGGTCGCGGACACATAGTCGGCGCCTTGTTCCAGACCGAAACCCTCAGGTCACCCTGGCCACCAGCCGAAGATCGGGGGGTGGATGAGGGGACTCTCACTCATGTGAGTTCACCGAGTCTCGACCTTAATGACGCAATGATCATGTTTCCATGGAGAAAACATGAGTCATCCACGAGCGCTGCTCTAGCATGATCAAGCCCAAACATACTAGACAACGCTCGTGCCCATCAGAGTCCGATACCAAGCTGCCGCACCATTCATTTTTTTTTTTTTTTTTTTTAAATGCACGGGCGAGCCGTCTTTAAAAAGACGTGCCGCGTGCAAGCTCTTTTAGTGAGAGAAAACTCAAGTGTTGAAGCACCCGGGGAGACACGCACCGACTGGCAGACCACTGCAACAGATCAGCAGGAAGCACGCGCTCGCCGTAGATCGCCGTCACACCAACACTCGAGGTACTCGTTTGTAAAGCTGACAATTCAGAGATGGCTTGTGGAGAGAAGAATAAACTTGGCTCCGAAGCGAAAACATAAACTGCTGTTGCGGACTTCCTCCTTTTATACCCACGATGTGGGGCGGAGTTACGTCATGCAAATTCCGCAGACCCATGGCATTTCTTTGCCATAGGCTCGTTTTGTAATACTCGAAGCTGATAGGCTTTCTAAGCGAAACCCCATTCGTCATCATCCGACGTAACTCGGAGTGACAACGAAAGGGAACTCTGCTTTTCTTTTTTATCAACACTTGATCATGGGTAAGTTTCATAAAAAAGCAACATTTTGAACAAATCTAAGAAAATCGCATTTTTGTCAAACATACATAAGCAATACTTCTATCGCTTGTTTCTTTTTTTTTTTTTTTTTGTCTGTGTTTTGATCTGGAGATTCTGTATTATATTTTAGAAGATGTTTAATAGCGCCCCCTACAGTATTACAGTAATATTACATAGATTGCCGGAAAAATCCATCAATAACGCAGGGAAACGTAGTCTCATAAAAAACAGAAAATTTGGTCAATGCCGGGGAAAGAGTTAATCAGTCTGTTTTCTAGTAAATTATATCATTCACACAAAATAAATGTACTTGAAGACAAGTAAAATTCAGTATTTTTTAGGAAACATACCTTAATAGATTTTAAACTCAAGGATTTTTTTCTTGTTTTAAGCATGAACCTCACTAAATTTAAGCTGTTCAGAAGGCACAGTTAGTGCTGAATAACATTCATTCCTTTATTTTTTTCACATTGCAACAACAGTCATTGGCACACATTCAAGTACTATCAGTCTGTATCAGCTTTACTTCTGTAGTGGCTGGATTCCACCTCTCTGCTGTTTGTCCACTCTGTAATCAGTCAAGACAAACACCATTTGACAAACTCCAACAAATTCAGGTACTTACTAGAACGCCACAGATGTGTGAACAGCTTATTCAAAGATTTTTATCATAGGGATTGATGGTGACTATATTATTCAGGAGTGAGAGAATAGAACACAAACCAGATTCAAACCTGACACCTACATGAGAACCGTGGCTTAATGGTGACCGCTGGCTGCACTTGTCTTATTACAATACTTATTTTGTGTGAGGCAACTGCATGCCATATTTTTAAGTATGCTACACACCCATAACAAGCTGATTTTGAATAGATTATACAGAGAAAACAAGCAATGTGACAATACTAGAATGCTCCCATCCCATTATAATCGCTAAAGCTGTCACTGCAAGTTTACGCTGTTTCACATGACTGTAAGTTCAGGGCAAGCTCACTGACTGTCCACAAACAGACTCCCATTATAACAAACACTGTCTACACTGCACAATAAATCTCTTATTTACACTGTGTCTACGCTTTGTTGATTATAATGAGAGTGTTCTAGTTTTGTTGTGTCTTGTTCCCAGTGTTTGCAGCCTACATTGCAAGCGAGCAGTTCAACATCAACCAAATTCAAAATAATTCAGAAATATGCCAATTATGTAAAAAAAAAAAGTTTAAGTTTAAGTTTGCTTCTTAAGCAAACAAGCACTTTGTGTGCTACCGCAATAGGCCTTCGATTCACCACTGCATTCATACACACAACGGACAAGTCTATGATCGGTTACAATGCTTAAACATCGCAAAAGTCTTTACAAAATGACATTCACAGAAGATCCCCATGTAAGAAGCACCTGCCCTAAACACTATTCCACGGCTCCAACATATACATGAAGAGTGCTTAAACAGCATTAGTGACTCATGTAAAGAGAAGTACTCATCTACCTGATAAAGTGTTTGAGAGCTATTTGTAAGCTGGTGTCCAGCACACACAGCTGAAGAAGTTTATTACGGCCCCAGTGCTCAAGGGTTTGGAAACTCACCAAGGCCAGTAAGTCAGCAGTGTGCTCTCTTCTGTATCGAAAGGACAGATCTACTGTAAGAGCGAGTGTGTCTGTGTGTGACAGCTTGAATAGCCCTAAATCAGATGTCCTCTCTCTCCTTTTGTAACGCCCACTCACTGCTAATGGCTTTGAAACTCAGCCAAGTTTTGCTCGGGTTTTTTTTAAATCACACACATAAACAGAAATTCTAATGCATATGTACAGGCAGCAAAGTATATGCGTGAGCACACATGAAACAGGTGAGAATATATGAATATGGGGGGGGGGGGGGGGGGGTCAAACAAACATTTCAAAAGTTTCATCTAGATAAACTTACAGAGCGACAGACAGTTTATGGCATGTAGTGGATGGATAGTTTAAGACAGACAGACAGACAGACAGACAGACACAGACAGATAGTTTATGCCATGTAGCACATGAATAATTTAAGACAGATAGACAGGCAGATACATAGTTTACCGTATGTAGCAGATGGATAGTTTCAGACAGAGGTATAGAATGATAGATGGAACATCAGATAGAACCGTTAGATAAATAGAATGACAGAACGATTGAAAGACAGACAGACAGATAGATATAACGATTGACCAATAGATAGATATAACGATCATTTGATAGATATAATGATCAATCAACAGACAGACAGACAGTCAGACAGACAGACAGACAGACAAACAGACAGACAGACAGACAGACAGACAGACAGACAGACAGACAGACAGACAGACAGACAGACAGATAGATAGATAGATAGATAGATAGATAGAGTAGATTGATAGATAGATTGATCAATAGATAGATATAATTATCAATTGACAGACAGACAGACAGGCAGACAGATAGATAGAACGATTGATCAATAGATAGATATAACGATCATTCGATAGATATAATGTTCAATCGACAGACAGACAGACAGACAGACAGACAGATAGATAGATAGAATCAGTGAGTAGTATTGAATTGATAGATAAGATATCGCAGCAGTAAAGATATAGATTGTTTATGGCATGTAGCAGATGGATAGTTTCAGACAAACAGATAGAGAGAGTGATAGATAGACAAACAGACAGATAGAATCAGCATGGAGTATTACATGGATTCAAGGTATTGCAGCAAACAACAGAGGTGAACATAGTTTTCAGATATGCACACACTCAGGTGGGTAAAGCGCTTGACAGCCATCAAACACTCAGTGGCGCGGTGCGACAGGTCGGGGCCGGATCACAGGCGGCAGAGCATGAAGGAGGAAACGGAGCTGTCACAATTCCACTGTCATTCCCACAGCATTTTCTCTCTTCTCTAACACGCACATTGTCATGCTGACCTGCCTTGTCAGCTAAACTTCCCATGATGCACCCCATCCTCCTCCTCTCTCCATAATACCTTCCCGCTTGCCTTCAATATGACCAGTCAATCATCACCATAGAAACCAGGTAGTGTGCGTCCCCTCTAGTGAGTGTGACTAACTGATCAACAGCTCTGTTCTGTCCAGTCCAGCGCTGCGGGATCGATCCAGAGCAGTCACCTTCAGAGAGATTACAAAATGACTTTTTACACTACAAATGATGGACTATACACTACAGTTTCGGAGTTGCTGTTAAACTATACTCATCAACTTTGTTCGTTCATAACAAATTAATTTTAGATACAGTTCAAGCCCCAAAAAGATTTTGAACACTTAAGTCAAACTAAAAATGTATGAATTTCATTGCATTCAATATTAAAATATCAAACTAAGTGGCACATGAAAACAAATTATCTTAGAGATTTTCTCAAAACTAACTTCCACCTTTGAAGGTAATTTTTCTTTTAATTAACTCATCTCAAAGACTATTCACACAGGTGTACAGTTCAGGATATATATTTTTTTATCATTTAAAACCTAACAACATTGTATGCTCAAAAAAGTTAGTTTGTGCTATTTTTTTGTTAAAATAAATTCCACCATAAATTCTCTCCAGATATATCACTTTGTGACCAAAATGTTCAGCTGCTGAGTGCACACTTAGCCACCAGTTCCTCACATGTCACAAGCTCAAAAACTTCTGGAACTTGTTGTTTGGTCATCTCTCTGAGGTATATTCCCGAACTATTAAGCCGGATCCCATCATGGCTTTGTTTGGTGTGGTGGCACCAGAAGAGGGGCTGGACAAGTATGAAGCACAAGCTGCATCCCTCAGCATGTTACTTGCAAAACGTCTCGGGTACACATGGTAACCCTCGTTCCCCGAGGAGGGAACGGAGACGTAAGTCTAGACTGACAAATGGGGATCGCTTGCGAGAGCCCATCTACTTTAAGTGGAACTAAACGAGCCAATGCACATTGGCATGCGATAATTGCACCAGCTGCTGCTCATTATATGCTCGTGCCACGATGCACAGCAGCTGGTGCAATTATCGCATGCCAATGTGCATTGGCTCGCATCCTTGTTTTTCCGCTGAGGAGCCGGACCTGTGACTCGGCCATACAGCGGAAGCTCAGCAACTGTGGCGAGGGGACTTACGTCTCCGTTCCCTCCTCTGGGAAAGAGGATAACCATATGTAACCGAGACGTTCCCCTTCGTCAGTCACTACGAGTAAGTCTTTACTGACGAATGGGGATATCTACCAAAACGCCACGGCTGCTGGCCCTTCCAGCGCTCCGCTTGAGCCTCCTGGCCAGACCGCAGTGTTGGGCAGAAGTAGGAGCTCTAACCAGAGATGGTCAGTCACTGCTGTTCCGCAAGACCCACTCAGTGTGACTTACATTTACATTTAGTCATTTAGCAGACGCTTTTATCCAAAGCGACTTACATCTGAGGACTAAAGACTTATTGGATAATGCTGGGAAAGCATGCCCTTGGGGAAGCCACATCCTACCCCGGAGGGAGTCACTGTGACAGATACACATATGGACTAGGCAAGCAGGGTAGTACAACATATGGCAGTCTCTGGGATGGTTCCAGCCTAGTTATATGGGGGAAAGAACACCAGCAGAGGGAAAGACATGGGCTCGTCCACAGAGGAGCTGATCGTGGAGGAATACACATATGGGGTTGCCGCAGGGACCGCTACATATAGACACCCAGTCTAACACAGGTTCCAGAATGCTTACGAGTGTAGACCTTGCGTCAGACGCGCCAAAACGTCTGACTGCCGCAGGGGTGACGGAGGAACTCACAGGGTAAGCCATTTCTAGGGAACACTACTGGAGCAAACAGACGCACGTATCCGGCCCATGGGGGCGGGAGTGGCGTTGCAAGCCGACACTAAGAACGTGGCCCCTCGCGCTACTGGCCACTGGGGGCGAGTATACGGGAAGATACCGGCTCTACACGGAGGCTATAGAATCTAGCGAACGTGTTAAGTGTTGCCTAGCCCGCAGCTCTACATCCGCGAGGCGGATTTAGTCTCCTCGCTCCCCTCAGGAACCTGACGACCAGGTCATGCTTTCCCAATGACTTACCTTCAACTGCATCGTGATGTGTAGCGATAGCGGCAACTTACACTTTGAGGGTGGAGGGAGACAGCCTTCATACCAACCCATCTTGCAGGAAAGAAAGCAAGACTCTGATCGAACATCTTCAGGGGTCTTTCCAGAGGGAAGAACACCATTCAACGAACAGGTTCCACTTCAGAGCATAGAGGCGCCTCGTTGAGGGGGCTCTGGCAGAAGTGATGGTGTCTACCACCGCCTGGGGTAGGTCACCGAACAGACATGGAATTTCCAGAGGTCTGGACGCAGGTGCCATAGAGTGCCCCGTCTCTGAGAAAGCAGGTCCTTCCTCAGAAGAATGGGCCAAGGAGGTGCTGTCGCGAAGAGCATGAGTTCTGGGAACCAGGTCCGGTTGGGCCAAAATGGTGCAACTAACAAGACCTGCTCCTCGTCCTCCCTGTCTTTGCACAGTGTCTGTGCGAGAAGGCTCACTGGGGGAAACGCATTCTTGCGTAGGCCCCGGGGCCAGCCGTGCGCCAGTGCATCCGTGCCGAGGGTCCCCTCGGTCAGGGAATAAAACAACTGGCAATGGGTCGAGTCCAGAGAGGCAAACAGATCTATCTGAGCGGCTTTGAAGAAGTCCCATATCAGCTGGACCACCTGGGGATGGAGACGCCACTCTCCCGGAAGCGTAGGCTGTCGTGAGAGCTCGTCTGCTGCACGATTGAGCACGCCAGGGATGTGAATGGCACAAAGCGACCTCAGATGCTTCTGGCTCCATAGGAGATGGCGGGCGAGTTGCAACATGCGGCGGGAGCGTAGACCACCTTGACGGTTGATGTACGCAGCGGTCGCAGTGCTGTCCGTACAGACCAGTACGTGCTTGCCATGTAGCGACCCTTTGAAGCGGCCCACTGCAAGGCGTACTGTGAGCAACTTGAGACAATTAATGTGCCAATGCAGTTGAGGCCCCTTCCACAGACCTGAAACTGCATGCCCGTTGTACGTGGCCCCACAGCCGGTGGCAGAGGCATCTGTGAAGACCACGGCATGCCTGGACACTTGTTTTTAGGGGAACACCTGCCCGTAGAAACGAAGGGTTCGATCACGGGCTGAAGGTTGGAGGCAGTGCGGGGTGACGTCCACCCGGTACATGCCGCTCTGCCATGCCCATCCCCAGACTCGGCTATGAAGCCAGTGCTAAAGCAGTCTCATATGAAGCAATCTGAGTGGCATTACTGCGGCTGCGGATGCCATATGCCCCAGGAGCCTCTGAAAAAGTTTCATCTGTCCTGCTCTTGATTATACTCAAGCAGTTCAACACTGACCAGATGCGCTCCTCTGTGAGTCGCGCTGTCTGGTTGACCGAGTCCAACTCCATACCGAGATAAGAGGTGCTCTGCACAGGGGAGAGTTTGCTCTTGTCCCAGTTGACCTGAAGCCGAAGTGACGGAGCACCATGTCCCTGTGTTCGCACAACTAATCCCGAGACTGCCAGAATCAGCCAATCGTCGAGATAGTTGAGAATACGAACACTGCGTTCTCAGAGTGGAACAACGGCTGCCTCCGCGACCTTCGTAAAGATGCGGGGCGACAGGTACATCCCGAAGGGTAGGACTTTGTACTGATATGCCCGTCCCTCGAACGCAAACCGCAGGAACGGTCTGTCTCGAGGAAGAATCGAGACATGAAAGTACGCGTCCTGCCGGTCGATCTTGGGGATGGATGCATTCGAAAATGCGTTTCTGCATGAGCATCTTGAACGGTAGCTTGTGCAGGGCCCGATTCAAGGTTCGCAGGTCCAAGATTGGCCGTAACCTACCGCCTGCCTTGGGTACAATGAAGTAGGGGCTGTAGAACCCTGTCTTCATATCGGCTGGATGGACCGGCTCAATCACGTCCTTCGCCAGTAGGACAGATCTCTGCCCACAAGATAGGGGCATCGCTGCTCCACACGGAGCTGAATCTGGGAGGGAGCCGGGCGAACTGAATCGCATAGCTGAGTCTGATGGAACGGATGAGCCAGTGAGACGGGCTGGGGGCGCTACCCAGGCCCCTAGACACCATGCAAGCGGGACCAACAGGACCACGGACGTACCCGGGGTGGAGCAGCGAGGCGGAACACAGGGACTCAGAAAGCCTGGTAGCATCCCCAAACCGCACACTGCTGCCCGCTGGCGATAGAGGGGGACGGGAGGCAAGGCATGGAAGCGTCGCTCACTGCCATCCACGCCCTCTTGAGACCCAGAGATAGAGAAGCTGCTCTTACTGATAATTTGGGTACCGCTGACTGAGACGCCAGCGACGGAACATAATTTAAATAAACAAAAGATTCTTCGCCCAGCCCTCCACCAGGGAAGAGCAGCTGATTCTGAGTCGCCCGTCTCAGGGCTGCTGAGACAGGTGGTGCACACTTCCTGCGAAAGCTCAAAATCACAGTAGAGCTCGCTGGGACAGAGTTTTTTTTTTTTTTGCAGGGGACTGACACCCTTGGCGACAAACAGACTGAGGGGTAGCCTCGTCAGGACAAGCTCTTGGTTACCTCAGCCTGCTTCTGAACTGTGGAAAACCGCTGGGTACAGTATCCAACAGTGTCGCCGAAAAAGGCCACCTCGTGAGATGGGAGCATCTAGAAAGCGAGCTTTGGCGATGTCTCGCACCTCTGCAACGTTTAGCACTGGGGCGCTTCTGGACCACCAGCGCGGACATCGTCTGACCGAGGGCCAGTGCTGTGACTTAACCCTCTGAGGTCGGCTATCGCGCCGGCTTGCTTTTTTTCTTATCAGTGCAAAAGAAACTCAAATAACTCCGTCGATTTTTGTCATACAGACAAGTGTTATACATTTTTAAAAACTGTTAAATGTCTTCAATTTTTTGTGTACAATAATAATAAAAACAAAAAGTTGTGTTTTTCGTAAAATAAAGAAAAAAAACATGATGCACGTTCTGTTTTCTCTCTCAATGTGAAGTTCATTCTGAAACGCGACAGAAAATGATCTGTAACTTAGCCAATACTTGCCACCCACACATGAAAGTAATGTCTTTACAAAGTTCGAAGTCTCCTTTTTTAAATGAAGTAAATCATATCTAAAACAAATATTCTCGGTTTAAGAAATCCGTATGAAAGCAACGACATGTACAGTTTCTCCAGCCCGAGCTCATTAACTTTAATTTGACCACACCCCCACGCGCGCAGCTGTTCTCATTCAAATGATCCACATGAAGGAACGCAGAGCTGTTTACGCCCTCATCAGCTCTAAACAAAGAATCAGTATTTCTCCAGTATTTCTCTACTTTTCATCAGTTTGGAAGACTGTTTGTGCTGTGGATTTACCTTGGATTTACCTAAGAAGGACACATTTTTTTATGAGAACAATATTTAAGGTAAGAGACATAATAGTAAGTGTTTTAGTGTTGCATAAACTTTACATTGTAGCTACTAAACTCAAACTGGTGCAGCCTAAAATGTTATGAAATGAGATACAAGTAGGCCTATGCTAGTATGAGTGTTTATTCTAATATGGTGAATATTTTAATGTTTAGACCTGTGTTTACTGTTAAATACTGTGTTTGTGGATATCTGCTCAAACGTAGATGTATATGTAACAACAATGTTTCATAGTTTGGAGCGGCTCGATCGCTGCGGTTGCTGAATTTGGGTCTGAGTCACGCTGTGTGTTTGAAAAGCAAAACACGCCACACATTAGGCTTCACGACAAACTCATCTCATTTCATAACGAATAGAAATATTTGAAGTAACATATGATAAACAATATATGTTTGTCTAGTGTAGTGTTAATGAAAAGTGTTAATTTTTAACGATTTATAGGCTGCCTGCTATCTAGGCTATTGTTATTATTTTATGCAGCCCTACACATGCCTATATACAAGGCACAACAAACTAGGTGTTCCTATATATATTTACAAAATACATATACATATATACACTGCCGTTCAAAAGTTTGGGGTCGGTAAGATTTTTAATGTTTTTAAAAGAAGTCACTTATGATTAGATTATTTTTCAGATAAATGCTGTTCTTTTGAACTTTCTATTCATCAAAGAATCCTGAAATAAAAATGTAAATAACTGTTTTCAACATTGATGATAATGAAAAATGTTTCTTGAGCATCAAATCATCATATTATACTGATTTCTGAAGGATCATGTGACACTGAAGACTGGAGTAATGATCACAGGAATAAATTACACTTTACTATATATTTACATAGAAAACAGCTGATTAACATTGAAATACTATTTCACAATATTACTGGGTTTGTTTTGTATTTTTACTCAAATAAATGCAGCCTTTGTGAGCATACGTGACTTCTTCTAAAAACATTAAAAATCATACCGACCCCAAACTTTTGAACGGCAGTGTGTGTGTGTGTGTGTGTGTGTGTGTGTATGTATGTATATATATATATATATATTGTGTGTGTATATATACAGGTCCTTCTCAAAAAATTAGCATATTGTGATAAAGTTAATTATTTTCCATAATGTAATGATAAAAATTAAACTTTCATATATTTTAGATTCATTGCACACCAACTGAAATATTTCAGGTCTTTTATTGTTTTAATACTGATGATTTTGGCATACAGCTCATGAAAACCCCAAATTCCAGTCTCAAAAAATTAGTATATTTCATCCGACCAATAAAAGAAGTGTTTTTAATACAAAAAAAAAAAAGTCAACCTTCAAATAATTATGTTCAGTTATGCACTCAATAGTCAATACTTGGTCGGGAATCCTTTTGCAGAAAGGACTGCTTCAATGCGGCGTGGCATGGAGGCAATCAGCCTGTGGCACTGCTGAGGTGTTATGGAGGCCCAGGATGCTTCGATTGCGGCCTTAAGCTCATCCAGAGTGTTGGGTCTTGCGTCTCTCAATTTTCTCTTCACAATATCCCACAGATTCTCTATGGGGTTCAGGTCAGGAGAGTTGGCAGGCCAATTGAGCACAGTAATACCATGGTCAGTAAACCATTTACCAGTGGTTTTGGCACTGTGAGCAGGTGCCAGGTCGTGCTGAAAAATGAAATCTTCATCTCCATAAAGCTTTTCAGCAGATGGAAGCATGAAGTGCTCCAAAATCTCCTGATAGCTAGCTGCATTGACCCTGCCCTTGATAAAACACAGTGCACCAACACCAGCAGCTGACATGGCACCCCAGACCATCACTGACTGTGGGTACTTGACACTGGACTTCAGCCATTTTGGCATTTCCTTCTCCCCAGTCTTCCTCCAGACTAGACTCTGGCACCTTGATTTCCGAATGACATGCAAAACTGAGCAACAGTCCAGTGCTGCTTCTCTGTAGCCCAAGTCAGGCGCTTCTGCCACTGTTTCTGGTTCAAAAGTAGCTTGACCTGGGGAATGCGGCACCTGTAGCCCATTTCCTGCACACGCCTGTGCACGGTGGCTCTGGATGTTTCTACTCCAGACTCAGTCCACTGCTTCCGCAGGTCCCCCAAGGTCTGGAATCGGTCCTTCTCCACAATCTTCCTCAGGGTCCGGTCACCTCTTCTCGTTGTGCAGCGTTTTTTGCCACACTTTTTCCTTCCCACAGACTTCCCACTGAGGTGCCTTGATACAGCACTCTGGGAACAGCCTATTTGTTTAGAAATTTCTTTCTGTCTTACCCTCTTGCTTGAGGGTGTCAATGATGGCCTTCTGGACAGCAGTCAGGTCGGCAGTCTTACCCATGATTGCGGTTTTGAGTAATGAAACAGGCTGGGAGTTTTTAAAAGCCTCAGGAATCTTTTGCAGGTGTTTAGAGTTAATTAGTTGATTCAGATGATTAGGTTAATAGCTTGTTTAGAGACCCTTTTCATGATATGCTAATTTTTTTAGATAGGAATTTTGGGTTTTCATGAGCTGTATGCCAAAATCATCAGTATTAAAACAATAAAAGACCTGAAATATTTCAGTTGGTGTGCAATGAATCTAAAATATATGAAAGTTTAATTTTTATCATTACATTATGGAAAATAATGAACTTTATCACAATATGCTATTTTTTTAGAAGGACCTGTATATGTATATGTATATGTGTGTGTGTGTGTGTGTGTGTGTGTGTGAGAGAGAGTGAAAAATCTAAAATGTATTCCCAGAATCGTGCAGCCCTATAGTTTGTCTTGATATCAACATGTTTACAGGGTGTTTATTTATTTATTTTTTAGAAAGGGACCAGATGCCACTGGATGAGTCCTGCTGACTTCAACATTCACATGAGTCTCTGTACATGAACATGGTAAAATGAAAAGTCAAACACCTTGGACATGACAGGTATGTAGGCTACTATGTTTCAGGAATGGCACAAAGGTGTGTGACTGTTTAAGTCTTTGTCTTTACATCAGTGTGTTTACTAATGTCCTTTTTGTCCTTTGTTGTGTATCTTTGGATTATGTTGTGTTGTAAATAAATCCAGACAATCTAAAAGCCTTTTTTTTTATTATTTCTCCTCATTCTTTGTGCAAGGCTCCTCATAATGATCGGGCCTGATAGCCCCTAATAGGGCCATTAGGGGAGGGTCTTTGTCTTTCTCAGGTGTAAAATGCATTCATATTAATGAGAGATCCATGCCCCTTCGCATAAAGCTTTCTCACACAAAACACGTCATACAAATTTTAAATCAATATATTGTCTTATCTAAATGAGTATGCAGGATGATTTTCACATAGTTTTGGAGCAAATATTCTAGGCTACGTGATACAATTTTCAAAAGTCTTGTGAAGAAATAATCACTATGGGTTTTATGACCTTATTTCAGTGACATTTGTTTTTTTTGTTTTTTCACAAACCACGCATAAACATTATTATCTTAAAAATACAAACATGTACATGCATGTGCTCACATATTACGGTAGCCCCGTTTGTGCTATATAGAGTGATTTTACACCTTTGCCATTAACATGTTTATAAATAACTGAAAAAAGCACAAATGTCAGAGCATGTCAGAACACCTCCAGTACCCAGAAAACACCTTAGACCTCAGAGGGTTAAACCACGGTCAGTCACTATGCACAGCTCAACCCCGACTCAGAACTACCCTTGTGCATTGCCTGTTTTGGCCATCCACAGACTTGTAGGATGGCCATCACATGCAGGGAAGAGGCAGTCTGCCATTAGCAAAGCCACCCCACCACCAAGGGTAGTGAGAGAGGAAATTTTTTTTTTTTTGATTTTTGCATGTTTGGCTTGTCATATTCTAGGTCATATTCAACATGTTCTAGGCTCTTAAGGTCTTCAAACAAGTTGATGCTGACTGTGCCGCGATCTAGATTGAAATTAAAGGGTGATCATGCCTTCTCTATTGCTGCACCACGTCTATGGAATGATTTGCCGTAACACGTAAGGCTGTCTTCCAATGTTAATAGCTTTAAATCCTCACTAAAGACTTATTTTTTCTCTCTGGCTTTTGGTTCAATGTAATTTTATGAATTTGTGCGTGTTTTTCCTGTTTGATTATGTAATTATGTATTTTATTGTCTGAAGTGATTGTACAGCACTTTGGTCAGAAGGGGTTGTTTTAAACGTGCTCTATAAATAAAAGCGCCACTGTGTCACTTCACCTTTCCTTTTAATTACACTTTTTAATCATTTGGGAGTTGAGCATACTAATTGTTGGAGTTTTGCTAGTGGAATATTTGCCCAATCTTGTCTGATACAAGACAGCCGCTCAACAGTCTGTGGTCATCGTTGCCTGATTCCCCTTTTCATGATGGGTCAAACATTTTCCATAAGAGACATATCTGGACTGCAGTAAACAGGCAGGCACATCCCTTCTATGGTGCGGAGTGTCTAGAAACCACTCAGTTGTAGCACGTGCAGAATGAGGCCTGGCATTGTCTTGCTTCCCAGGAAAGATGTCATCTTGATGGCAGTTTTTGTCTCAGTACAATCCAAATATATGCCTCCATGTCAATGGTACCTTCACAATAATGCAAGTTACCCATACCGTTTGCAATGATGCACCTCAATACCAGCACAGACGTTTGCTTTTGCACCTGTCGCTGGTGAAAGTCTGGTTGGTCCCTTTCGTCTTTGGGACTGAGAACTCAGTGTCGATTTTTTTCCAAAAACAAGCTGAAACATGGACTCATCTGACCACAGCACACATTTCCATTTTCTTCTTGACCATCTGAGATGAGTTCAGGCCCAGAGAACTCGCCGGCATCTCCACATAGAACTGATGTAAAGCTTTCTCTTTGCGTAACAGAGATTCAAGTGGCATTTCTTGATGCAGCGTCAGACTGTGTTCAGTGAAAACGGTTTTCCAAATTACTCCTGAGCACATGTGTCTGTATTTATAATGATGAGTAACATGATGGTATCTTGTGCAGTGCCATCTGAGGGCTCAAAGGTCACGCACATTCAACAGAGGTCTACTGCCTTACCCTACACAGACTGAGATTTCTCTGGATTCCCTGAATCTTGTGACAATATTATGTATGGAAGATGATGAAAGGCATAAATGCTTTGCAATCTTGCATTGAGAAATGTGATTTTTTAATTGTTTGACAATTCTCTCATGATATTTGGCACAAAGTGATGAGCCATGACCCATCTTTGCTTAAAAATACTGAGAAGCACTTTTACACCCAAACATGATACCCTCAACTATTACCAATTCACCTGCTCATTGTGGACTGTTTCAAAAGAGTTGGATAATCTAATTTGGATAATCTTTTCACTTTTATTTTGTCTCTGTCCCAACTTTTTTGGGGTGTGTTGCAGCCATCAAAATCAAAATTTGTTCATATTTACAAAATACAATTATATTGGTCAATGAAAACATTGGAAAACTTTTCTTTGTACTTTTGTCAGTTACAAAAAGTTTAAATAAAATTAACAAATCACAGATTCTTGATTTTATTGCATTTTACAAAATGTCCCAACTTTTCTTGATTTGGGGTTGTATAAAAAAATAATCAATAAAACATATGGCAGAAAACCGTAAAAAATTATTTAAAGGGGTGATGAACTGAAAAATCTAATTTTCCTTGAGCTTTTGACATCTAAGAGGTCATCATATTATAAGAATATCCTGTAAATTTCAGAACTGAAAACGTCCATGTTAGTCCAATAAATGCTTTTATTGACACCAGGCTCAGCAAACGACTCGTTTTTCAAAGTGGGGAACTATGACGTCAAAGAGGATAAAACACCACCCCCGCTGAAGAAGATCAACGCCTACTTCAACACGGCTACTTTAGCCCCGCCCACCGATTCGCGCATTACACGCATAGCTAAATAACATGGGCCTACCTCGTGATGACAAACCGGATCGAGCTACAGAGCAATAAACATGACATTTACAAAATACTGTGCAGTGCCTGGTTGTGGAAGAAGACAGTCGCTGCATAAGCTTCCTCTGGATTCCAATAGGAATGCTTGGTTAAACTTGGTTAAAGACACAGGTCGAGACTGGATTTGCAGACCGATTAAGATTAGAAAACGGTGCTGTGCCTTCTATATTGGATCCGACAGGAATGGTGCAACACACTTATGTGAGTAAAATTTTTATTTAAAAAATAATAATAATCTGATAGGCTAGTATTGCATTGTTACAGATCGTTTGATATCTAATAATTATGTGTACATGTGTATCAGTCTAATCGTTACTGACGAGTGAGTTGAAACTCCTTATAATATGCAAAACTGTTATCCACTCACAGCAGTGGGCGTTTACTTCCAAGTCTTCAATGCGAGACGCCCATAAAAACCGAGCGTTTTTGAGCTAGGCTCAAAACTAGGGTAGAAAATAGCCTATTACTTATTCATTTTGATGTTTTTGAATGTAAAAACCAAGCGAACGTCATAAGTTGACCTCAGACAACAATATAAAATTTTTTAAAAAGCTAGTTCATGACCCCTTTAAAAATTAATTCCACTGTTTAATATTTTATCTAATAAATTACATTAATACATTGTAAGCATGCCTAAAGTCTCCAAATACTTTTTTGGGGCCAATGTATTTTAAATAATGAAACACAAACACAAATATTTCAGTTTTTTACTGTATTTTTCAAATAAATGCAACCTTGGTGAGCATAAAAGCAAAAAACATTTTAAAAAATCTTACCAACACCAATCTTTTGAATAGTAGAGGATAATATGTGCAAAACATTTACAGTAAAACTAGCCCTGCATATACAGTATATAATTTATGGCTTACAACTATAATAATGCATTAACTAAATGGATCCACAAAATGGATCACTTTTTTTGTGATCTTCCTCATTTGTAAGTCGCTTTGGAAAAAAGCATCTGCCAAATGAATAAATGTAAATCATCTAAACCATTGTTCTGTTTGAACAGAGTGGAAACTAGCACAGATAATAGAGATAAATCAGTGTGTGTTTTACCAGCAGGTTTGTTTGTTTCTGTGTGTGTTCTGGCTTATTTAATGCACTCCTGCGCACTGGGAGTCGCTCTGCCCCCTCTGTGCTGCTCTTGACCGCTGTGGCCTCCGGCACTGGAGCTAGTTTTCAGTGTGTTTGGCTGGGCTATTGTTTTTCCGCCTCTCTTTTCATCCCCCTCTCCTCATCTGCATTCTTTATTTGGCTCTGATTGGCGACCGCTGACCTTTAGAGTGGAGATGACTTCCTGTCCAAGAAACACCCCCGTATCTCATCACACACACACATTTAATATATGTATTATGTCACTCTGTGATTTCAAGCAGCTGTCAGGCTTGTTTACACACCACCGCATATAATAAGAGGACCAAAACAAAGGCAAAAAATTAATCGTGCACAAATACGAGGAATGTCTGAGGAACAAATAAACAACCTCAAAAAACACAGGCAGGGTCAACAGGCATTAAAGCCGACTTACCGTCTGTCACAAACACTCTCTGTTATTTTGAGGCATAACTGAAAATTATGTCATCGTTTACTCACACTCATGGTATTTTTCTGTTGTCTTTTGTCATGCTTGGTGCTGTAATGGCACTGGTCACAGTCTAATGTAATTGCGCTGTATGAAAAAGGGCAGCATGAACATTCCACCAAACACCTACTTTTACGTTCTACATGAGCAAGTAAGTAAGAGCAACACAATTTATCAAAATTATTAAAGTTCTTACTGTTGTTGCTTTATTAGATTATTAGATTGTGTCAGAATACAAATATCTGGGGGTTTTAATTGATTTAAAGTTTTCATTTACATCACATGTAAAAAGGGTCTGTAATCGAGTCAAATTTAAACTCAGCGACTTTAGAAACATTCGCCATCTAATGTCCACACAGGCAGCAAAAATGTACATGCACTCTATGATCTTCTCACAAATCACTTACTGTTTACCTATTTGGTCACGAGCTAATGTTACATCTCTGAAACCTCTGCAATCACTTTACAAACTAACTGTTAAAATTCTGGATAAGAAACCAAGTATTTCTCATCATTGTCCAATAATACAAAAACATAGATTACTCATAGATTAAACATGGTCAAATATTCAAATCTATGTCTTTTCTATAAAATTATTCATGGTTTATCATCCCCTCCTCTCCACCAGTTTGTCAACATCCGAACAGCTGATCACAGCAGAACCAGAGGTGCAGCGAGGGGAGATTGTATCATTCCCTTTAGGAAAAGTGTATTTGGTCACACTGCTTTTGCGGTTCGAGCTGCTATACCTCACTCCCATAACCATCAGAAATCTAAACACATATAGTACATTTAAGATCCAGTTAAAGAAATGGCTCATTGATTATCAGAGCTGTCAACATTAACTTATTTCTAGACCTGCTCTCTCTGCCCACTGCTGGCTTCTAGCCTTGTGTTTGTGTTTGTGTATGTGTAATTTTTTGTCTGATGTTTGTTTGTACATTTTAACATGATAGTATTTCCTACTAAATGTGTTGTATTTTTTATATTGTTACGTAAATATGGCTAACTCTGGCATATTGACAGAATGTTTATTAATATGCATTGTCCCTGCAAAAAAAAAAAAAAAAAAAAAATATATATATATATATATATATATATTAGTGCTGTCAAACGATTAAAATATTTAATCGCGATTAATCGCATTAATGCAATAGTTAACTCGCGATTAATCGCACATTTTTATCGATACTAAATCCCTTGATTTCTATTTGTCCCATTATTTTTTCTAATTTGAATGCTCTTATCAACATGGAAAAGTGGATCGGCAGTAAGTTTGTTCTTAGCTGTGGTATCCATGTGCTTCTGTCTGAAGTCATCCATTGTAGAGCTTAGATCGGGCCCAAAAAATCAAGCCCGACCCTACCCAAGCCCGTGCACATTGTGTCCGAGCCCGGGCCGGCCCGACACATTAACTGCAATTATGAGCCCGATTGAAACCCGACCATTTTTTTAATACGTGGGTTGTTATAACTGACGTTCTCAACTACTTTCTATGTTACTTTCTCCCGCCCGCAACATTTTTGTCCCACTCCCGCCCGCAAATAGACTTTTTTTTGTAGGCTACCTCCAAATACTTACACAGAGTGAGTGCTCGCACTCGGCAATCAAACCTAGTCCCGTGCTGCACTCTCTAGATCGGCGTCTCGCGCTCGCGCCATCCACTCAAAACGTAATGTACTACTCTTTGGCCGGCGCGCAAGCCCAAACAAGTGTGTGCGACGTGCCTGTTGTTTTGTTTCCGGTCTAGCTATCCGGTGTGATGTTGTAGTTTTTAACGTTACTAGTTGTTGCAACAGCATGTGAAAAAAACTACAAAGTTTGCTAGGCCAAAAAGAGTGTTAACCTTGAGATAAAAAAAATTGACGCCGTTAAAATGTGTTTGCGTTAACGCCGTTAATAACGCGTTAATATATAATATACAGCACTAATATATATATATATATATATATATATATATATATATTGTTATATTGTTATATTTGTGCGCACTATTTAGTTCTAAAAATAAATTTCTACATGTTTTATCTTTAAATGCATATTTTGGGTCAAATGTAACTTAAGCTCTATCGACAGCACTACACGATTAGAATAATGCATTTGCAAAGGAAGTCTAATGAGGCAATTATACACCACCAGAATTTACACATCATTCAACAGATTTTACTTTTTTTTGAAAAGTCACTTGAAAAGTCACTTTAGCTCACAAAGGCTGTGTTTATTTGATCAAAAATACCATAAAACATTAATATTGTGAAATATTGATTAATATTTATGAAATAAATATGTTTTCTAAACATCAGTCTTCAGTGCCACATGATCCTTCAGAAATCATTCGAATATGCTGATTTGGTGCTCAAGAAACATTTATTATTATTAATGTTGAAAACGTTATTTTTTGAGGATCCTTTGATGAATAAATTATTAATGTCACTTTTGACCAATTGTAATGCATCCTTGCTGATTATATATATATATATATATATATATATAAAATTTTTATTTAATTTAAAAATAAAATTTTTAAATTAAATGTAAAAGCTGCAAAGTGATGACAGAATACATTTCTGTCCTGTAAAACAAACCCAATAAAATATAATTTGTTGGCTGAAACTGGTATCTCTCCTGTACAAACCTGCTTAATTACCAAATAGTACTTATTCAATTTTAGTCTCTCCAAGATAACACAGTCACCTGTGGCTAGTCAGAGAATTACAGATTCAGTAAAAACGCATTATCTTTAGCCTAGGCTGTTAATAAAAAATAAAAAAAAATGCAATTGATTGGCTAATGGGCTGCAAGTGTGATATTTTAGTTGATGTCCTCCGCTAACCCTCACCGAATCCATATTTCTGCTGAAAGGAAGAGTAATAGATATAAGCTTTCAGCAGAAAGGAAAATGCCTTTTTGGCACAAGACAGAGTCAAGCTGTGAGTTGTGAAGGCAGACATAAAAGAGGAATGGCAAACTCATCTCCTGTGTGAATGTACTGTCCAATCTGCAATCCTCTCCGCACTTCAGCAGCCCTCGCTTTAACAGAACACCAGAACATACATCTTTGGCCCTACACACTTTCTCTCCCTCTTTCTATCTTTTTTATAATAATATATAGATTTTTTGGGAGGTGGAGCTATAGCCCTCCATTCACATAATTTATGAGAGCAGTTATCTTGGTACAAGGTGAACTTGACTAGCCGTTAGTGAAAGTTCACTGTATCTTTCATTCAGATTTTATTTGTTTTGTTTAAATACGCTTCTCTGACTGGGGTACGTATAGCTCTGCCGAATTATCAACACAAATAATTAATTGATCTCCCTAATTAAGTGACAGTAAATACATTTATAATGTTACAAAAAATATATATTTCAAATAGATTTTTCCTGAATCCTAAAAAAAAATGTATCATGTAAATATTGCAAGTGTAAATATTAGCACAACGTCGATAATAAGAAATTGGGTAACACTTTATTTTGATGGTCCCTTTTGAACATTCTGTTAACTATAAGTAACTTTGCAACTACATGTCAACTAACTCTCATTAGAGTATTAGTAGACTGTCTGCTTCATATCTGCAAACTCTTTATTGTGATGGTCCTCCAACAGACACTCTACTGACTATAAGTAACTTTGCAACTACATGTCAACTTATTCTAACCCTACCAGTCTACTAATACTCTACTAATACTCTAATGAGAGTTAGTAGACATGAAGGTGCAATGTTACTTACAGACAACAGAATGTGTTAAAGGGACCATTAAAATAAAGTGAAACGAGAAATTGTTATTGAACAGCACATCAGCATATTAGAATCATTTCTGAAGTATCATGTGACATTGAAGACTGGAGTAATGACTAAAATGTCCCTTATTCATATCAAATTCACACATAGCATAAATCCAACTGCATTTAAAATCTCAAACGCATTATAGAAATGAAAATACACACAGTCTTAGTGCAGTAACTCAAGCCAACATACACATCCACTGACACAAGAACACGCATACAATTGTAGCTTACAGAAAATAAAAACAAATAATGAAACTTAAGGAATAATTCCTTTTTATGTACTGAATATCACCAGAGGATTCCAAAAAGGTTCATCCTGTTTTGAATATTCTGAGGTCTCCAAAATTCAATTCAAAAAGCATATATATGATTATCTCCCCTTTCCTCTCAGATGTCGGAGGCTTGTGTCAAAAAGGATGTCATGGGTTGCTATGAGAGACAGAAAGCCAGTCCAAGCCTGATTTGGACCTTCCTGAACCACTGGGACTTCAATCTGTTTTCCTCAGTGTGGATGGTAAAAATACCAGCTATCTTTGACTTTCTGGGGACAGTGCTGCTATATAACAGGCAAGACATTTTTTGAAGCAAAATACTATTATTTGCATTTTGTCATTTAACAGATTTGGTTTTGATTATATATAAAGACAATACGAATAAGAAACCTAAAAAAAACAGGAATAAAGGAATTCCTTACAGTAAAAGAGGGATTTTCCCTCCCACACAGAGAATATTAAGCTGGATGTAAACTCCATTTGACTGAATAAAATATAAAACGTAAAAACATAAGATAGATTCCAATATAAATATGGTTCTTTGATATTGTGATGGACTGTAATTCCTTCCGTTTAGATTTCTGTAAATATAATAAAGAATTCCATGACACACGTGAAATCTGAAGTTAAAGAGAAATTAAGTCGCCTATGGCAAATAAACCATACATTCAGAAATGGGATGCCGAAGCAAATACATTATTCTTTAATTTAGAGAAAACAACGTCTTACACTTTCTGTGTTTTGTATTTATGAATCAAAAACAATTAAAAAAATAATATATACTTTACTTTCTAGCCATCTCATGGGCATTAATAACTAAAAAAAAGTTTCAGTTTTAAAGCATCAACATTCAGGCTCCTGCAAAGACAATAACCCAGCACTTCCCGACGCAAAGGTCATTCCAAAAAGGAATCCAGGTACATGATGCCTCCTCCTTAAGTACCCTTAAGTATGCAGAGATGACAACCTCAAAATGCATTAGGACAAATACAGTGAAGGAACTCATCTAACATGGTGAAAGGGGAGAAATCTAGATCATTGATTACCAAAAAATGTTGATTATGAATATACATACATTCAATTTTATGAAAAGAGTCAAGCCATTAGCAACATGCTACAATCAATCTCTATAAAATGCTGGAGAGATTATGTACTTTGTAGGCCAACCTGGAAATTAGCATCACCCTAGTTACCTAGACAAAAGGCAAGTTTTGTTCAACAAGATAATTTTCACAACCAACACACACACACACACACACACACACACACACACACACACACACACACACACACACACACACACACACACACACACACACACAAGAAGAAAAAAAACTCACCTTTTATGAATTTTTTAACCTAAATACAATCGGTTGAGGTAAATTGGTAAAGTTAGGCTATAAGCGAAAACACCATGGCTGCATGACGTCAACAACAACTTTTTCAATCTTTATTTAAAAAAAAAAAAACATGATAAGGATGCCCACTATGCTCTTTTTGTGGTACTGTGGATGAATCCGACTGCATTATTATGTTGCATTACTTTTAAACATCATGGCATCTTTCCCTTGAGTCCCAGAGGGCCACAGGGGTTCAGACGGTTGATCTTCCGAGCAGACGCTCAGCAGGGGTTGAAAATAAGTCGAGCGGAGGGTCAGAAAGCATGCGGCTCTGGAAAAATCAGGCTGGATATTTAGGGAGTAATGCATGCGAGTGCTCCAATCAAAGTGACTGAATTAGGCCAGGTATCTGGCCGCCTGTCACTGGACTTACCCACACACACCCCCACTGGATATATACACTCAACAACCCCCTAATGACTGCCCATCTCTTTCCTGTCCTGCTCCATCACACACAGACTTTCTGAGGATTCTGTACCCATGGCACACACACCTGCCGAATCTGACAATTCACATATTCTAGTCTGTTTCTCAGGACAGTGCTGGGTTTAATGTCCATGTTTGTGGGGGACAGGAAAAAAATGAAAAAAGAGAGACAGAAAGACATAGAAAACAAGAAAGCAAGAATTGGCAGTCCCAAGGAAGTGTGAGAGCATCATACCCTGGTCTGTTTCAGGACGTACGGTCCAGCAGAATTGGATTATAGTTGCTTCCGTGCTTTTAGTGTAAGTGCTGTGTTTAGGCGGGCATGTAACAAATAAAAACCCATTTTTAATCTCTTTTAAGGGTTTAAAATTCCTATCCAGCCACATAGAAGGCACTTACTGAATTCACCTGTACACAAACCATACACAACTGTCTGGAAAAGAGAATAGCCAGGCGGAATGAGGTTGAGGAAGACCGACAGCTGTACGTCTCCGATTCAGCTCTTAAAATCAAATGAATCGACTCATTTAAGCACAAACTCAGACACACTTAAATTGGGGTCAGTGAGGATGGAAAAGTTTGGCGTAGGTTAAAAGCACATGTTCCCGCAGAGGCTTCTGGGAATCAATGGATGGTCTGATCTTTTAAGTGTTCTGGGACTGGATGCTCAAGGTTTGATGTTATTGGTGTGTGTGTGTGTGTATGTGTATGTGTATGTGTGTGTGTGTGTGTGTGTGTGTGTGTGTGTGTGTGTGTGTGTGTGTGTGTGTGTGTGTGTGTGTGTGTGTGTCGGTGGTCCTGGTAAACCCGAAACACTTACAATATGGATTTAAATCCGATCACTCAAACCCACAGCTGGTCTGAGATGCATTCCAGACGAAACTGGAGAAGTGTAAATGCCTCTGGTTGATAAAACCACATATGTATGTAAATTTTAATCCTACCAAAATGTTACAAAATGAAAAAACTTGTGAGAGCGTATTATAGGCTACAAGATTATAGTCAGATATGACTGCACTGCAACACGCATTGCAACAGATGAGTAGTTGAGTATCTCTACAATACTCAAAAGTAGTGTAACTAAATGATCTGACCAGTGCTGATTCAACTCTCCTATAATTGATAAATAAAATGCAGCTCATATCTATTGCTTTTGTTGATGTGGACTCGGTAATTGAAGATCAGAATTATTTTTTATTTTGCGGATACACAATTAAGTGGCTAAGTATAAAAGGAACCATTTGTGAGTGTGTGTGTGTGTGTGTGTGTGTGTGTGTGTGTGTGTGTGTGTGTGTGTGTGTGTGTGTGTGTGTGTGTGTGTGTGTGTGTGTTTAGGGGGGTGATTTACGCTGATGTATATAGAGCAAGAAAGGAACACAGAGTGTTCATTTTCCTATAATGCCCCTAAAGGGACAACATTTGCACATATTCCTCTCAGGGAACACAAAGCCCTCACAATGGGTAAATGGGTATCGATTAAACTTGGAATTACTTTGAGGCCAGCATGTTAAATGAAAAGAGAATGAAAAAAAAAAGATCTTGATCCCTGGTCAGTCATCGGCAGCACAAGCCAAGCCGCAAACGTAGTGAGCACATTACTCCAAACCACAACACTGTTCATCTGCTCCCAAACAGACCACACAGCACAAATAACCATTTGCAGAACAGTTTGAATTTTTAGATGAATTCACCACAATTGAGTATTTCAATAGCCCTGGACCTATCTGCACCTCATACAAAGCTAAACATATTATAAGCAGGGTTACGCAAGAGGAGATTAAATTAGAAACAACCTAGTTTAAAGCAACCTTATGATGATAAAGGAAAAGTAATAAATTATTTGTAAATGAGGCAACATGCCTCCAAGCACATGAAACAGATGTTCAGACACAAGTAGACTGAATAAGAATGTCTTGCTAAATTATCATTTGTTTAATGGATCAATCATGGATGGATGGATGGACATAATTATATTAAAAATTAAGATAACATTTTAGAATAAGGTTTCATTAGTTAACATTATGATGATTATACATTGTGTGTATTTTTTGTGTGTATACATTGTGTGTGTGTGTTTTTTTTTTTTTTACTTAATCTGTTTAAACATATGCATTTCAAAGAAATTAAACTCGCTGTGGTAAACAACAATGATGGATGGATATAATCATATTACAAATTAAGGTAACACTTTACAATAAGGTTTCATTAGTTAACCACTTTAGTTAACATGAACTAAGAATTAACAGCATTTATTACTCATTTTTCATGTTAATTGCAACATTTACTAATTACATAATTAAAATCAAATGTTGTATTTGTTAACATGAATGAATCCACTGTGAACTAACAAACAATGAACAGCTGGATTTATATTAACTAACATTAACAAAGATTAATAAATACTGTAACAAATGTATTGCTTATAGTTCATGTTAGTTAATATATTGACTAATGTTAACAAATGAGACCTTATTGTAAAGTGTTACCAAAATTAATTTAATAATTAGTTTTACAAATATAATTTCACAAAGCACAAAATTGATTGATAATTTAGAAATAATTTCAGTAATATCAATAAAACATAATTAACCTTAATTGTAAGTTACATTCATTCTGTAAAAATAGTGTTCATTGTTCATGACACTTAGGGCGTTTTCACACCTGAAAGTCCGCACCAAGGTCCGAACCAAAGTTGACGTTTTGATACATTTTATAATTTCAGAAAGTTTTGGTTTGGTTTCACACTGCAATTATGCGAGCGCACTAAAGAACTTTACGTGACATACTTGCGTCCTGTCGTCATCATTTATGTGGGCTGCATCTTGACATTGATTGGTTTGTAAATGGACGTGCGTCTGACGTCAGCGTGTTGTCAATTCGGCGGGTAACTTTGACAACATGAATGAACAGACGCATATCGTTGCAACTGTATTGTTATTTTTATGGCATTATTACCTGCAGCACCAACTATACACAAGGCTAGTTCAAATTCGCCAAATGAACGTCCTCGTCGTGCGAACATTTTATCGGCGGCGGCAGGAAAGGAGGAGGAATGGTCTGATGTCATCAGACCATGATACTTTAATTTGATACTTTATGGACATAGATGGCAGCATGTCCGCGTGCGTCTGTGTGTAGTCTTAATTTTAATTTTATGTCAAAGACAATTTTATTCGTTTTATGTTTTTTTTTCTACCTTTACTTATGGAGTTCGTTGTCTTATGTTAAGACTAGCCGGGGATTGTTTGCTGACCATGTGTGTTTTTATATCCCCGCCAACGGAAGAGAAGAGCTGATCTGCCGATCGTGCTGGGATATCTTCATTAACGAAGGGAAGACGCCGACCCACTGGATTGAGTGTATTAGGCAATACTTCGCCAAGGAAAGTGCTTATTTCGTTAATGCTTGTGGCCTTGTCCATAGACTAGCGTCTCGAGAATTTGGTCGCTGCTTGTTGTTCTGGCACTGATCCTTTTCTGGTTGTTTTTTTGTTTGTTTTGATTTTCTCTCGGTGCGGGCAATATTATCTGTTGGCGTGAATTCCTCTTTCTGCACCGTGGTGTCGGGCAGCGTTCCGTGAGGGGAGTTGAAGTACCACAAGTCTACACGTCAGCAAAGAAACCTACATATTTTATACTGGTTGTCGGCTCAGTTGGACTTTGAAAGGACAATGCGGTTTGTTTCATCTAATTGCGCGGCTTTGGTGGCATTTCTGGGTGTGATACTCTACCAGGGAAACATCGGCTACAGGTATGACTCAGACTTTCCGCTATATAACGATATTCCCTCAACTTTAAAATGGACAAATTGGACGGGGATTGGTATACAAACTTTGACGTTCTCTCGGACTGGCGTTTGAAGTCACTGCTTTCAAACTTTGTGTATGAGAACTCCATAGTTTCTGCTCAAACAAATAAGGAGCCCAGCATCTTAAACTGTTCCACTTGTCTGAAATTTCCTGTTGGAAATGTAAGCGATACAGTAAGGCGTCGGAGTTTCATAGTTCTTATGTTACTGATATCAGGTAATGTATTACCAAATCCTGGTCCTTTTAATGATACTTCTCTAATGTTCAAAGTTCTGCTGATTTTAAATCTAGATCAGGATTAGGTTTTATTCACATGAATGTGAGAAGCCTGCTTCCTAAGTTGGACTTGGTGCGTATCTGGGCAAAAAATACCAGTGCTGATGTTATAGTGATATCTGAAACATGGCTTAAAAAAAACAGTTTCAGATAGTGCCATAGATATTGATGGTTATACTGTTTATAGGACTGACAGACCAAAAAGGGGAGGGGGGGTAGCAATCTATGTTAAGGACAGTTTTGAAGTTACTGTATTGCTCTCTGAGTCAGTAGTTAAAAAGTATGAATTATTAGCTTTAAATCTTATCGTTTCTAAGACTTTACATCTTACTGTAGTTGGTTGCTACAGACCCCCATCAGCTAGTACTGATGCCATTTCCTCTCTGATACACTCGGTGACTTCTTTGAATTACAAGGAGCTTGTTCTTCTTGGTGACTTTAATGTAAACTGGCTACATTCAGTATCTGATTGTTTCAAAGCAATTTGTGACTCTTTAAATCTCTTTCAGCTAGTTGAGACACCTACTAGACCTAACTTGAAGGATTACAAAAAGTCCACATTAATTGATCTTATTTTCAGTAATTTGCCTCACAAGTATTCTTCGGCCTCTGTATATGCTAATGATGTTAGCGATCACTGCGTCGTTGCCATAGTCAGAGATACCAAATTACCCAAGCATAAACCACGTATGATCACTAAACGTTGTACACGATATTTTAATGAACAAGCCTTTCTTTTTGATGTAGCATGCTATGATTGGGACAGGATTTTTCTTATTCCCGATGCTGAGTCTTCCTGGTATTACTTTTATGATGGATTTTTATCAATCATCAATAGGCATGCACCTTTCAAAAAATTCTGTGTTAAAGGTAGGGATAATCCCTGGTTTTCTGAAGCCCTTTCTGTTCAAATTCGTGAGCGGGATGTGGCATGGGCAAAAGCCAGACATTCTGATGTTGGCTCCGATTGGATCCGTTTCAGGCAGCTCCGGAATAAATGTACAGTCGCTATTAGAAAAGCAAAGGCTGATTATTTTATTGAAAAAAACACTATTAACTCAAACAATCCCAAGAAATTCTGGCAGAACATAAAACTGATATCAGGTAGTATATAGTAAAAACAAGTCTAGTTTTCCATCATGTATAAAAATGGATTCCACTAGCATATCAGATAAAGGACATATGCTCAATTGCTTCAATAAGCACTTTGTTGCCTCCGGGTTTCTATTTGAACCACTAAATTTTATAGGTTCTAATTCTGATTTTATTAATGCAGAAAGTTTTCTAGAAAAGGAAGAGTTTAGATTTAAACAAATTAAGAGCACTGACGTTTATAAAGCACTCTGTCTGCTTGACGTAAGCAAATCTCCAGGTCCTGATTGTATGGAGCCTGTGTATTTGAAACTAGCAGCAGATTATATTACATCTGCTTTAACCTATATCTTTAATCTTTCTTTAAATACTGGTGTTATTCCAGAAATTTGGAAATCAGCACTTGTTGTTCCTTTATTAAAAGGGGGGGATCCCACTATAATGAATAATTACAGACCTATCTCAAAGCTCTGCGTTTTATCTAAGATATTAGAAGGCCTCATTGGTGAACAGTTGACATGCTATTTGAATGCAAATGGAGTGTTGTCTATCAATCAATCTGGGTTTCGCAAAAAACACAGTACTACAACGGCTATTTTGAAAGTTTTAAATGACATTGTAGGGTCAATGGACAATGGTGAATCTTGTGCCTCGCTTTTCATCGATTTATCTAAGGCTTTCGATACAGTGGATCATGGTATCTTGCTGCACAGATTGACGGTTGTTGGTTTATCAAGTCACGTTATTCCTTGGTTTAAAAATTATCTGAGTGGAAGAACCCAGTGTGTTCAAGCCGAAGGTAAACAATCTGATTCACTAGAGATTTTAAAAGGTGTTCCCCAAGGATCGGTGCTGGGGCCCCTTTTGTTCACCATTTACATAAACAGCCTTGATTATGACATTCAGGATGCAAACTTTCAATTTTATGCTGATGATTCTGTCGTGTACAGCAGCGCTTCTTCTGGACAGCAAGCCTTGTCTAAGCTTCATTCAGGCTTTAATATTATTCAGTTAAGGCTTCACAGTTTAAAACTTGTTCTGAATACCGATAAAACCAAGTATATGTTATTCTCCAAATCAAAAAAACCTAAAGATAACTCAGTATCTCTTCAGACCTTTCAAGGTACAGTGATTGAATTAGTAAAAGAGTACAAATATCTATGCATCATAGTTGATGATGCCTTATCTTTTAGTTCTCATATCACTCAACTGAAGAATAAACTGAAAATCAAGCTTGGGTTTTATTACAGGAACAAGTTTTGCTTCTCTTTTAATGTAAAAAAGAAATTAGTCTCTGCTACTTTTCTCCCTGTCCTTGATTATGGTGATGTTGTATATCAGTTTGCACCTTCTTATCTTCTTTCTTCCTTAGATGCTGTTTATCATGATGCTTTAAGGTTTATATCAAATTGTAAATCTTCAACCCATCACTGCACTTTGTACCATAGAGTAGGTTGGCCTTCTCTGTCTACCAGAAGAAAAATGCACTGGTACTTAATTATTTACAAAGCTATCTTGGGGTTGTTGCCTTCTTATCTCTGTTGTTTCATGCAGCAGAAAATTATTAAGAATTATTCTCTTCGTTCGCAAAACTTCTATACTCTCTCTGTTCTTTTTACTCGAACTGTGTTAGGTAAGAAGTCTTTTATGTACGCAGCGCCGTTTGATTGGAATCTCCTCCAATCTAAATTAAAATTAGAAAATCTGCTGACTCTAGACCGTTTTAAATCAGTGATCCGGCGAATAGAAGTTGACCTAACATTATGCAATTGTTTTTAAGTGTTTTCAATCTGTCTGTGTGATTATCTGTGATGGAACTGATGTACTGCTGCACATTTTGTCCGAACCATACAGAAATGCTTTCACACTAGAAACTAACCAAACCTTTGTTCAGTTTGATCCGGACCGAGACTACCTCTTTTCGTCGGACCAAATTTCCTCTGTTTGGTCCGGACCGTGGTCCAGGGTAGGTTTCACACCTGTAATTTTGATTCGGACCAAACTGAAAAGTCCGAAAGTCCGGACCAAACAAGGTAGGTGTGAAAGGGCCCTTAAAGGGTTAGTTCACCCAAAAATGAAAATTCTGTCATTAATCACCCTTATGCATGCCTTTGGTGTGAGAGACCCGGGTTCGAATCCACTGTGAGACACCAATGTGTCCCTGAGCAAGACACTTAACCCCTAATTGCTCCAGAGGCGTGCGACCTCTGAAATATAGCAATTGTAAGTCGCTTTGGATAAAAGCGTCAGCTAAATGAATAAATGTAAATGTAAATGTAATGTTGTTCCAACCCCGTAAGACTTTCGTTCTTCTTTGAAACACAAATTAAGATATTTTTGATGAAATCTGAGAGCTGGCTCACTCCTTCATAGGCTGCAAGGTAATTGATATCTGCCAGAAAAGTTAGTACAGACATTGTTAAAATAGTCCAAGTGACTACAGTGGCTCAACCTTAAGTTTATCAAGTGACGAGAATACTTTTATTCAACTATTAATTTTCTTCTGTGAGGGCCTCTGAGTGAGGTCCACTGACGTAGGCTCACTATTGGCTCACGCTGGTCATGTGTGTGATGCTGGCCAATGGCGAGCCTACGTTCTGACGTACAACCCAGAAGCGCTGTGCTGTTACACTACATGAACTCACTCAGAGGCCCACACAGAAGAAAATTAATAGTTGAATAAAGTCGTTATTTATGTTTTGTTTTTGCGCATAAAAAGTATTCTCGACGCTTGACAAACTCAAGGTTTTAACAATGTCTTTACTAACTTTTCTGGGATGGCAGATATCAATTGCCTAGCAGCCTATGAAGGAGTGAGCTAGCTCTCAGATTTCATCAAAAATATCTTAATTTGTGTTCCGAATAACTTCTTATGTGGAAAATCGCTTGCTGCCCTCAATCTGCACTTGCGCCACAGCAATGCAGTGATGTGACATCATGTACAAAGTTACAACCACCGTTTTGTTTAAAAATTGACACAAACTATAAATCGAGAAAAATTAAAACACACCTTTCTCTACATACGGTAGTGTTCATGCTTAAATGTAATGGGATATGCACTGTACAATAAATAATGAGTAGCACTTATGTGTACTATTATAAGACCACTGCAAATAGACCGTTAACTACATAAATACACACATCATTGGCGTGCCAAAGTATTAGATGTGAGAGCACTACGCACCACAGGGTTACATCCATGTATGTGTGGGTGTGTGTATAACCTTGTGTTTACACTAAGTTCACGGCCAGATGATAATGCAGCAGACAAAAGCATTTTACACAACACAATTGTTTCATAGAAATGCAGCATTATACAACTGATGGCCACATAAATACCAAATCCAAGGCCAGTATGAAAAAAAAAAAGCGCTCAGATTAACACACTGTGGCGAGCAGGACGAGGCAGAGGGACATGAGAGAACGGCGCAAGGCCGGTGGCGTGAGTGATAATGAATGACACCTGTGAGACGCACCAGTCTCCCATCTCTCACGGAGGAGCGGAAACATAAAAGGAGGAGTGACGACTGTGAAGATCGAGAGAGGAACAGGCCTGATTTTATGTTGTGTTTTGTTTCTGTTTTGTGTGGCCAGCAGTAGTCCGTGAGGGGCTGCTGGCTTATACTTTTGATTTGGTATTTGTTTTATTTTATTATTAAAATGTTTGAATGTTCGCCAGTTCCCGCCTCCTTCTTCCCATAACATCTGAACCCCGTTACACACACCTAAACTAAAGGGAACTGAAATAAATTAGGTACAATAGGATGCTTACACCAAAATTCAGACATTATAAACTCTTTTAAATGTCATGCTGAATGGATTTTGAGAATGTGCATCCACTTCACCCCACTCTCCACTCTAGCCTAGCCTGGATTCTTCCACTCGTATGCAAATTTCAGTTTATCTCTCCCTGTGTCACACACACACTGGGTCTATAGCTTAGATTAGCTACAGAAGGGGTCAATTGACCTTGCTAACTGCCTAAAAACACATTAGCGTTATTTCCAGCACAGCTCTCAAGCTATCAGTACTCCCCATGTTCAACGCAGCTTCCACCTGTTGCTTTCCAAACCATTACGGACAGAAATTTACTGACCCTGAGATGAATCAATTTAGGGCATAGCTAATGTTTGCTACCGGCAGTGAGAATGTGTGAACGGTGGATGACGTGCATAGGCTAATCAATAATCAATAGTGTGGTTTAGGCTGTGTTGCCATTGGTTCCCTTGTGCATTAAATGAGACTTATTGGCATGGTGATCTGCATTTTGCCATTAGTGATTAGCAAACAGCCGCTAGGCCCATGCAGTTAAGTGGGTCTAATGTTATCTGCATTAACTACTAATGACAGCAGGGTACACCCAGATTACCAAACAGTCACCAAACAACTATACTGTCATTTGAGGTCTCCTGATCATTTTTTACAGTTTCAACCTGTTAAATTGTTATAGCTATAGTCAGAAATAAACTATAGATAAATGAATAAAGTGCCTCTGGCATAGCCTTAAGTCATCATGTTTGTGCATATTAAAATTTCCATGGACTTTAGTCAGGGCAGACAACATTTAATTTGAGACAAATGAGGAGGAGGTTTTTTTTTTTCAACTTTTTGATGGCTGAACGGCTGGTATCAAGGTAAACTAAAGTAAAACTCACTGAAATTACAATATTACAAGTCTGATTCTGAATCACTACTGTTTTAATATTGATAATAATAAATGTTTCTTAAAAGATTAGTTCACCTCAAAATGAAAAAGTCCTAATAATTTACTCACCCCAATGCCATCCAAGGTATCCATGTCTTTCTTTCCTAAGTGGAAGAGAAAAAAAGTTTTTTGAGGAAAACATTTCTGGATTTTTCTTCGAATAATGGGCATAAATGGCAACCAGCGTTTTGAAGTCCAAATCAATGCAGTTTCAAAGGTCTTTGAAGTGCTTGAAAAAGCTGTCCACGATCCGGCTGAGGAAGAGAGTCTTGTCTAGCGAAACGATAGGTCATTTTCAAAATGCGCGGGGACCTACGTCATCACATTGAAAGGTCACCCTGCGAAGGAGGATAGTTCAAATTGTATTGTATGTTGAATGACATATTTATGTCTTTGTGTCATATTATTGTTTAAAATGGTCCGTAGTTCCCGGTGCGTTGCAGATCAGCTCAATCCGAACAATTGTAGTTAAAAAGTATATATATATATTTTTTTTTTTGAAAATGACCTATCGTTTCGCTAGATAAGACCCTCTTCCTCAGCTGCGATCGTGCACAGCTTTTTCAAGCACTTCAAAGACCTTTGAAACTGCATTGATTTGGACTTCAAAACGCTGGTTGCCATTGAAGTCCATTATTCGAAGAAAAATCCAGAAATGTTTTCCTCAAAAAACTTATTTTCTCTTCCACTGAGGAAAGAAAGACATGGATATCTTGGATGGCATTGGGGTGAGTAAATTATTAGGAAATTTTCATTTTGAGGTGAACTAATCCTTTAAACCAAATCAGCATATTAGAATGATTTCTGAGGGATCATGTGACACTGAAGACTGAAGTAATGATGGTGAAAATTCAGCTTTGCCCTCACAGGAATTAAATACATTCAAAAATATATTAAAGGGGTGGAATAATGCCCTTTTCAGAAGATGTAAAATACGTTTTTGATGTCCCCAGAGTGTGTATGCGAAGTTTTAGCTCAAAATACCCCACAGATATTTTTATATACCATGTTAAAACTGACACTTTTTGAGGATAAGCAAATACGCACAGTTTTTGTGTCTGTCCCTTTAAATGCAAATGAGCTGCTCCTCCCGGCACAGAGGGCGGAGCTTCAACAGCTTGTGTCATTTTACCTCACACAGACATAAACTGAAAATTTCAAAAACTTTTAGCCTTTTATGTTCAGAGTCAGACAAAGAGGGAGAGGCTCAAGAGGAAGTGACAACATGTAGAATGCAACAGGACATTTCTGAATGGTTAGTTGATGAATTTATGTAGGTTATGTGTAGTTATTTTCTAGTCATTGATTAGCATTTTCTGTCATGATAATCTATAAATAGCGTTCCCGGGGGAGGGATTTATGCAAATTTTAGGGTTCTTGATGTCACTAACCCAGGAGGAATGTTTATTGTAGTCCTTAAAAAGCAATTTTTTTTTAAAGGAAATGTCTTCCTTTGCTTTGAACTTTGAGCATTGTAACTTTGCAGATGTTGTTTATGCTCAAACAGCAACATTACACACTAACTAAAGTTAGAAAAGTGAAATCATAATCAACCACCCCTTTAAAATAGAAAACAGCTATTTGAAATTGTAATACTGTTTCACAATATTACTGTTTTACTGCATTTTTTTTATCAAATAAACAGTCTGGGTGAACATAAGAGACTTCTTTCAAAAAAATTGTTTAAATCGTACAAACCTCAAACTTTTGAACAGTAATGTGTATATATATACAGTACACAAAATGCAATTTGAAGAGATGTGATTAATTAATATAATAACATTTAATAAGTTTAATAAGTGCTCTGTAATAATGAATTTAACAATAGCATTTCAATAAAATACAGTTTTGTTTGATAAATTTCTATGTACAAACTGCCTGGACTGGACTAGCCATCTCCTCTGGTACTGAACATGTTTCATACTCACTGTCACGTTTTAAGTTTGTTTTCATTCATGTTTGTATTTCTGTTCTAGTCTTTTGTTGTCAGTTTGTTTATTAGTTCAGTCTTCCTCAGTCCCCTGACTGTTTGTCTCCTTGGTTACAGATTGATTTGAGTATTGTGTTCAGGTGTGTCTTGCCTATTAACTCGTTAGTCACTGTGTATTTTATTCTGTGTTTTCCCCAGTTCTAGGTCTGTCGTCGTTACTGTGTTACCGTTGCTATTTTGCTGGTTGTTCTGACTATTTCTGAGTATTTTTGTTAGTTTGAGTTTGTTTGCAATAAAGACTGCTGCACATAGATCCAGTTTCTTCTCTGCTGCAACCATACCCCTGACACTTATCAGTAGAGACAGTGAACTTAAAATAGCTGTGACATGGGAGACTAGGGACTATTGTTTAACCATGAGCTGCTAGCACAGTGGCTACTCATCTCATATTTTCTAATGAGTTTGGCAGATAGCGGTAAGGCTAATGTCTTGTGTTTCCTGATGAGGAGGGCTGCCACCACTGAGGCTAATGTTTAATGCCTCCTGATGACAGGGGCTGCTAACACTGGCTAATTTCATGCATGAAGACCCATTCGCATCTCGACCGCTGTACTGGCACACTGATGCTAATTACAGCCCAAAACTGCTTGACTCCTGCCATCATCCACAGTTACCCTGCTATATTTTAACCAATGAAACTATCAAAATCCCAATGTATGGACTGAACATGGAATATCTTTGTGTGTATATGTATACACATGATGCTACAACCATGACAGTGTGATGCTAAACTTGGTTCTCATTAAGCCAAGCCTACAATCTTTATACATGTATGTAACGAGGTTCAGTTGTTATGGGAAGGAGGTGGGACAATCAACATTTTTAATCAAATGAAACAAATACAAAACAAAAATACAAGCCAGCAGCCCCTCACGGACGACTGCTGGCCACACAAAACAGAAATAAAACAACATAAAATCAGGCCTGTTCCTCTCTCGATCTTCATCGTCGTCACTCCTCCTTTTATGCTTCCGCTCCTCCGTGAGAGATGCGAGACCGGTGCGTCTCACAGGTGACGTTCATTATCACTCACGCCACCGGCCTCGCGCCGTTCTCTCACGTCCCTCGGCCTCGTCCTGCTCGCCACAATGTATATTATTGCCCTAAAACGCTTTTAGAGTAATGCATTTGACAGCGATGTCACATGGTAACTCTTCTCAGGGTTGGCCAGATGAACAAATTAAAGTAGTTTGTAATTACTGGATTTTTTTAATTAAATTTTTTATAATCCTTTAGTAGAAATTGCACAGGCAGAATTGGACATATTACATTTAAACCATTATACATTTTTTGTCTCCAATAAGTAGGCCCGTAGCGGCGCAAACGACACTTCATTTTTGCACCGTTCCTTGCGTGTGTGTGCAAATGTGCGTGTGTGCCTCATGAAGCGCATGTAAGCTCACCCCCGTCAACAAAACCGAACAATCAGTCCAGATGTTTTTTATGAGCACTGAAAACATTAAAATGAGCACCACATCCAAGTGTGATTTGGCTCATTTGAGTACCAAACATTTAACAGTGTAGATATAGTACTCTGAAAGAACCAGATCAAAATTGTTGTGCATTGAATGTGCACCCCTGCCATTTCCATGTTACAAAAAATAATCGTTATATTAATCGTCCAATTAGTCGTTAGATTAGTCGACTAATCGATAAAATAATCACCCGACTAATCGTTTAATTAATAATCGTTTACCCCAGCCCTACCAATAAGAGAAAAAAAAACTACAAGATTTGACAGCAGAACAAAGGAGGATTTGTCTTTATGAGGCCATAAGCATCCCCTTGAGGAAGACCCCTTTTGTGTCTTTAAGAATAGATCTCTGAGCCATGGAATTGTCTTTCTTAGTGAGACGCAGGTGTTTGATCAACAGGCCCAACAGCTTTACTGATGAAATATAATGTCACCCGCAATATACATGATAGCAATAGTTCACTCAGAAATTTAAATTCTGCCATTATTTATCTTGATGTTATATCTGTGAACAAACACCTGAAACGGGCACACATAATGCCGCTTCAGACAGCAGAAATAACTATTTAAGTCTTTCTACTTCAAAATTTCAGTTTAATTAAATGTGTTACTTACCGTTACTTTGGAAAGGTTTCATTTACAAGTGAAAATTGTTTCTGCACAATTTGTTTTCAGTGTGAGTGAACAATGAACAATTTACCATTTAGCTGTGAAATATATATTTAAAATATTTACACCAAAGGCACCTGCAATTGCTCTACAGGAATGAGAACAAAACGTAACGGATGTTAAAAATACTCCTGAAACGGGGTTTACACTTGCACGCACAGACAAGTTAAGAATTATAATAATGATAAATCAACACAAAAATACATTGCCTCTCCTGTCTATTGTCTCCATCGCTCTCCATCAGTCTCTTAGTGTATATGACTTTTTCTGCTTGTTAATGACTTTCCTGCCCAGGTAAATATCCTCAGCACTCCAAACTGATAATTAATCCCAAGAGTGTATAGCAGTGTGTGATTCAGGACACATTAAGCGAATAAGTGGAATGTCATGCATTTACTGTGTCTGACTTCGTTTTGGTGCCTGTGTAACAGTGTGTGATTGAGAGACAGGCATGAAGAAATTGGCCTTTGCATGTAAGCGATAATAGGACACAAGCTTTCAATTCAAATTCAATTATCATTCAATTCAAAGGTAGGCGTCAAAGAAAAAGTGTATTGGTTTGAGGAGAACCAGAGAAGAGCATTGGAAGTGTTATGGAAGGCCTAAATAAAACCCAGATTAAGCCAGAACAAGGACCAATCCTATGTATATGTGCAATCATTGCTGATGAGGCTACAATGTTAGCAGCTGTTTAATCATTGAGACAGAGAATATTAGGCATGAAAAGTCCAAAATAATTATTTGGAAAGAACCAACCAGCGGAAATTAAAGCGCACATGTTCAATGAGTTTGATTTTACACCACATTTCTGTCAGAAAAGCAAAACGGGACTGTCATGCCAATGATGCTTCGAAAATTTCCTAATTAGCTTCTATTTATATGTGGAAATAAGTTGCTAAATGCTTCTAAACGACAATATTAATTATAGTTTTTCTGTAAAAAGTTGCTTTACATTAATTTGTTATAAATTATGATAATAAAACTAATACACACTTAAAAACCCAAGGTATCTTGTCGTTGAGATGAATGCTAACATATAGACTGATCCAAAAGGCCGCATCAACCTATGAATGGCTTACTTACAATTTGTTTATGTGCATTAAACTGACATAAAATATAGTATTCTCACAAATTACACACCTCACCCAGCACATCACCAAATACTTCTATGCACTATCAAATATGTTGCTCTTGTCATGTTCAACATTGTATTCAACGTCAACTAATATCTCTTCACTCAGTAAAGAGATGAGTCAAGAGATGCACAAAAAAGACATTTTGTCTGTGTAAGCTCAGTCCTGAGAGACGTGTGACACCACAAACAGGTACAAGGTCATGTTTGAGTCTCACTATGACAGATAATATAGAACAAAAACAAGAGAAACTCTCCTCAACTTACAGTAAAGAGTAGATAGTACAAGCTCGATTCATATGGATTAGTTTTACGATCTCTTTATGAACTTTTTGAAGCGTCAAAGTGGTAGTTGTGTAGACTGTCAATTGAGGGACAGAAATCTATCAGATTTCATTAAAAATATCTGCATTTGTGTTCCGAAGATAAACAAAAGTCTTACGGGTTTGGAATGACATGAGGGTGAGTAAATGTGTCTATATATACATACATATACTACTCATACAAACACTACTTTTATTCAACAAGGATGCGTTAAATTGATCAAAAATGACAGTAAAGATTTTTAAACTATTACAAAAAATAATTGAACAAATAAATGCTGTTCTTTCAAACTTTCTATTCGTCAAAGAATCCTGAAAAGAAGTATCATGGATTCTACAAAAATATTAAGCAGCACAACAGTTTTCAACATCTGTAATAATAAGAAATTACTTGAGCCCCAAATCACCATATACTGTATATACAGTTATAATATAGCAGTTATATATAGCAAAAGACAGATACAGTGGATGTGGCATCAGGCCTCATGTCCAAAAAGAAAATAAAGTGTCCAAGGGGGAAAAAGTGTCTAAATAAACAGAAGATCTGGTGTCCAGGGAATCGTGAAGGAGGGGCAGTTTTCATTCAGGATGGGTCCAGGTAAGGGGGCTGGTTCCGACAGCAGCTCATCTTCCCTGAGGCTGCGGCGTGTGAGAGCGACTGGCGGACTGGCATCATAGCCCGTCGGTGTAAATGTGTGCTTCCCATCTGGACTGTGGGTCCGGAAACTCAGTCCACGTGCTGGTGTGGGAATCTCTCCATGTTCCCCTTCCTGGACCAACGAGGACACCAGCATGCATGCTCTAGGAGAGACGCTTGGCATTTAACAGTGGTGATGATGAAGCTCCAAACGATTCAGGTTTGCCTCATCACGTGCTGCCAGTCCTGGTTGTTACCGCGCCCCTCCTCTCTCTCACACCCACTCTTGTTGGGAACCTGGCGAGGGGACGGCTATTTAAGGGATGGGGTGGGGTGGCGCTGATAATAAGGGGGAGGCAGCCGTTCCGTCACAATATATATGTGTGTGTATATATTATCTGTGGACTGTTGAAATCCTTTGAACTGCAATTCAGTAAATTCACGTAATTCCCGTTAAAATTCTTATTCAACTTCCAGGGATGAGTGGCCAATTCATTTCAGGTCCAACAAGTTATGTTAATGAAACTCAATTCTTAAATTCTGAATTTTGCCCCACTGATACACAGACATAGCAAGTCCATGTCTAAAAAGAAGAAGAAAAAACTCTCAAGCAGGCAGGGACTGCCTCTCTCTCTCTTTCCCTTTGAGACTAAAGGAGCAATTTATAATACTAATTGGTTCTAATATTATGAATGCAGGAATAACATTCTTTACCTGCTCTGATTTCTCCTCCATTAAACCCATTCAACAACACTGAACTTAATATGAAAAAGAAAGAGGAAGGCCATATTTAAACACACACACCTGATCAAACAGCATTTTTCTTGTGTTAACATCTGTCTCTAGTGATCCAATCACAAGTGGTCAGTCGAGAAAAATTGCTGTTTACACCTGATCTCAGTCTCTAGTGGCTATCTGTGATTGGATTTCATCACAAGGTGATGGGTCTCTGATTCCCTGAGTACACATTCTATTGTCCGGGATACATCAGAAAAACACACTGTGGTCACATGACTACCTCTAAATTTAGTTTTGTGATGGGATCAAATTATGATTGTACGATATCTGCACTGAGGGCTAGAATTAGAAGTCTAATTGACATGAATTACAGAATTTATGCAAATGCAAAGTATGAGCAAGAAGTAGTCATCACCTAGGCTACACAAACTATATATATATATATATATATATATATATATATATATATATATATATATACACACACACACACACACACACACACACACACACCAACAAATAGGCTACTGTTTAAAAGTTTGATAATAACAAGAAATGTTTCCTGATCACCAATTTAGCATATTAGAAAGTTTTCATGTGACACTGAAGACTAGAGTAATGGCAGCTTAAAATTCAGAATAATAAATTACATTTGAAAATATATTAAAATAAAACTGCTATTTTAATTTGTAATAATATTACTGATTTTACTGAATTTTTAATCAAATACATGGAGCCTTGGTGAGCAGATGAGACTTCTTTCATACACATAAATCCTACCGACCCCAAACTTATGAACGGAAGTGTATACATATGGTACACAAATGTTAATTTGAACAGATGTGATTATATGTTTGTAATTATTTTAATTGAGCTGAAATTAAACAACTTATTTTAATTAAATGTTATGTATGTAAATATGCAATCATTTTTAATTTATAATAAATTATTAGTCACGTATTGCAAACGAGTTACATATTCTATTATTAATATGATTATAAAATAGGAAACCATGCAAATGGAATGCAAAATGCAGGTATTATATGATTTTTGGGCTAGATTTAAGGATAAAAACATTTGAGTTCCCGCACAAATCTATCTTCATAGTGTGTGGTAGTTAAAGCCCCCTGTAATATATGAATTATTTGACCAGTGGGCTACTTCTGAAGGCAGCAAGTCCACGGCTCCTGTTTTGACAAATCCTGCTCAGTTTTGCCAGCTCTAAAGCCTGAAACAAATCTGCTGCAGAGTTTGAAAATGTGTGCCCAAGCCTGAGTCATGAACAAACTCTCAAGCATAATTCCTAAAATTACTGTTTCTGCATTACATATGTACCCTACTTATCCTGTTTTAAGCCGAGAGGTCTTACTCACAGACCTGTTTAAGCCCTTCTGCCCAGGAACAGTAAAAAAAAAACTTTAAAACTTTTTAATTTGGGAGTACTTACAGTATACTGAATGTGCACGGTACAATACAATTAGGCTATAAAAATAGTTCACTCACAAATTAAACATCTGTCATCATTTACTCTAAACTGATTTTCCTTCTTCCATGAAACACAAAAGTAGTTGTTTAACAAAATGCTGATGCTGCTCTTTTCCATACAATTAGGCCACGTCCACACGAAGCCAGAGCTTTCCCTATCCGATCTTTTTTTTCCTTGTTCTAAAAAAAAAATTCCGTAAACACGGCACCATCTCAAGAAATATCTGCGTACACACGAAACCACTGAAACCGCCTCAAACCAATGTAGAATACATGCCAGACCAGTATGAGGCGCTGCATTTCTGACACAGATACACTAAAAACAGAGAAGAAGACTTGCGCATAAACCTTTCGCGCTGTATACAATAATATACAGTATGTAATATTAGGCACAGTAGCTTCTTTTCTTTTTTACCAAGAACTTTATTGAACAATAAGAAAACCCATAAATGGCCTGGTACAAAATAGGGATGAGTCACGATATTCGATTAGTTAGCAGACGCATAAAGCTTGCCACAAAGAACCGGCAAATAGCCTAATCATTATGAATGTGTCAAATATAGCAAGGAGACATTTTAATTGTTTATTAATAAACTAGTGATTTCTGTGACGATGCTGACTCGCCACCTTCGCAGTATTGTGAAGATGCCTATAGAGAGAAATGCGCACTTCATATGGATTACTAGAGTTGTCTGTTTCTTTTCGTTTTGAATTGTTTTGTTTAAAAGTAGACATTTCAAGCTTAGATATATTTCTGAGTTTCTGTTCATTTATGAGACAAGCTCCAGTTCACGTGCGATGCAATATCGCGTCGGCGCCTCCTGATTATAGGCTATTGCCTGCTATATTTGCTTCTTATTTATTAAATCCAGGCAATTGGTTAATGAAACATTGATTAAAATTAAGATACAATTTATACAAAACGAAATTTACTTTAAAGAAAGGCTTTATACAAAACAAAACTTAATGAAGTGGTCAGAATGATGTCTCGATATTGCGCATCTTACTCACGCTGTTCACTGTTCATATAGGGCCTAATCAACATATATGAAATGGAAAAAATAACATTATTTAAACATAAATATGAAACTAACTTTTCTTTAATGGCTACAACATATAGGCCAACAGTACAGAGAAATTTAATGTCGGAGCGAACGCCGTGTCACCGGTGAGCATGAGGGGCAGAGGTGCGTTTTTTTACATGCCCATCCCTACAAAATACGAAATGTCTTAATCAGACAAAATACAAGCAAAATACAAGAACGAAATATAAATAAATAAATAAATAAAATAAAAATACATTAAAGTAGGCCTAAATAATAAATAAATAAATAAAAGAGGCTCAGTAGCTTCTGAAGCATGAACTCAAGCAAGTAGTCGCAGTTGTTGTTGCTGTTATGGCTACTGATTTAGCGTGTCTGACTAGTCCACACGTGGGGTGATGACATCATCGTTTCACAAAATATACGGATTGGCCGTACACACGAAACCGTAAGGGCGTCGTTTTCAGATTTATCCACTTTGGGACCCGGTTTAAAAAAATAGCGGTTTCACTCTCCCAAAACGCCGGATCCGTGTGGACGAAACGCCAATACGATAAAAAATGTATACGTATACAGCGAAACACGTCTTCGTGTGGACAAGCCCTTAATGTGAATGGGAATGGACACTGATGCAGCCGTACGTCTGATCATGAGCGTGATGACGAGAGGAATTATTCTGATACACAGAAAACAATGATGTAGACCGAAATTCAAAGAACAATGGACAAAATAGTAACTATGCCTTTATTCTTTCTGTTAAACTGACGCGTTATTTGTTCAGTGACTGTAGTGCTCGTGAATGTAATGGATATATTATTATAGAGTTTTTAAATTTTCTTCTGTGTTTTTCCTTCGTTCTTGTGAGTGTGTTATAGGATTATATGATTAAATGCATCAAGGTGCCCTCAAATCCATTTTTTGTCATTTGCCAGCATTGACAATTTAAAGCTGTTATTGATGTTTGCCAGCGCTTAAAACTAGCGATTATTTCCGTCAGGTACGGCTTGTTAGAGCATTCTGACCACTTTGAATCAGACACACAGATAAAGTAGTGCATAAGATTAAATTTATTTGAATGAATGAACTAGAGCATGTATTTGAATTATTGAGAGAAAGAGCGAGATGCGTACCTGCGTCTGTTCAGCGGCTCTCTCTCCATTAACAATGAAGCTATGACTTTAATTACTTAAATTAAATGTATCTCCCTCCTTGCAGAGAAATATAAAGTAGCAATTCAGTTGCAAAGCTATTTTATTACTAAAAGTCATGGGGCAGTGACAGTGTTGATAACAAGTTTCTGTGTGCCTGAATGTTTCTGTGTGTGTGCAGCGCGATCTCCGCTCTCTGTGTTCGAGTGACGTATGCGTGTGTGCGCTTCAATGAAAACAGTGCATTAATAACGGTGATTCAGCTGACTTGGAACTACCTGTGCATTAAACGTTTTTATTGAGAATCAAGTCTTCAGACAGACCATGGTATAAGCTCAATTAATCAATCTTTCTACCATATATAAATTAGTGAGGCAAAAGGATCTTGGGCAGTTTACTTTGTGTAATATATTAACAGTTTTCCTCAGGGTACTCAGTCACGTATGAAACCAAAGTCTCAGGGGCTGGGAAGAAATTAGCTGCTGTTTACTTACGTTCATCCAAGAAGAGACACTTTAGGGGAAAATTAGCAGAGTGAGGTAATGTGTTTCAGAAGTTTGCAGCTAAAATGTTCTGCATATGTGTCTGTGTGCGTTAGGAAGTGATGTGGTGCTAGAGGGCGGCCCCAAAAAAAATATTTCTCTGTCCTTAATAAAGAGTGGGATTAAAAAAGACACACCTGTGTTCAGATTTAGCCCCTAAGCAAACACACACATACACACAAATAAGACACACAGGCCCCTCAGCTGCTTCAATTCTGAAGATGCATCTGTGGCCACACACCTACAGGGATTTTCACACTCCTGCACATCCATTGCCTAAGAATAAAACAGCATGTAACTCCCCTAGACACAAATGCTAATTATATTCCCACAATATCCCACAACTTCCGTGCACTATTAAGGAAACAGGCTGCATATCTATACTATGCATTTTACTTCTCTGATGGTGAGAAATTATATTCTTTTACTGTAAGTGTGTCTAAATCACTACACCATTGGTGCACATGTCTTGATAACAGACTCCTTTATTGTGCAATGTTTGCATTTGCATGTAGGCATTAACATGTAGCTAAACAATAAAGATGGAGTTGATAAGTTTTTTTTTTTTCATGTTTTTGAAAGAAGTCTCTTATGCTCACCAATACTGCATTTTGCATACTAGGTCCCCTTTAATATATTTGAACATGTAATTTAAAATAAATTGTGATGGCAAATCCGAAAGTCTCCTATGTCACATGATCCTTCAGAAGTCATTCTAAAATGCTGATTTGGTTCTCAAGTAGCATTTCTTATAATTATACATTTTGAAAAGTGAAAAGTGATACTTTTTTCAGGATTTAGTGTTTCCCCTACCATTCAATAGTCTTAATTTGACCAATATATTCAAACTACATAAAAAAATGGAGAACACAGCATCCATAGTATGCAGTTACAGAAAAAAAGTATTGTAACAAAGTGAATAAATTTTGCAATTTTACGTTAAAAACAAATAGGCTATAGTAATTGCAACTTTCAGTAGTAAGGTGAATAAATTGTACACTGTATGTACTGCAAGTATAGTAGTATTGTACTGAATATTGTATAGTGTAATGAATGTCTGTATATTCCACTTGCATGCTATAAAAATACAGTAGTCCAACTCCAAAAGCCAAAAAGTTTACAGTAAAAAACTCTAAATGAAAAGCATGTTATAGTACACTCAGAAGAGTTGTGCAACTGCAAAATCAAAGTCAAAATCAAAATCAAAGCATCAATCATGTTGGGTCTGGCCTGAGGACTTTGTCGACATCACAGACATTGACCTTTCTTTACAGTTTTTCACAATTGCTAAGACACATTTCTTGAAACCTTCACCCATTTTCACACAACATTAAACCCAAATCCAAATTTTCAAACTAAACTCACAGAACCATTGACTCTTTTCAAAAAGTCAAACAATTGCTGTACTCAAAATAAAACAGTGCTTTCCGATCATACACACATGAATCAATAAAATAAGCACTACAGATCATCCATTAGACACTACATAAAAAAATGAGAAAACAGCATCCAGAACATTACAGAAAATAATATTGTATACAGTAAACAATTTTTGCAATTACATAAAAAGTCTAGTAATTGCAACTGAGTAAAGTGAACATATTGTATACTGTATGTACTGCAAGTAGTATTTTACTGAATAGTAGGCCTACTGAATCTCTGTATATTCAACACTTATCACAAATCTCTTAGCATTTTTAAATCTTACCTTAAAACTCATTTTTTAGGGTAGCTTTTAGGGTAGGTGTATTTTGTTGCTTTAATTTTAATTTTATATTGTGGATTATTTTATATGGTGTATTTTTGTTGTTTTATTTGTTTCTGTAAGGCGCTTTGAGATGTACAGTTAAAGGTAGTGATGCACAGAAATGAAAATTCTGAAACCGAAAATTTAGGATGCACTTGGCCGAAATCCGAAACTGAAGCCGAAAATGGCTTCTTTTAAAAACTTATACTAATATATATATATATATATATATATATATATATATATATACAGTACAAAACCTAAAATATTTTTAACAATAAATATAAATAATAATACCAAATAATATTATTCTTCAAGTTTTATGTTCCATCAAATAAAATAGTTTTTTAACAGTTGTGCAAAAAGATCCACAATTATCTGAATAACTGCACACAAAATCACAGAATGGCAGTGGGCATCTATTCTGCTGCTGCATGTAAACAATTTTTTACTTACATTTTAAATTGCTGTGCAAAACAATGCAAAACAACAGTGCAAAAACAGCACTAGAACTTAATCCAAACTCAAACTGTAAACAACATGTAAGCCTATGTAGCCTTAGGAAACACAGTTGTGCAGTGCTACGCAAATTTTAATGTAACTGCTATACACAGAAAATTGGACTGGGAGTCTTACATGCGCTTCATGTGGCACACTAGCACACACACGCAAGGTCTCTCGCTCTCTCTCTCCCTGTCTGTCGTGCGCGCGCTACACGGTTTGGGGCACGAGCTCTTGCTCGCTCGCTCTCGCTCTTCCGGGAGATTTGAACTAATTTGCGGGCATCAGGGAGCCGCAATCAATCCCTAAGACATCCCTATCTTTGATAGGCAGACGCGTGATAACAGCTTGACCGTGAGTGAAACCTAAGCGCTTGCACACGGATGGAAGGGGCGGGTGACATTCATTTTCGGTTTACGTTTTCGGCTGTTTTTTTTTATTTCGGCCAGAAACCGATAATGCCATTTTCGGCCGAACATTTTCGGCGGCCGAAATTTCGGTGCACCCCTAGTTAACCCTCTGAGGTCGGCGCGATAGTCTCGCTTTTTTTCTTATCAGTGCAAAAGAAACTCAAAATACTCTGTTGATTTTGATCTTACATATTAAGTGTTGTACATCATTAGATCCTGATAAGTGTCTATTTTTTTTTCTGGATACTCACAATAAAAACAAAGTGTTGTGCTTTTCGCCAAATAAAGAAAAACAAACATGATGCGCGTTCTGCCTTCTCTCTGTCAGTTAAGTCCATTCTGAAACGCGTCCGAAAATAAACTGTAATTTCGCGAATACTTGTCATACAGGCACGAGTGTTTTTCCATAATGAAGCTTGAACTCTCTTCTTTTAAATGAATTAATTTATATAAAAAACAAATATTCTCAGTTTATGTAATCTGTATGAAAAGAGAGAGATGTCAGTATTTTTCTTTCCAGCTCATTATACCTAATTACGCGTTAATGTGCCACGCCCACGGACAGCGCGCCGGTATTCAAACGCAAATGATCTAAGGCAAGCCATTCAAACATGCCAACGCCCACCAGCTGGATTATAAAACACATCGTGTTTAGTAAGTATCTTGTACAGCTGTGTACACAGCGTATCCTTTCGCTGTGAGGAATAATACTATCTAATAACCCTGGAATAGAAGTGCTGGTAGTTTCATTTCGAGGAGCAACGGATCCAGCTGATGTAGTAAGTCATTTATTCTTAAGTGCTTTGTTCTAATCGCGATATTGAATAGTGTCTGACTGTAAACCGCAAAAAGACTGTTTAAATATTAATTACGTGTCTGTGTGTAGGCTAAATGATGAATGAACGGCATGCAGGCGCGCGCGCTTTGTTTACTACAGTTATGCGTGTCTGTGCCGTTCATTCACTCTCGCACCTACATTAGTAAACGTTATGTTTACATGAACACATCCAAACTATATTGCTATAGCCTACTAAGATGAGTAAAAATAGACTGAAATATGTTGAAATAAAATGTCTGTATAAGCAACAAGCTGCTAATTCACATGTATATCCTAATATATCATACACAATATGTTACAGACTAAATATGAATGTTTAGACAAGATTTTGTGATTAGTTTTGGATAGATTATAAAGTTTTGACTGTAAAAAAAGACTACTGTAACATTAAATAGTTAAGCTTTTGTTCACCAATTTCTGCTCATAGTTAAATATACTATAGTATGATGTTTTGTCAGAAATATAGTAGGTATATTGAATTATCAACTCAGATGTTATTATAGTGCGTAGGCTAAATGATGAATGAACGGCATGCAGGCGCGCGCGCTTTGTTTACTACAGTTATACAGCGCGTGTCTGTGCCGTTCATTCACTCTCGCACCTACATTAGTAAACGTTATGTTTACATGAACACATCCAAACTATATTGCTATAGCCTACTAAGATGAGTAAAAATAGACTGAAATATGTTGAAATAAAATGTCTGTATAAGCAACAAGCTGCAAATTCACATGTATATACTAATATATCATACACAATATGTTACAGACTAAATATGAATGTTTAGACAAGATTTTGTGATTAGTTTTGGATAGATTATAAAGTTTTGACTGTAAAAAAAGACTACTGTCACATTAAACAGTTAAGCTTTTGTTCACCAATTTCTGCTCATAGAATCCGTACAACAACACCACGTATCCGTAACACGCCCGCTCCGCGACACTAGTAGTTTCGAAGTCTACCCCCCCACCCCCACCCCCACCCCACCCAAAAAATCTTAGGGGAAAGGGTTTATTTGATAAAAAAAGAAACTTCAAAAGAACAACTAACTATGTTCAATGGGCAAAGAAAATGGAAATTACTACTTCGCAGTATATACTGTAGTGTGAAATAAAAAATATATAGTATGAAAACCTGGATTCAGCCTTATTCTTTAAACACACTATTATACAATATGTACAGTATGTGTGTATCTGAATGAACTCTGGGCCTTTAAATGCATATACAATCATGTGTAAGATTATTGTGTCTGTAAGCCTCACTGTGCGCTGTTCTCTGTGGAGCTATTTTTGTAGTAAAATATTAAATGGTACACAGCTCATACACACACACACACACACACATACACACACACACACACACACACACACACACACACACACACACACAGGGTAAGTTGTAAATCAGTGTTAGTTCTCCCATGGCCTTTACTAATGTTTCATCTCTCTCCTACACGTGCACACAAACACAATCTACAGGACAATTGGTGATTTAACCCCCGGAGAGCTGTAAAGTATTTCAAAGAGCAATTTATGGCCAACACTATGAATGGACTTTATAAACCCACAGCAGATTTTGCCCTTGATTTATAATGATTTACAGAGTTGTAGTCAAATGAATAAAAAATAAAAAAAAAACACTTATTTTCCACATTGAGGTTACAGATAAACGCCCTTTTACGATTCTAAAGCCTGTGGACATATACAAACACACATCAACATTCACCTCTCAAAAGTGCTCTGGGGACAAATATTTTTTCAGATCATCCATTGTTATGTATAATTAACTGTCCATATTAATTTGTGATATTGTGCTAATGATTTAATGCTTAAATGTTAGTGCATCTCAGCATAGAAAGAAAACTATATGTTTTATACTGTAGGGCTCGATTGTTTTTATTGACCATTTTTAAATGTTTTAGAAATATGTAAAGATACATTTAAACATTATCTTAGTAAAACAATAAATAAAGTGAAATAAAATAAAAAGAGTATAGATAAGATGGCCATGCCCTATTTATACCTGTTACAAGGCTGAAAAGTAAAAGGTGAAGTGTATAATTTGTATCTGTTGTTTTCCGCAGAAATTACACACATCATTCAGCAAACTCTGATTCAACAACTGGTATGTTTCACTATATAAAGTTGGCACATGGCATTTTTTATGTTAAAATGTTTTACTAAAAATATATGTAGATACATTTAAATAAAACATATTATTTGTTCTATTTTTCTCTCCAGATAACCTACGTTGAGGGGGATTGCTTTTGAGATATTTTTCTATATTATGTTTTTTTTCTTTTGGTTTTTGAGTGTCACCTGTTTAGATACTCATTATGTTGGTTTCCCCTATCCTGTTAGACCTGATTGCTTTATTGGGTTAATTGATTGTATTAATCCTTACTAGGCTAATTTAATTCTTTCTGATTAGAGGTGGGACTTAACTTATAATTTGCTGCCATTCTCATTTCTTGTGTTACTCTGCCCTGAAGAAGACCATGTGTTGGTCGAAACATGTTGGCTCGTGTACTTTTATTATGATTTAAGCCATATTTAATAAAGGCTTTTTAACTTTAACCTTCTCCTCATTGTTATCCTGACTGAGTGCCTGGGACCTGTTTCTCGTTTCGTTGGATCTTTTCCCTACCCCAAGAGCACCTATCACGGACTTTATATACTTTACCTGAGCGCCTGGTTGAACCTCTTACAGTTCAAAATATATTATTAAAAGGTAAATAGAAATAAAAAAGCATAATATATAGATAAGATAAACTTATTTTTTTGTTATATTACCCAGCCCTGTTAATACTTGTTACATGACTTAAAAGTTAATGGTGAAGAGTGTAATTTTTGTCTGATATTTTATCCGCAGAAATTACACACATCATGTTGTTCAGCAAGCGTTCAAAGCAAGCAAAAGAGTGTAAATATTTCCTCTTGCAATATGAGTGGCTTTAGCCTTGTGTCTAAAAGCATTCGGTTAGTGTGCATTGAGATGTAGCTGTAAACTTTGCGGGGTGAGGGGTTACCCATTCTACAGCAGTATGCTTCAGTGGAGCACTCTGGTATACAACCCATTATCTCTCGCTTTCTCTCTCTCTCTCTCTCTCTCTCTCTCTCTCTCTCTCTCTCTCTCTCTCTCTCTCTCTCTCTCTCTCTCTCTCTCTCTCTCTCTCTCAAAGACACTCGCACACATAGATGGAGAAGAGCTGAAAGAGCAACACGGGTGCGTTTGCGTCTTTTTCAAGATGTCATTAGATCCGTGCTTTTCTGGATGCGGTTGTTCCCTGTCCCCCTCTGACGGTCACAATGGTTGCATCACGTGTTTGAAGAAATAAAAAAATGGAAAAAAATAAAATAAAATAAATAAATATATATATATATTCAGCGCGCTGAAGCAGCTTTTGTGGATAGTTCATGTTCTCATTGCCTGAAAATCACGGTGTTGAGATTGAGACTCGCCTTCATGCGTGAAGATGGAGTCCCCATTACCACGCCCCGCTATGGCGCCGTGTGGGATGGGTGATCAGAGGAGTATAGTGAGGCTTCCCCGCCCGGTAACCAATCCCTGTGGGCCCCTCACTCCTCTATCACACCACAGTCGTTGAAGCCCCCCATTGAGCATGCTGGTCCCTATGTAATGGACCGGTCGTTTCATTCGGGGCCCCTCCAGAGGACAGGATGCCGATTGCAGCATCAGAGGGTGAGCTGACCTCTGGAAATGATGACTCGGCTGCGTTATCTCCCTCTGGGAGAACGCAAAGCCTCAGGACCTCAGACCAGCTCTTGTCTGTTACGGAAACCAGCAGAAGGTAAGGCTGTTTCCAAGCAAAAGTTAGTCCACTGGATAGTGGTTGCCATCATCTTGGTGTGTTTACCCAAGGTGCACTGTGCCCACCTGGGTAGTGAGCCTCTCCAAAGAGAGAGTGTAGCTCCTTCCTGGGCGTTGACACAGGGTGCCTGGCTGACAGTTGTTTTAGAGCTGCGGGCTGGGCAACATCAAACACGTTCGCTAGAAAAATAGCCTATGTGTCGAGCAGGTTGCTTCCGGTGGGCTCCCCTCACATGAAGCCAGTTTCACTGTAAGCCCGGTTCAAAGTGTTGGCTTGCTGCGCCATTCCCCTCCTATGGACTGGATACGTGTGCCATTCTTGCTCCAGTAGAGTTCCTCTTTAGCGGAACCCTGTTGAGTTCCTCCACACTCTCCGGCAACAGACGTGGCGGAGCGTCCGATGCCAGGCCTAACACTCGTATGCACTGGTGGAACCATATGTTGTGATCCCTACGTTATCCCATATGTGTATTCTTCCACGGTACGGCTCCTTGTGGCGAGCCCGTGTCTTCCCTTGGCAGAGCCTGCTCTGCCGTCACTGTCCGGTGTGTCTCCCCCCTGTTATAAGCTGGAGCCACCTCAGTGACATTCCATATGTTGTACTGCCCAGTAACGCCCAGTCCATATGTGTATCCTCCACATGTTACTACGTCTCGGTTACATATGTAACCCTCGTTTCCTGAAGGAGGGAACAGAGGGGTAGTCCCGTCGCCACTATTGGTGGACCACCGCTGACTCCAGGCTCTGCTCGGCTCCTCAGCGAAAAACAACTGGTGCGTGCATCCACTTCCGTATTTATACCCCCACCGCGGGGCGGAGTGTGAGAAGCAGATCTCGCACGCCAATGTGCATTGGCCCCTTTTAACAGTACTGGAAGATGACAGGCTCCCTAAGCTTGATCCCAATCAGTCGACACGTCGACTACGTCTCCGTTCCCTCCTTCAGTGAACAAGGGTTACATACGTAACCGAGACGTTCTCAAACAGGGTGCAGGGGCCTATTAAGGGGCCTCAGCAAACTTCCAAAGGGGCCTCAAGATTATTTCAAATGATGTAAAATAAGACAAAACAAGCATTAAAATAAGCCAAAGCAACTATTAATCAAGATATTTCATATTTTAATTCACCCCTGAATAAACCTGGATACATGTCTGATTGTAAAAGTGTGGTTTCTACGCCTAGAAAAATCATGTAAATTATTAAAATTGTAAAAATCCATGGCCATATTTATAATGTGTATACGTATTCCTAGTTATGCCAAGCTCCAAAATATTTTGTGGAGTAGAAATTTAGAATACAAATATGTTTTTAAAATCCTTATCCAGTAAATCACAAACAACCGAATATGAGGTTATTGAATATTGTTTAGTCTTTTGACAGCCCTAATTTAAAGTCTTCTGAACAATACAATATTACTATGATGCTTTTTTTTTTTTTGGTTGTTGTTGTACATGGAGCTCAATGGTGTCTGCCATTCACATTCTTTGAAAAGAGTGCCTCAGAGATTCTGCTAAACTTCTTTAGCAGTGTTCAGTGGAAGACAGAAAATCACTTTGGAATGACATGAGCGTGAGTGAACAACTCCTTTAAGTGAGTGAGATAGTATTTGTGTTTTCATTATCACATTTAATCACATTATCATATTTAGGCCAAAACCCAGCATGTGTGTGTGACTTCTGTGCTCTACATACCCTCTATCTCTGCTCTCAATGACCCATAGACTTCTTTAATTTTATTTCCCCATATTTTCATTAGTTGTGGCTGTGCAACCGGGGGAAATACATTCTGCCTGCTTGTGTGTGGCAGTAAATCAATACAGTGAGCGTTAGTCTTCTCTCCTCCTTTCTGTAGCTGTCATCCCTCAACTCAATCTCTCTCTCTCTCTCTCTCTCTCTCTCTCTCTCTCTCTCTCTCTCTCTCTCTCTCTCTCTCTCTCTCTCTCTCTCTTCGTTTAGATTTCTCCAGGTTATAACAGTTAGACTGATAACGCCTGACCAGAAGGTCACCTGCCGCAAACATCCAAAGGTATTACAGCATTCTGAAGAGACGCAGTCAACAATACGAGTGTGTTGTGATGGGTGACACAGAGGATCTAATAGCTTAACTATCTCACTATTGTAGACTTGTGATGCCACATCGCCATTGTGTTTAAAACAGCACTCTGAAAAGAAGAGGGACAGATGTGGACCATTTCCACAAAGTGTAGAAATGTATTCCTGTGATGACAAAGCTGAATTTTCAGCAGTGTCACATGACCCTTCAGAAATCTTTCCAGTATGCTAATTTGGTGCACAATTATTATCAATTATTATTGGTGCTTAATTATTAATAATGGTTCCTATTATTATCAATGTAGAAAACAGTTTTTGCTGTTTAATATTATTGTGAAAACTGTAATCTTTTTTTTTAGGATTCTTTGAAGAATAGTAAATTCAAAAGCATTTATTTAAATCCGAAATCTTTTTTAATATTATAAAAATGTCTTGCAATCTTTTTTTTTATCTTTCTTACTTCAATTTTGAATTGTAGTGTATCAAGGTTTCCACGAAAATATTAAGCAGCAAAAATAGTATTTTACTACAGTGAACTAAATATCAATTCAACAGATTTTGTGAAAATTATGACATTATATGATTTTAATTGTAGGATACAGTCAATACCTCTGAGATGTGTCAGATTCAAAGCCCCTTCTTGAAGGGGATACAGATATTTGACATGTTTAAAACTAGCGAATTTTTATATAACATAAAAAAAGCATATATTATCTAGTTCTCGTAACAACAACAACAACAACACATAGGGAAAAAAGTAACGGAACACAAAGTGTAATGTTTTCATGGAATGTGCCACAGAACAGTGAGATAAAAAAGGAAGGCATGTCACCCCTCTGTTTATTTAATGCCAAAAACACAACTTTCTCTTCTTCTCTCACTGGTTTTTGCCACGGCAGAACGTGTGATCAGAATAAACAAATAAAACCAACTCTTTTTTCTCTTATTATTCATCTTCTCTCCCTCCATCTCTCCTGTCAGCGTGTGACTCACAGCAACAACTGAATCAGAGAAGCATTTAAGTGCAGGAACCAATTTTCCCAACCGTATAAAAACCACATGAGTATGAGAGCCGAGCAATTACCGGCGACGATGACAGCTTTAGGGTGACGCTCGGGTCGTAAATTTCTCACTCCGCATGCCGTTGGGAGATTTCTACATGCTTTGGATATCAGGACGGACTCTCATAAATCGCGGAAACGTCTATTAGAATTCCCATTCCGGCGTTCCTCTCTCCTAACCCATCTCCTCACGCTGCCTGGGGAGCTAACCTAGAGCGGTGCTAACGGCGGCGCCGTCATGAGGGTGACTGCTACGGGAAGACGAGGGGGACTGCGAGGAGCTAATTTGCACAGGAGGAGGACAGCGGGGCTGAGGAGGCTGCCGAGGAATCGCTGAATGGTCGAGAAAGCAGAGGAGATGTTGGAGACGCAGTGAATGCGCCAGAAAATCCACGGAGGAGGACTCGAGAGGCCTAATCAATCAAAGAGTGTGTGCGGTGATTAAAAAGCACTCAGGTGGAATTTGTTACAGTGAAGAGTTTTCTCTCCTCAAAGGAAGAAAAAGAGCCAGTGAGTGGCAGAAACTGAAATAGGAGCCCAGATTACGAAGCCTTGGAACTAATCATTTTTTCTACAACAGTACCCAACACTCCAACCTCATTGTACAAACGGGGGGTGGGGTGGGGGGGGTTAACAATTAAAAAACAATAAGACCACAAAATGGTGTGAAATTTCAAGTGATGCACCAAATATTCTGTGACAGAGCATGAAATATTATTGATTTTACATTGATTTTTTTCATGAAAATGAAGCATTTTTCCCCGCAACAATGATTCTCTTGACTGTATTTCAGTATTTTGTACTTTAATATAGTTATACAATTATTATTACAATTTCCATTTAACAAATTTTACTTTAAGCATGCTATCACTTTAAATTTAATGATGTCTGACTGAAAAAAATGAGAATGAAATCTTCACAATATGGTAATGAGAACTGAGATGAAATGTGCATAATTATGAAAATTATGCCACAGACTACTTTTTTAAACAAAATATAATTCCTTGTTTCTATATTTTTAACTTTTGGGTGAAATGTAATCAGGTTTTTTGTGAGATTTATCCAAAATGCCTGAAATAGTAACCATAAAATCAGTAATAAAATAATTAGCTATTTATCCATATGAACTTGATTTGGAAGCGTAAGCAGGGAATGACATCATAACAGTACTTACTTCTCATTGGAGGAGCTGGCCTTCCGCTGGCAGAACATGGACAGGGAGGAGGAGCCAGGCACTACTTCTTGCTTGATTTCCCACGCTGCCAGATTACTGGGCTTCACCACCATGAAATGAATGCCTTCCCCATACTGGACTCTAAGGAAATCAAGAACACAGGATTTGAGCCTAAACAACACCAGTGTTTCCCCTACAATGTATTCATCAGTGGTGCAGCGCCTTTCCATGATCAGTAATATCACAACATTCACTTCATTCACTTACACACCTAAAAACACTGAGACATGGCGACCGGCGGCGCTGCATGCGGTGGCTCTGAATCCACTTGTTAACAAGAAAGGAGGAAAGAGCCACATATGGAAATATTTTTGATTAGGCTAATGTCACGTTGCCATAAGGGTCCGTTAACATAGCACGGGGGAATCAGTGTCACTTTGTGGGGCTTCAGTGTCACATGATCCTTCAGAAATCATTCTAATATGATGATATGTGATGCTTTTTTTTTAAGGTTCTTTGATTAATACAAAGTTAAAAAGAACATCATGTAATAATATTTCACAATATTAGGCTACTGTTTTTTTTCTGTATTTTTGATTAATGCATATTACTAGGATATTGGCTGCTTATTAGTTCTTATAAAGCACATATTAATGCCTTATTTTGCATGACCTTATTCTACATCCCTAAATCATAAATGCAGGCTAGATGAGCATAAAACTTCTTGCAAAAACATAAAATACCCCCACAATAGCATTCAATTACCAACGAGCCTTAGAGATCTTCTATGAAAAGTCCAGAAAAATTAAGTGCTCACAGCTGTGAGCCTTTGCCATTAAGATAAAATTTTCAATAAATTGTAAATAATCTTTTTCTGGGTTATGCCGTTTCATTTTTCCCCTATCAATTTATACCTAGCTGAAAATTAACACAAAAGAAAAAAATGAATAATCCTGTCTAAAATTATAAAATGAAGGTTTCTGTTTGTGACCAGTTCAATGTATGTGCTGCAATAATCATGCCTTGAATCAGTTGATAGTATGTCATATTTGTTTTTCTCAAAATGTCCATTTCTATCCACAAAACTTGCCAGAAGTCATGGTTTAAGGGGTTATTTAAAAAAAAAATCTTCCGGAGGTGCATGCCCCCGGACCCAACGCGCGCGGCTTGGTAACAACCTCCAGCACGTAACAGCACCGCTGCTGGAAAAATTTCAAGGGGAAACACTGAACACACCCATATACTTATTCTCTTAACATAACTTTATACAAATTATGCTCAAACACACATTTTTGTTTTTAATTTAGAAAATGTAGCCCCTTAATGATAACATATTGCTTTTTTTATTACCCGTTTAATAAATAATCAACTACCACCAGGTATAAAATCCCTAGCAGATGAGTTACATTAATATTTAGTGTTAATTCTACATCCAAATTTAGAAAAGCAACCCCTTGAGGGTGTAAATCATACTTTTTTCTTAGCCTTGTCTCAACAACACATTAGTAAGCTAATAAATATTAAACACCTTTGTTTAGGTGTGCACTTATATACTTTGGAAAGTATAAAGTAAAGTGTATAATAATATGTGTACGAGTATGTGTGCATTTTTTATTGATAAACCTCTGTCCTCTGTACCTGTCTGCTGACTCATCTATCTCCTCACCTTAGCAAGATTCTGCAGACATTATTAACACACACACACACACACACACACACACACACACACACACACTGCATCTGCCTTTCAATTGTCTTGGAAACAGCAGAGGTGAGATTCCCATAACATAAACTTTCCTCTGTGGCTCTCACACTTTATTCTCTAGGTTTGGCATTACTATTTTTCAGAGTCTGTTGTCAGTAGCTTTACATGGACACCTTTTGTTTCGATTAATTCATTACGATTTATGAATCCGAACGCAGTGTTTACATGAACACTAAATATAGTGATCGGCTTGATATGCGCATTTATGTCACACGCACGCTTCAAATTCGAATTCATTTTTTTGACATGCGCACACTGAGTTTCCCTTGGTTTGCGCACACTATTCTACTAAATTGCTAATTTTCTTTGTTTTAAAGAGCAGAGTTAATATTCATATATTTTAGGTCCTAAATAGGAGACGACAAGCACATGAATGCTGCTTATAGCCTATTTATCAAGCAGTAAAAACACCCATTCCCGCACCGTCTGTGGATGAGTGTCTGAATCAAGGACTGGTGGGACGTTGTCCTGCTCCACTTCACAGATGATGAATGGAAGGAAATTTTTAGAATGACACGATAGTCATTTATGACACTTCATTCAACAACAACAACAGCTCGTCCTTCGCGTCATTTGTCATTACGCCATTTCTACGTTATTGCACATGGGCAGTCCTTTCCAGTTTCAGTTTTTAATCCGATCAAGTGTTTACATGTCCTCTTGATCGGATAAGAAAAGGTTTAACCCACCCCTTACAATCCAAAAGAAATCTTAATCGGATTTGGCCAATTTATTCCGATTGACAAGGTTACATGTGACTTTTTTATTCCGACTGTCCTAGTAGTCAAATTACAATTGGATTGTTAGGGTCCATGTAAATGCAGCTAGTGTTTTAACTGAGGACTGTATGCATGTTGAAATCGAAATGCAAACCACAGAGAAAAAAATAAAACAGAACTTTTTTTTTAATGACTGCAAAAAAAAACTGTTCTCTTTTCTGAGTTTGGTCTCACAGACTACAGTATATAAAACCTATAGGCCTATAGAGTTGCAAATAAACTTGAAGTTGCAAAAAATAATGTTTTTAAATGAATAAATGTGTGGTTTTGAGACTTAGTTTGGCACTATTGTAATTGGTGGAGCAAAAGTAATCAAAATAATGTTTAAAATGTAAGTTACATCATATTTTTATGATGCCGTCGCATCATCCAGGTGGATGCTGCACATTGGTGGTGGTTGAGGAGATTCCCCCTTCTATGTAAAGTGCTTTGAGTGCCGAGAAAAGCACTATATAAATGTAATGAATTGTTATTATTATTATTATTATTATTATTATTATACCTAAAAAAACAAGAATATTAAATGTGTTGCTGTCTTTTTTACACCGACACGTTCTCATTTCCTGAAGCAGATTTATGTTGCCTAGCCACCTCATATTTGTGAGCAGAAAACAGGTGATGTAAATAGGTTACTGTGGTAAAAGAACACAACCTTAAATGCCCAGAGACAGAGATTCATTAAAAATTATACCACTGTAGCCTTGAATTAAAGAAGGAATAGAACAATACAGTGGCTTTCTTCTTTAATAAAAAAAAAAACTTCCACAGCTACAAAACTGTCTAAAAGACGCTTTAAATGTCCTGACTAACAGGATCCATCCAGACCAAAACATAAGTAGTGCTACTTTTGTTATTATTCTTTAGACACAGAAGACAGAGGACTGTTTGTCTCTTTAACTGGCACACCCACAATACACATAAATCACACTAAAATATATCATATTTATAATAAAATATATTAACCAAGTCCAAGGGCCTGTTTTGCAAAAAACTTCTTAAGTTAAGACATTTCTTAAGATAAACTCTAAAAAAATGTTTCTAAGTGCAATTCTTAGAGAGAGAAAAAATTCTTAAGAACATTCTAGAAATATTCTTAAGAAATACAAAATATATACAAATACAAATTTTTAAATGCATTCTGAAGTTAGAAAATAAGAAGTTAAGAATATTTTTATTCTTAAGAATGTTTTATGAATCCAGCCCCAGGATAAGTTCTTCACCAACAAGACTAATTTACTGATTTATTTGGTGACTTTCTCTGTAGGTTACGTCATTACAACAGCAGGTGGCACCACCTCAATTCATTACGATAAATGTGGAACATTGTAAGTCAATGAATCATTCACTCAACAGATCATCGAATTTGATTTATGTGACTGATTCATAATATCAACCATAATACTGTAAATTTTGCCCTGTAAAAACATATCATGTTGCAGCATTCACAGCATAGCATAACCGTAACTACGAGATGACAGCCCATGAAGTTCTACATGGAGCTTTTCACAACCTCAGACTGATTTATGCGTTTCAATCGCAACACTATCAACGCCAAAATAATTCTGCAGCAGTCAGGCGGTACAAGTAAGAGCTCTGTAAGTTGTTTATGTTCATTATTATCATAACATTATGAGCTTTGAGACATGAGGTAATTTAACGCCATCTCTCATGATGCTTTGCAGACTTTGCTGTGTATGTTATGTGTTTTGGAGGAGGTGTGGCTTTGGAGACACTCTGAAGGGAGGGTGGAATGGGATTTATTGCTATTGCTAGCCTCTCCGAAATAGACAAAATTTCTACCTTACCTTTAAGAAAATTGATTTGGAACCAACTTTACAAATTCTGAAAATCTGAAATCAGAATCAATTACAAACATTCCATAAACAAAAAACTACTCAAAAGAAGCATATTGTTTCTGTTTTTAAACCTCCAGTTTTGCAGTTTTAAAACCTTTTGAGAACAGTAACATCTGGTAAAATAGCCTGCTTTCATAGAGTCATAACACAGCTGCTACTCATCTCTTATGTAACTTCTTAGCTATTGTGTAACAACTAAAAAAGTTTTTTTTTTTTTTTAGCATGTATGATCATGCATTAGCATATATATATATATATATATATATATATATATATATATATATATGTGTGTGTGTGTGTGTGTGTAATGAATAAAATCAGATTGTAAATGTTTAAATCATTGTGTTAGGGAAAATCAGTGTTGTTAACTGAAAGGTTGTAGGTTCAAATTCTAAAAATGGGTGAATCATCTACCAACGTGTCTTTGAACAGGGCATCAGGATGCTCCGGGGGGAGTCTTCCAAATGAATAAATGTTAATGTAATATTGTATATCTCAGGCCAGTGATCACATGGTCTCTAATATAAAAGTCACATGGAATGTTCAGCCAGAGTCCTATTATCATTATAATCACGGGTGTAGTAAAGCTGCATTATTAAAGAACAGATATCGACCGTCACTGCATCATTTACCAGAAAACACACATGCGCATAAATATGGTGATGCTGCCAACTGATATTTCGGTTCTCAAGACCACAATGGAAAAGCACTCTGGTAGTGAGCATAACAACGGGAAAGGTCATGTATTTGTATGTGTGTGTGTGTGTGTGTGTGTGTGTGTGTGTGTGTGTGTGTGTGTGTGTGTGTGAGAGAGACTGGACACTGCACAGGAAGCATTCAGGTCTGCAGGCCAATCCAATTGGCATTTAATTAACTGGGGACTCAGATCAGGGAGTTTACCCTTCTGAATCAATCTCCTATCCCGAGACTAAACGCTCGCACACGTACAAACACACATGGTGGATTACACAGGTGGATTAGCAGGGTTTGTCTGGCAACGTGTCGGTTGGAGATGAGTTTGCAGTTCGTGGCGTAAAGGGCGACACAACCTTTGCACCAAAACAAACAGCCGTGTCATTGTATGTGTGCGTGAGATAGAGAATAGTGTGTATCAGCTTGGCATCATTCTGCATTTAGACAGCGGATGTAACACAAACACAGAAATCAAAATCACACATACTAAGCATCTGAGTTTGCTTCCATGAACTGGTGGCTGCATAATATCTGTTGGTGTTGATAAGTTTGGCATTTAGCAGTTGACGTGGCTGCATTTGCACTTTCCGTTGCTCTGTTCCAGACCCAATCAGCTGCTTACAGAGGTGGCATTTTTAGGGATCAAAAGTGCTCACCAGACTTTTCCAAAAAAAACAACCTAATTATTAAGATGCCTATGAAGGCAAATATCTAAGGGAGCATTGTATCCTTCACAGAAAAGCCAATCCCACAATTACAATAAGCTTGGTGAAAACATCTACTATAAAGCTAGATAAATCTGACTTTTTAATTTCATTCAAAACTGGAATGTATTGATAAAATTATAAAAATGAAACGGGACGGGACGGGGGGTTGTAGTCTAATATGTAGTCATTGTTTATTGCCGAAGTATTTTTTGCCGCGACAAATCAATCACTCCTTTACGACTGGCTGCCTGCACATTCATTCACTGAGCTCAAGGCTGCTGCAACTTGAGCTCTCTTCACGACTCAACCTCCACGGACAGTTTTTAATGTTTTATCAGACAATAACTACTCAAGATTTTGCTTTAGTATAATTTTCGGGACAACAGCTTAGATTTTGGGACTGTCCCGAATTTTTCGGGACTTCTGGTCACTCTAGCTGGGAGTTTGTGAGTGAAGCGCAGCACTGCAATTTTAAATAAACTCAGTGCCGCTCTGAAACCCGCAGCACATTATATTTATTTCCTGGTCATCCGGCAAAATAAAATTCTGATGGTTTAGGGCCAGATTTACTAACAGCTTGCGCCAGCGCAAACCCTCTTTTGCCGTTAAAAAACTACTGTCGGGATTTACAAAAGACAAGCAGTGAAAAATTAGCACTGAAAAGGCGTGGACACAGTTATTTTTGCGGTTGACCTTATTGCATATGCAATTGTATAGTTTCCCTTTCAGGCGCAAAATGTATGGGATGAGAGTATTTAAATGAATCACGCAAAGTGATTTACTAAGGTTTGCGCTCGTCAATGTACTGGTGTTTGTGCCATTATCTACCACCCCAAAAAAGCACGTCTTAAACCAGACACTAACTGGTAGATTGCGTTGGTCATTGTGGAAATGATCTGACAGTGTCTGTGTTCTTTAATTTGTGTGTCATTAGTAGTTCACGCGCAGAACTTTCCACTCCCATCTGCGCTGTTTTGGAATTGCGCACTCAGGCTAATTTGCCCTGTTTAGTAAATCTGCCCCTTAAAGTTTTAAAATGAAGAAATTAAGACATATAAGTCTTATAATTGTAAATTAGTACAATAGTATAATTACAGTATATTTCTTGATTAAAATTTGTATTTAATAATAAAATCATAATTATAATTTTTTGGTCCTACTGAATTGGTCAAAAACAATAGGCTGTGAATGTGGCCTATGAAAATTCAAGTGAGGAGAGATTTATATAAAAAAATAAAAATAAAAATAAACTGCTTACTTTTTCCTAAAATTTTCAGCCCTAAAATGTTGGCACTCAAAAACAGTCTTCAGAGTAAAAAGTCATTTTAAAGTTTTTAAAATTTTTTGTTTTGTTTTGTTTGTTTGTTTGTTTGTTTGTTTGTTTTCTGTGCAGATGCACTACAAAATAACCCCAATCTTTCTAGAATGATTCACTCTTTCCAAATAGAGCTATTCCAGTCCTCTGGTAAAAAAAACAACAACTAAATCTGTATTTTTTCCTATCGCAAAATGTAACGAAATGTCAGTTTTTTCCAATATGAGTGAGGCCAGCCAGTCCGATTCACAAACAAATGACTCGTATGAGTTGGTTCTTTTTAGTAATTCAAAGATTGACAGAAAGACCAGTGTAGCCAAATTCCTTAAACAAATGACTGTTATGAGCTAGTTCATTTAATGAAAAGTTAAAAAAGATGAGTTAACAGTTAATGTATAATTTATAGTATTTGGCAGAGGGAGAATTTCTTTTATATTTAATCAAAATGGGCATTATAACAGAAATAAAGCCAGATTATTCAGAATCAAATCGATAGCTTGCGAATTGGAATGTGAATCTTTATTGATACCCAGCCCTATTACAGACTACAGAGCACTCCAAATCAGTCACTTGATGGTTAGGATGTGTAGGCAGTGGGCAGCAGGATGGTCACTTGGTTTTGGCACAGATTGTGTTGATCTGAGATTGGCACTCTCACTCTGATACATATGGTTTTAAAGCTACATATCAGGGGCTGTCTGCCGCCCAGTGCCAGCATGGAGGCGGGCTCTGTGAGAGCATGACAGGAGCAACCCAGCCTAAAAGTGTCCCTGAGACTCAAGTCCCTGTCTGGACCAGTGTTTGAGTGACGGGAGCAGGACAGGCGCTCTGAGATGCGCCTTGGCAACCCTCAAGGTCCCTGTGGCGATTCTTATTGGCTGGCTGTGACAGTTCCAAATGCCACAGGGGCCAGTCTGAGATGCCAGGTCTTTATCACTCGTCCTTCAGGGAGAGAGACAAAGAGGATGTGAAAGATATGTATATGAAATGTATTATTTTACCAAGTATTTGTTTGCTATGAATTTTGATGCTTATTAGAGCACAAAATGCTAACATCAAACCTTTTAAATCAATTGGGAGTGTTATTTGTGTGCTGTGCTGAGTAGAGCTGCACGATATATTGAAATAACATCAGTATGACGATATGGCTTAGTCTGTAGAAAAAACTGTGATTAATAAAATGTATGCTAGGTTTTTATGGGAGTTTGTGTATATATATATATATATATATATATATAAATTCTCCTTTCATGTTTTTATAAACTTCAGCTTAAACAAACTTTCTTTCTCTCTCTTTACACACAGTCTGTCGTCGCCAGCTCATCTCCGTCCCTCTCAATGGGATGTATTTTGAGATCTCTATTTCCACAATGTCTTAAGAGCACGATTGTCTTGACAAGCACACACAGACATCCTTAATTCATTACACCACTAAATTATGCATGGCCGTCTTCTATGCTCTAACAAACCCACAGTGTCATCCTCATTTAAAACTCTCTCCTGAATAAAAGGATAATCCAACCAATCAGACAATAACTTGCTATTGAGACTTTATATCACGCAATTCAGAGCAAACACTTCGCAAATGCGAGTTTATATTATGCAATGAAAAAAAGTCAGAATTGTGAGATGAAAAGTTGCAATTACCTTTTTAGTTTTTATTGAGTGGGGAAAACAGGCGTCCGGAATTATCTATTGCTAGTTCACACCTTATGTGTACCTATTCAAAGTTTGGGTTCGGTAAGAGTTATGTATCTTATGCTCATCAAGGCTGCATTTATTGACTCTAAAATACAGTTTTACTGTGAAAAACTATTGTGATTTAAAATAACTGTTTCTATTTAAATACATGTTTGATGTCATTTATTCATCTAATGGCAAAGCTGAATTTTCAGCATCTTTTCTCCAGTCTTTAGTGTCACATGATCCTTCAGAAATCATTCTAATATGCTGATTTTGGTAGCATTATCAATGTTAAAAACAATGCTTAAAAATGGAAAAGCCTGTCTTTACAGTGAACTTAATGGATCCTTACTGAAAATAAAGTACATACTGTGTAAATGTGAAAACTCATCGACAATAGTAATTCAGGGTCCGCTCTTAGTGGCCAAACACGCATGGACTGAAGCTTGGTTTTAATTCTGCTTCAGAAATCTAATGTTTCCCCCCAACAGAGCATTTTTCTTGTACGTCTGTTTCATTTATGAACTACTGCATTGCTAAATTAATGTTTGCTGAAAAAGGAAAATGAACCATATTAACCTTTTTACCAGTCATGTGAAAAAAAAACTAAGTATGAAATGCTGTGAGCATGAAATAGGAAAAGTACACATGAAACACATTTCCTTCAGTAAATGAAAATAAATTTCCATCAAATTAACTTCACACCCACACTACCATTTCTCATCTCCAAACCACCAGGTGATCCCTATTCAGCTAGACCCAAAGGCCCTTTCACTGTGTGTTTAGCTGTGCGTGTGATTCTTTACTTTTTAATTGTGTGTATGGATGCAAGTGTGTGTGTGTGTGTGTGTGTGTGTGTGTGTGTGTGTGTGTGTGTGTGTGTGTGTGTGTGTGTGTGTGTTTGTGTGTGTGTGTTTGTGTGTTTGTGTGTGTGTGTGTGTGTGTGTGTGTGTGTGTGTGTGTGTGTGTGTGTGTGTGTGTGTGTGTGTGTGTGTGTGTGTCCCAATCAAAGATCTCTGTAGGGAACTCCCATTAGCAGCAATATAACAATATGCCAGCTTAGTTGTGTATATATAAATCTTTAATTTCAGGCATGGTACAGACTCCATGCTGTGGATGATTTTAAACACTCTCTGTGTCTAACTAATGGCTGCTCACTGAGGAAGGCCAAAAACTCAACCCTTTTTTTCTCTTGGGGTAAAAAAAAAGTGTGCCTATGACTTTTGCACCCCATTGTTCATTATGTTAAATTATACAACTTGAAATGTTGAATACACAAGTATAGGCTTGTGTATTATGTATAGGCTTGTTATATAGACATTTATATTAATTTAGATAAAATATTTTGTAAGAATATTGTTCATTGATAGCTCATGTAACCTAAAGTTAACAAACTGAACCTTAGGTGTTACCCAAAAATGTTAATATAGCATATCCACACTTAACAAAATGTAATAACCTGCTGAATAGTTAAACATCATCTTTCTTCACCTTACAAATTGTTTGTTTTACAACTTAGTGACAAGGATTAGTAAATGAGAAAATGTAACAGCATTTTAAAGAGAGCCAGCAATAATTATGGCACTAACAAGGAGAGGAGGAGAGCTCTGCTCAGAGCAGGACGATTAGCCCTCAGAGGAAGTGCACAGGCATAATTATGCATTCTATTATGCAAAAAGTAGTTATATGGGGACTTTAACACCAATTAGGGAATCATTGTTGCTGAGTGGATGACTCCCATCTGAGAATAAACTGGAGTGTTAAGGGAAGAAATAATCAGAGGAAGGATAGATGAAACTGAAGGTGAGAAGGAGAAAGTTAGTGGAGAGTTATTATTTGCCTCCAGTTTAGTACTGCACCAAACACACAGTCCTGCGGTCAAGGAGAACTGCAAATGAGGTACAGGAATGAGCCCAAGGGAACTTTATCTCCTGATGCCGCTGTTAGACAGTGTCACCTAAGAAAAATTAGTGATTCACATACTATTTGATCTCATATTTTTAATATTTCACTTTTTTTCTTAATCGTCTCCTCAGAGAAAACTGTTGTATTTAGTGTGTGAACGTGTTTCTCCAAACTTTTAGTCAGGAAGTATTGATGGAATCTAAAAAATAAAAATTGCTGGACAGAAAGACAAGATTGAAAAAAGAGGGCTGATGTGAAGGGATGGGGCCACATGCAGAGGGAGAATGAATGTCATCCAAGGCTTTGACCTTTTTGAATATCAAAACGCACAAGCAAACTAACTCATTTGCATGAGAGCGGAGGAGGACTTCTCTCAGTTGCAACGCAGGGCTCGTTAAGAAGACAGGTGCTTTGCTCACTCTGACACACACACACACACACACGGACACACACGCATCTGTCCAATATGCTGTTGACAGATAACAGCACGCTCACCTCCTCTGTAAATACCTCATAACACTTCCTCAGCGCTCACGTTTACGCAGAACTATAACACTACTGTCATCACAGCAGTGCTGAGAAACCTGCATTCTGCCCTTTGAGCTTTTGTTCTGTAATGTAAACGATGCATTAACACTAGAAGTGCCAGAATTCCATAACTACTAGAACTGCCACTCTATATCTTTAATGATAAATACCCAATTGAGAGATTAATGCATTCATTGTATTAGGATATCTTTTAAAAAAACAAAACAACACCAAACTGTACATTTAAACAAGTTTAATTATGCATTTATAAATAATAATATAATTAGTAGCCTACCGTAATTATCGCATATTCACAACAGAAAGGCTATATTTCCATATCCATTCAACATAACTCAGAACAAGATAATAACAACTAAAAGTATCTTATTTAATTATAAAAAATATATATTTTAATATAATAACAGAGAAAATAGGCTAATAGAAAAAGCTGGAAACGAGCTGATCTAAAACAAAACAAAGAAGAACCAAGAAGGAAGCGTATACAGAAACATAAAAACACTAGCCTATATTAAAAATTGTATGTTAATTATTTACATCAAAACAGTGCTTGGCTATTTAAGCTTCACAGTCAAGGCAAGTGACCTCTCTTCTCCTCGCACAATTTCCACACACGGGTTTTTTTGCATTTGCAGCAGGTGTCGTGGGTTTTGTTTTGACTGCAGCTTCTCCGACCCTGGCACTGCCTCCGCTTTGGTGTCTGATGCGGTGATTTTAATCTAATATACTTTTGGTTTGTAAAAATTAGCATATATGCAAACACTCAGGACCGCTTCTGACCTTTCTATTGACAGTGAGAGAGACAATGGTCAATCGCGGGAAATGTAACAAAAAAAAAAAAAACAGAAATTCAGTGCGGTCAATTTGACCGTCTATGGCCGAAATAGGTAAATATGTTCATTCGTTTTTTTGCCTTATGTGTAATTTATATGAGAAACATTTTAAATGAAAATACAGACACTTTTAGGAAAAGTCAGGTACCAGCAGGATTTTATTTATTTTTTCAACAAAGTAATTGCAGATATAAAATTCAAAACGGTCAAAATGACCGCCATGGCCGTTCTAGTGTTAAGACAAATGAATCTGGTCACAAATACACTACTCTTCAAAAGTTTGGGGTCAGCAGGATTTTTCTTTTTTTAATGATTTTAAATCAGGACAATATAAAGTAACAAAACATTTCAATTTCAAATAAATACTGTTCTATAACTTTCTATTCATCAAAGAATCCTGAAAGAAATGTATCACGATTTCCACAAAAACACTAAGCAGCACAACTGTTTGATAAGAAATGTTTCTTGAGCAGCAAATCAGCATTTTAAATTACCGTTTAAGATACATTGAATTAGAAAAGTTATTTTTGATTGAATAAATGCAGCCTTGATGAGCATAAGTGACTTATTTGTGAAATTCGCATTTCATCATTATGGCTGCTGAATTATTATTTTTTATATATATATTAAAATATAGTTATAAAAATAGAATAGAACAAAATAGAAAACACTGCATTATAATAGTAATCATATTTCACAATATTTTGAAATATACTTTCAAAAACTGCATTTATGCTTATAAAAAGAAGAAAAACTGCCATGGGGTAAAAAAGCCAATTTTATTCTAAATGATTTCTGTGAAAACAAATGTAATACAATTTTGTTTTTCAAGTAAATATATATTCTTTTAAGACATTTTCCTGGAAATTAAGTAAAAAAATACAGATGAAGAAATGCATCACCAAAACTTTAGCTACTGCGAAAGAAAGAAACCTATTTCTTTGTATAAAAAGATGCTGCAGTTAAGTAGAATTTATGGAATGTTCGTTGTAAAAATAAATATTTTCTGACTGCAAACCACATATCTGTGTCAAATATCTCTTAACTTCAAGAAAAGGGACAATGTAAAAATGCATTTTGTCTTTTCATTTAAAATTCAACATAAAACCACACTCCTACGACATGGTTATGTCTGAAAATATGACATAATCAGAACATCTTACTGTCCTTCACTTTCTTCCCCTCTCTGTCTCACATACACAAACACACACTAAAATATATATATGTGTGTGTGTGTGTGTGTGTGTGTGTGTGTGTGTGTGTGTGTGTGTGTGTGTGTGTGTGTGTGTGTGTGTGTGTGTGTGTGTGTGTGTGTTCATTTAAAAGGCACAAATGCCTTTTAAATTTTTTGGGTCATTCAATATTTCCACGGACTCCCTAGCACCCCCTTGCGTTCTTACTAGAAAATCTTCCTAGAAAAAGGACATTGTTTTAGTACGCAGAAGTATGTGAATTACAGTGTAGCCAAGTGTCATGTAACAAATAGCAGCTATTGGATTTTTTTTATTATTATTATTGTGGAAAAAAGTGACAAATTGCTTATTAAATGAAAACTGTGCAGATACTTGTACAATGGTTGTCAGTTAACTCACAAATTGATTATGCTTTTTCAGCCTCAACAAGTGGTTTATTCCTCAAACGAAACTGGAAAATGGAGAAAAAATGACATTTTCAAAATTGTAATGTGAGACTGGTTGTAAGAAAATGGTTACTCTGATTTTACCAAAAACATCCTAAACATAAAACATCCTTCCTTCCCTCTCTCTCTCGCTCTCTCTCTGAGTTAGCAGCACCGCCCATCATGTGTTTGACGAGAGGGTGACAACGGGATCCTGTCTCTTTTCGTGCTAATTCCTCTCTCACAGTCTGCATCCTGGCATCGATGTACCATCAATCCACGCCACTGACATGCACACACACCACAGCTGTCCATCAAATGCCAGTCACAGATGTGCTCCCGCCCACACACCCTCCAGGACACACCTCCCTGCCAAGCACCATGAGTGTTGATGCTTGCTAGTCGAGTCTATATGTGTGTGTACGCTTGTGCGTTTACCCCAGCTGGATCTGAGCTGAGTTGTAGAGTTTTGAAACACACTCACTTTCTCATTCTACTGCCACGCTTGGGAGTTTTGAGTTTACAGAACCTTTTTCAACAAGACTTCCCCCCTCCAAACTTATACCTGTATTTTTCTGGCTTTGACAGAATTTATAGTGCCAGGCCTCATGAGCCCATTGTCAGCTTCTTGAGAAACGGTTAAGTCTGTGTGTGTGTGTGTGTGTGTGCGTGTGTATGTCTAAGTTTAGAATAGCTCCCTAGGAAGCTGTAGTATTTACCATCTTTTTGCTGTACTTTTACCTGTCCCCTCTGAACTGAATATGGGCCATGCTGCATCCTAAATACACATTGGTTGGGGAACAAATTTAGCATTTGGAAAGGTCAAATTCTAGTCCTGAACAGTGGTATATAGTATATGATATATTTGTTTTTAATTAATTATTTTGTGTGTTCATTTTTATTAGTCTTTAACTTTTTTACTATTACATGTTTATATATGTTTTTATTTTATTTCAGTTTTAGTTATTTTCTCTCTCTCTGGTCTGGCCTTGACGTGGCGAGGGGGCTTGCGTGTTCCAGTGACCCTGGAGAGCGATACCGTCAAGAATGTCGTTATGCTGTGAGGTGGCAGCCCCACCAACTGACTATCCTGCGGAGGGCTAACAACCCACCCAGGAGAAACTCTTTTGTTACGAAACCGATCAGAGAAAGTAGCCGGACCGCCCAACATGATAACGGACCCCAGCCTGCCCCCAACCAATGAGTACGGATCAACCTTCGTCACAGGACCCGAGTCGCCACATGGAATGTCCAGTCACTCCTTCACTCTGGAGCTGCCACCTTGCTGTCCCGAGAGCTCTGCCGCTATAACATCTCCTTGGCAGGGCTCTGTGAAGTTCGATGGCACCGCAATGGCGAAACAACAGCAGGCGACCATTGCTATTTCTGGAGTGGCCCCGAGAGACGGACAGGCCTTTATGGCATGGCACTTGCCATCCCAAAGGCCCTCCTCAAGTCCCTTATCAACTGGACACCCCTGAGCGACAGATTACTGTCGGCCCGCTTTCTCCATCAACACGGCAAGATGACAGTAATCGTTGCTTATGCCCCCACCGATGTTGCTGATGAGGAAGCAAAGGATGCCTTCTTTGACCAACTCCATCAGGCTGTTGGCCAAGCCTCACCACACGACATCACCATCATCCTCACCGATGCCAACGCCACTCTGTCTAGCAGTGATCGGTTCACAGGCTCACCTGTCGGCACAACCTTTACTGACATGTCCACAAACGACAATGGTAACCGCCTTATCCTCTGCCATCACAACAACCTCTCCATTGCTGATACCTGGTTTCCCCGGAAGCTTATCCATCACTGGACATGGTACAGCCCAAATGGCAGAACCAGGAAAGGGCTGGACCATATCCTCATCTCTCGACGCTGGAAGCCGTTTGTCACCAACTGCCGTGTGTACCGAGGAGCAGAGCTTGGCAACACAGACCATCGCTTGCTGGTGGCCCAGCTCAAGTTAAAGCTGCGAGCCAACCAGCACACCAAGACTCAGCCTCGCCTGGACTCCTCCCTACTCAGTGATCCAAACATCGCCTCAGACTTCAGTTGCGCCATCCGCCGCACCTTTGATAACCTGGCTACCGACAAGGTGAACGACTGGCAGACCTTCAAGGAAAGTATCATCCAGTCAGCTCACAATGTCTTCGGATGCTTTCAACCTTCCCCGAAAAAGCCTTGGATATCGGAGAGAACATTCAACATCATCGACCGGCGGCGTGAGGCCCGGCTCCGAGGTGACATGACGGAGCATCAGCGACTGAACCGCCAGCGCAATGTGGCTATAGCCGAGGATAGGGAGAAGTTCTGGCAAGCAGAAGCTAAACACCTAGAGTCCGCGGCCAATAACAACAATATGAGCCGTGTCTTCAGTCTGTTGCGCCAAGCCCGTAATGGCCCACGCATCAAGACAGCCCTGGTGAAAGATTCCGATGGCAATCTTATAGCATCTGAAGCAAACTGCCTTGAACGCTGGAAAGAACACTTCAGCCTCCTTCTGCAGCACGGTATCTCTCCTGCTGATACCGCCATCATATCGGCCGCCAATGTTGCAGCCCTTAGTGCTGTCTGCAATACAGACCCTGTCACACCTGAGGAAGTCAGAGCCGCTCTGGAAAACCTTAACAACAGGAAAGCCCCCGGCATCTGTGCTATAACCGCTGAGATGCTAAAATCCGGGGGTGAAACCATCGTCGAGTGGCTTACCCACATATTCAATGAGGTGTGGGAGACAGAGAGGCTTCCCAGCGACTGCACCAGAGGAGTCATCTTGCCCTTCTGGAAACGCAAAGGTGACAGGCTAGTCCGGAGCAATCACAGAGGCATTACCCTTCTTTCCATCCCCGGCAAGCTCTTTACCAGGATCTTGCTCACTCGTGCTCTCCCAGCCATCAGAAGCAGCCGCCGTCCCCAGCAGGCTGGCTTCATGCCTAATCGCTCCACAGCAGACCAAATCTCTGCCGTTCGCTTGCTGATAAAGAAGACCTATGAATTCCGTAAAGATCGCCATCTTTACATCGGGTTCATGAAGGCTGCCTTTGACACCATTTACCACACTTCTCTATGGAGTATCCTACACGCCCTTGGAGCACCACCCAAAATCGTTGCCCTGTTCAAGCTCCTTTATAGCAACGCTCAGAGCTGTGTCCGTATCAACGGCAGAGACTCAGACTGGTTTCCCATCTCCAGTGGCGTTCGCCAGGGCTGCGTGGCTGCTCCTGACCTCTTCAACTGCATCATTGACCATCTGATGTCTAGGGTTTGTGAGTGGGTCCCCGGAGTGTCCTTCGGCAGCTACCACCTGACTGACCTGGAGTACACTGACGACACCATCCTGCTCAGCACGTCTCTCAGCCAACTGAGAGACGCTCTGGGCATATACAGTGAGGAGGCTGAGAAGCTTGGCCTTCAGGTGAGCTGGACAAAAACCAAGTTCATGTATGTCGGTGACGGACCGCATCCAACTTCCCTGCGGTTTGGCAATGATATTGTAGAACCTGTCAACAACTTTGTGTATCTGGGATCCTTAGTGACAGACAATGGGGACCTAAAACCAGAGATTACCCGCAGAAGAGCCCTGGCTGCGTCAGCTCTGCAGTCTCTCTGGAAACCACTCTGGCGGTACCAGACCATCTCACGCAGGACGAAGCTTCGGATTTACATCTTAATAGTACTCTCCATCCTACTTTATGGCTCGGAGACTTGGCCCCTGCTAGATTAGATGGCTTTGATAGCAGAGCCCTCAGGACCATCGAGAACATCAGGTGGCCCCAGCGGGTTTCCAATCAAGTGCTTAGAGCCTGCACGTGCCAGCCCAGAGTATCTTGCCTGGCTGCGCAACGTCGCACCCACTGGCTTGGCCATGTCCTCCATCTCCCTCCTGACCACCCGACGAGAGCCATTCTCCAGTTTGATCCGAGAGCAACAGGCTAGAGACGACCATAAGGTAAACCCCACACCCGATGGCTTGACGTCCTTGCGGGTGACCTCCAACAACATGGAGTTGCTGTGGAGGATGCAGAGCAGCTGGCACAAGACCGTCAGAACTGGAAACAACTGGTTCATCTGGTCGGCTCAACGAACAGGGATGGGACGCCCCTATACCCATTGCAGGAGCCAAAATGAATGAATGATTTAGTTATTTTAGTACTTCAACTAAATGAAAATGAGAAATGTTGCTTTAGCAATTAGCTAAATAAAAATTAGTTTAAGTTTTTTATATTTTATTTTATTGTATTTATAGTACACATGTATTTCAAGTAACAAAATCTTTTTATGGTTTTAGTTAATTAACTAATAATCCTGGTCCTGACCTGACCAACTGAGATGTGAAGCAGTTGTGATACATCGGTATATTTTGGAAAAAAAGGTTTTGTCCATGTATTGAACATCATAACAACTTTGACCCCTATAATGGCTTTGTCACATGCCTGTCCTGTCTTGTGTTGCACATGGGTGTTTTGTTATTTTGGGCCATGTGCTCTTGTCGTTGTCTGATCCCTCCCCCTCGTTACCTGATTATTGTTTGAGTTCTTCCACCTGTCCCCCCTTGATTTGTTCCTTTCTTAAGACTCCTCTTGTTTGCAGTCTTTGTCGGATCGTTGTCTAATGTTTCCTGTTCCCTGTGATCCTCCAGTAAGTTTCATGTTCTGTTTTTGTTTTATATTCATTAGTTACGTTTTCCCCCTCGTGGGTTTTGTTTTGTGTTTATGTTTTCTTTTGTAAATAAATATAATTTCTCCTGCACTTGAGTCCTCACACTTTTTTCCTTACCCGTTCCGTGACAGGCTTTTATTATATAGACAAAAAAACATAATATGTTTCATAATATCTTCTTTGGTGTTCCACAGAAGAAATAAATTTGTCAAAACTAAATCGCTTTTATTATAAATAACTAGGGGTGTAACAATACAATAATATAATTCAATACAATATAATTTGATATAAATCATGATATTAAACACACTATTTTCCTGGAGCTCGCTATGTCCCGAATCTCTTGCTATTAATACACTATACATATAAGAATAAACCATCTTAAACTCTTTGTATAATCATACTTCTAAAATTAAATGTGATATGGTGATTTAAATTATGTTTGTGCTTTCACTTTGAGGAATGCTGTTTCACCACATGCGCTTCAGATGATCAATGCAATCAATCACAGTTCTAATCGCAAAAAGCAAGTCAAAATGACTATTCACAAACTGTAAATGGTTAGTTCATCCAAAAATGACTCACTCTCAGATTGTTTTTGTACATCACGCAAGTATTTGAACGTCCATGTTTATTACAGTCTGTTCATCATATAAAGCCATTGTGTCCCGTCAGAAGACTTGGATTTGAATTAGTCCACTCAACTGATTATTTTTACGATGCCTTCATGACATTTTCTTTGGATCTTTTAAGTTTTAGAGGAATGGACTTTAAATGGAGGGACATAAATCTCTCAGGTTTCATAAAAAAATATCTGCATTTGTGTTGGAAGTTGAAAGAAAATCTTATAGGTTTGAAGCGACATGAGGGTGAGTACATGATGGCAGAATTTACATTTTTGGGTGAATTATACCTTATAAATATAGTAAGCTGAGTCTTGGATAAAATTAACGCTATATTGCAAATCATATAGTTTACATTGATACATATCAATGTATCGTTATACTCCTAAATAACACTATAAACCCATCTGTGACACTGTTTGGACAATAGTTTTCGGTTTAGTGTCGGATTTTTATATACTTTATATACATAATGTACTATACTGTATGTAGCATTGCCTTTCCCCCAAAACTGGAACTATTGGAAATCATCATGGAGTCACTGCAGAGGATGACAATGACAGGAACAGAAATTACGCCACTTCTCAGAACCCTGACTCACAATTTTGACTGTGTGCCCACATGAGCTGAACTGATGTGACAGAGCATATGCAAGATAAACCATCATCCCATGTCTGACTTAACAGTTTTAAGTGTTCTGACCTTGTCTGCTTTTATCTCTCTTTTCCCGTTACATTCTTACTACTGTAATGGAGGATTCGCTTCGATCTTCTACAGTGATTGAAAATGTAGGCAAGATGAGTGGGCACAACATTGCAGGCATGCAGACTGCACTTTCTCACACATGTCTAGGAGCATGGAAACAAAAACAGAAGAGCTTATTCTTTCCCCTAACTGCTAATAGTGCCTCTTGAAGTCTAGAAAGGTGGCCGTAGCATTACAGAAAGTCTATCCATTGCTGTACAGACCCCTACCAAGCTGATAATTGCCTGTTCCTGTGCTTTTGGAAGTTGGAAATTCTCCTTTTCTACTAAACCCTTCTTCACCTTCCACAATGGTACAAAAAGGATTTGTGTAAAAAAAAAAAAAAAAAAAAAAAAGTTAAGAGCAAGCAGTGGTGAATGAAGTATAGAAATCCTGTTCTTGAATTAAAGTACAGATAAAGAACAAACAACTGTTAAAAAGTTTGGGATCAGTACAATTTTTTTATGTTTTTGGAAGTTTTTTAAGCTCATAAAGGCTGCATTTATTAGATCAAAAATAAAGGAAAAAAATGTAAACTGTGCAATATTACAGTTTTAAATCATTAAAATAATCAAATAAAAACTTAATTTTCAGCAGCCATTAATCCAGTCTTCAGGTTCACATGATCCTTCAGAAATCATTATAATATCAACAGCGTAATAATTTTATGGAAACTTTTTTTAGGATTCTTTGATAAAAGTTCAAAAGAACAGGCCTTTTTATTTGAAATAGAAATCTTTCCCCAAACTTTTCAATGGTAGTAAACCATACTTCTGGAAAAATACTGATCTGTCTACACCCTGCAACAATGTTTTCAACAATACTCAAACATCACCTCAACGAATGACATTGATACGCAGAAGTAACAAAGACAATTAATGCCCAGGCAACAGTATCCTACTGCGTCCCCTCCAGCTGGCACATCCGAAACGGATCAGTGCCGACAGCACCAACTGCAGACACGCTCTGGGAAACAGATCTTACCATATGGGACTGCAGGTCTACAGGAGACCCTTTGGATCTCACGTCACCACAACCATATTTAAGTAATTGAGCCTTAAAATGTTATAAATAGTAGACCGTAAAGAAGAGAGCTCAATCAAGACTAAAACGAGACTTCACGAAAATGAAAGAGATCCCACTTGTCTTGGCTTTGGAAAGATGCTTGCCTTTTAGTTTACATCGACTTAATTCAACCTCTGATTAATTTATAGTGTCCTCTGCATAATAGCTTGGCTCAGCTCTCCTGCTGGCTGAACGCACTACTAGGGTGATTCAGGAAGTTGTTCTGGGTCAACGATCTTGCCATTACTCCATTTACCTTTTCCTATCATTTTCCTGTTGCATTGCAGTGTGTAGGTGTTTTTCAGGCAAACCTTCCATTGTAATCTTTTGGACCCTCCTCTTTGTTGTCTGGGCTGAAAAGTGTTTGATATTTGACTGGCTGACATCCTTTATTGAAAAAACATGCCATACTTTGCTTTATTTTTCTTTTTGGAGCCAATTTTCTCTTCCTTTGTGACTCTTTTCTTTTTGTGTTTAAAATAAAGCTGGCACATCATGACATGCAGGTAAGAACATGAAGAGAGAGAAAGAGGCACGAAGGGAGGTAGAGTGCGAGGGGGGAAAAGGGAGGGATAACGGGGGAAGAACATAAAAGATAAGGCTTGCATCCTGCTTGGGAGCTTGGACCCATTTTAAACGGCAGAGATAAAAACAGATCTGAAGTATATGTGTGGTGCTGCTTTTTAAAACTGGTTTGAAACAGAATCCTGATCTTGACAGAATGACAAAGAGACTGATATATCTATATTCAGTTGATTGGGAGAACGATGATACCATGTAAATAAACACACACAGTATGATTTAATCAAGTTTGCTTACAGTATATGAGGTTCAGTATGTCACTTAAATTATAAAAAAAAAAAATTTATATAGAATTTAATCCGTTTATTTTTTAATGGTGATTAGTAACTGTGGCGAGCAGGACGAGGCCGGTGACGTGATTGATAATGAACGACACCTGCGCGACGCACCAGTCTTGCATCTCTCACGGAGGAGCGGAAGCATAAAGGAGGAGCGACAACAGTGAAGTTCGAGAGAAGAACAGGCCTGAACGTGTGTTTTGTTTCTGTTTTGTGTGGCCAGCAGTCGTCCGTGAGGGGCTAAGACATTAGCCCCATTAGGGTTCAAAAACAATTAAATTGTTGAATGTTCGCCAGTTCTCGCCTCCTACTTCCCAATAACATCTGAACCTCGTTACACTAACCATTTTCTATTTTAATATATTTTCAAATGTATATGTATTCCTGTGATGGCAAAGCTGAATTTTTAGCATCATTGCTCCAGTCTTCAGTGTAACATGATCATTCAGAAATCAATCTAATATGCTGATTTGAAAACAGTTTAATATTTTTGTGGACAATTTTTTTAATAAATAGAATTTATTTGAAATGTATTTATTTATTTTGAATTGTTTCTGATCTGACTTTTGAGTGGTAGTGTGGGTCATGTAACAATCTGTATAATATCTAACAATCTTAGTTGCTTGCTGTTGATCTGCCTATTCTGTCTTAAAGCAAGAGAACAAATTAAAACTCAGACTATGATGCTGTTAGGCAAAGAGTCATGTTTAATTTAAGTACTCTACTTGACAGCTGTCCATTCTGAACAAAACACACTGAACATCCACCCACACAACACACACACACACCATTGATTTCATATAAAAGTAAACTGTCATGTGTGTGACAGACAGAGAAAGTGAAAGAGAGCAAACGCTGATCAACACTAAGTGTGTGAAAGAAAGCGTGTGTTCCTGACTAAAGGACAAGAGTATAGCAAAATAAATAATTTTACGTACTGCAATAAAACTCCTTCACCAATGCACAAATACAATTCCTGCACATCTTAAGCATTGCCTGTTTGAGTGATGGCAGCATTTAACATTTAAGAAAAAACAGTTAAATCTGTCTGTGGGGAACACACTCTTTTCTCACTCTTTCACGCAAACATAAACTTGTTGAACCTCCTTCATCAGCCTGAACTGAATAGCATTACAAAATCTCACAAAAAACAATAACAAAACATCTCACTATCAGAGGCACAGACAAACAGATCTTTATTCCTAGCTTGCTAACTCATCTCACTGTCTGTACCAGCCATAATTGTTTTATCAATTTGTTATATGCCAATTTTAGATAAATAAATAAATATTTTGACACATTTATTGTTAACAGTATTTTTTTCATATTAGCATGAAATATTGTTGTGGACTCCCAGTATAATCATTAAAAATAAATCTGTCTATACTCCGCAATGAATGTCTTATTTACATTGTGTTTATACTTTGTTGGTTATAAGGAAATGATTTGCGAAGAGTGCAGAGTTCACACTGAACAAACTCTGGCGTATTGAGCAGATTCTGACTAACTTAAAAGCCTCTGATTGGCCATTATGTTCATGCACTCGTCTGTGATTGCTTACAATGTGCAACATTTGAAGTAGGGCTGCAACTAATGATTATTTTAATAATCGATTAATCTGTTGATTATTTTTTCGATTAATCGATGAATCGGATTTAAAAAAAAACATTAATGTCCAACCCTTTATTCAACAACAGAACTGACAGTGCAAATTCACAATGCAAAAAATCCAGTGCAAAAAAATGGACTAACACAAAAAACATACACATGTATGCTTTACATCTGCCAAATATATAGGCTTTTTAAAAATAAAGTGCACAAAAAGATGTATATTTTTGTTTAAAGGGACCTGAGCTGTCAGAACAATAAATAATTTATTAAAATTATTTTTAAAAATAAAGAAAAATACAAATCAGAAAACTTAACAGGATTTGTCCGAACGTCAGAACTTGTTCTCTACAATACACTCGCACACACTCATAAACTCTCACACTCACAGATGCACACACTCACAAACTTGTGTTTTGTTTTTTGTCAAAGATGTTATAATCTTCAACAAAATGTTTGACATTATTTGACAAGCAAATGCACACAAAAGACAAGTCTCGTGCATGGATAATAGGTAATAATAATAGCAATAATAATAATTATAACCGAAGATAATATCTCTAATCTATCCTATTAAAAAATAAAAAAAAATAAAAGTTGTACTATTTTTTTTTTTTTTTTAACCAGGGTTACATGAACTTAAAACAATCTTCACATTAACCCATTATAATAAATGTCACATTTACCTGTGCCCTTCAATATATCAGGGCTAAATTTTTTCTATTGGCCCAGTCAGACCAGTTCAGATTTTTACTTGCCCTGTCAAAATGCACAAAATATTATTTAATTTTCGTTTGTTGAATATAGATTAATCCTTATTAAAGGTACGAAAGTTAACCAGTCAAGAGCAGTGAGTGATTGTTTATTTATTTTTTTGTTCTTTGATTATCCTTAAAGCGGCACTATGCAGTTTTTTTTTTAGCTTAACTCAACAGCTTCAGAGTCATTGGAATGGTTATATGACTTTTTTCGGGTTGAATGGTGGCTGTCTTGCTCCCCCCGGTGCCTGTGAGCGGAAAAACCACCCTTGCAACTTTGGCCCGGCGGGCCGCCCGCCTCGGCTTCGGGAAGTATCGCGTGATATCAGCTCTCGCGATGTAACGAATTGCTTTACGGCACTGCACACATACACTATCTCAACATTTATATGCCAGCCTTCTGTGTCTCATACATACCTCAGTGGACATGGCTCCATGCGTTCGCTGGCTTCTTTGAAAACAAATGCACATGGCCATAAGGAGAAGATGGAAGGGGGAGATTCGCCAACAAGTTTTTCCGACAGTGTTGTCAAATATCTATTCCAAAGCTGTAAGGGGAGCTTTACAGAGAAACCTGCGAGCAAAAAGCGAGAATACAGCAAAGAAATTGCCAAAACTGCATAGTGCCGCTTTAATGACAGACAGCAGCAGGTTTATTAGGCTGCTGTCACTTTAAGACTTCATTTAACTTATTTAAGACTGTGAGGATACTCGACAAAACGGGAATTATGGCATAATTTTGTGTATTTTTGTCCTTTCAAGCGCTGTCTGATGCAGCTTTCTGTGTAACCGAGTGGTGTGTGTGTGTGTGTCACACAGACAGGAGATTCAAAGACGAGCGCTAACACTGCATTCTTTTTTGTGTCTTATCGCACTTAAATGGTTTAAAAGCATGTGCATGAATAAGACTGTGACCATATAATGTAACGCTAGGCAAAGGATGGAGGGAAAAAATGGATGCAAAATGGATGCTGTGTTAATTGCGTTAAATATTTTTAACGTGTTAAACTGAAAAAAATAAGTGAAGTAATTTTGACATTATATTATATTATATTATATTATATTATATTATATTATATTATATTATATTATATTATAAGGATCCCCAGATGTCCCCTTGATCTACACACACACATCTACGCACACACACATGCTGCTGTTTTTTCCTTTTGTGTGCCCTTCCATTCCGGTAGCAAATAATGCAAATAATGCTTTTACATGCATATTCATGAGCTCAGAAAGGCATGCTGGGATTCTGGACAAAAGAAAAGAAGAAAACTAGAGAACAGAAGGAGCTGTCAAACCAAAAGACAGAGAGAAAGAGAGACAGGCCTGGGTGACACTCATTCATTTATCCTGGAAATACAAGTAAATGTCTTTTAATAACACACACTCACACACTCACAGCACTCAAACAGAACACCAAATGCCAGAAGTAGAACAGTGGATGTGAAGATCTTTGGCACTGGATAAGGGTAAGGGCTGTAAAAGCATCAGTCTCAAAATCAACCGCTGAACAGTATTTTTTACTCGTGGTGCACAAAAGGTCACCTAAACTATGAAAGACGTTCATGACTGGCACACACAACAGGAGCTACATTAGCTGCACATATACACACATATGCAGTTCCGTGTAAAAGTCTTAGGCACTTAAAAGTCATAAAAGCACTTAAAATCACTTTAAAAGTCTGAGTTTTCCCTCACAAAAAAATGTAAACCAGTTATTTATATCTTTTGCTGTACTGTGTCATTAGTTATAAAAGTTGCAAAAACATTCTTTTTTTGGAAATGTTTTGGCAATTACCTTACCATTAATTGTAATAATCCAGTGAGATACTTGTATGCACAAGGAGTCTGACAACAGCCGGTGCTCCACACAGAGATCTGATCTCACCATGATCGAGTCCGTCTGGGATTACATGAAGAAACAAAAGAAACTGAGACAGACTAAATCCAGAAGAACTGTGGCAATGTCTCCAAGACGCTTGAAGAAACTACCTGCAAATACTATTATGATCAGTAGTAGTAGTAGTACTATTTTGTATCTCAAGTAAATGTATTAAATCTTGTTTTAAGGATATTTAGATACATTTACTGGAAAACATAAAAAAAGACAGATTAAGATTTTGCACTGTAGAGTCGTCAAGGGAACACTGGCTTTGGTCTTGGCTGAACACTGAACACAGTATATGCTGTTTGTTTTCTACTGGAACAAATCCAACATCGTCTTTGCTCTTAAACTGCCTATCCAGAGAAATGGCAAGGGGATCTTTGCGTCCTGTACGCACAGTATTGGAATGCTGATACCGTGGATCCGAGGAGAAATGGATCTGAATTGCTTGACTCTGGGTTCACCCATCGGGAGGGGACAACATAGTGAGATCTTTACAAAATCTTTTCAATGAATGTCTTTGAAGAGAAAGCACAGAGTGCAGCGTACAGTGGACAGTTAAGGTTTCATTCGTTTCAGAGTGAACTCATCAGTCAAACAGCCAAAGTGTCAAAGCACCAATTCTCACGAAAAATAAACAAGCAGGAAATGAAAGAGTATCTGTATCTGATGGCGCCACAGAGGGAAGTATTATCATGGGGGAATGAAAAAGGGGCACAAAATCGACATACGTTATTTGTATTACTGTTAACTGTGGGAAAGGGAGAAAGATATAAAGGAAGAAATACAGAAACAATTTCAGAATGATAGAGTGAGCGAGAAACAGACGGAGTGATTTGGGCAGAGTGTTTTGATATCGATTATTTTGAATATATATCAGGTACAGTACATGGCAAATTATCTCAAGGTAAAAACATCTCTCTACTGTCAGTTGGCATTTGTAATATTAACTTCCTATTTATTCATGAAATAAAAAATAATCACTGTCAGGACAGATCATAAAACAAAGTGCATATAACTATTTTGTATTTAAAAATCTGTAAATGTATATGTTAAAAAAGTCACAGAGTGACTGATTTGAAAACTTAGAATGAACAACAATTTAACATAGATAGGTGGCAGGTCTATTATTTTGTATTTGCACAGACCATATGACAGAGTATCAGATTGTTTTGATCTGTCCATTGCTATGGTTATCACTGCCAATCAGATTCAATAGCACATTTAAATATGGTTGCCAATCCAGAAACTTTGTAATGTGTATACACAAATCCGGCGAAACACGGAAGTAAAGCAGCGTCACCATTACTGCGTGCCTTGCTGCTAAGGAAGTAGCGGAAGAAGCGTGTTGGTCCAGTAGGCGGCTGTAGCAGATGTTAGCTGTACGAATTTACAATTTTTTTAGTACGTATGCTGTCCAGTGATGCCGGGAAGAGCGTGTTGTGTGGTTGGCTGTTTTAACAACAGCACAAAACTACAGGCCTGGAATAAACCCGTTTGTGAAATTCACGAACCTTTGTTGCACATTGACTACCCATGTTTAACTTACGGCCATACGGATTACACAGTTCCTGCCTTCCTGGTGTCACATGACGATAGTTTTTCTCAAACGAAGCGGTTAAATGCTCACAAAGTGACTTTAAGAGCTGATCTAGAGTCTGGAGAGGAAGTTCGTCCAGTCGTGTCCTCTTATAGGCAAATAAACAGCTCGAGCGTCACACATGCTTCAACGCGCGTGTGTGTGTTAAATGAAACTGCGCGTCGACTGCATCATTCATTCACACAGAACATGTATGATTCGTATTTAACCCCCCCAAAACAATGGTAGGGGAAACACTGAGTTATTTGCAACTTGTGAAGCTTGTGAACATATTAGCAACACAGCTAGTAATGACAGCGTTCGGTTTTATTGTTGTCATCAATTAATACACATCTTAATTACATTACATTTGTCTGACGCATTTTTACATTAATACATTATGTTGTCAATAAATTACCTTTATCGGTAAGTTTTGGCCACTGCCTGACATCATGGCCCAATGTTTCCTTTCACCAGACATTTTCTTTCATGAGCAGGATCCGCTTTCATTGAAATGTCATTAGAGGGCACCAGCAAGTGCACTTTGCAGGCACGCGGTAATGGCGGCAGGCAAGATGGCGGCGCCCATAGAGTTTGCGGCGGATTTGTGTATAGCAGCATGAAAAATATATATTATACAGAAAGCGAGCAAAGATCGCTGTCATTATAATCACTGTGTATAATCCACAGTTGTGACCACAACACGAGGTACTGTACACAATGCTGCACTCTTGTGAAAACTCCCGTTATAATCAATGAGGCTTGTCTACGTTGTGCAATGAATCTCTTGATGACATTGTGTTTATACATTGTTGGTTATTATGAAATGATTCACGAATTGCGAGCATGCAGAACTCGCGCTGAACAAAAAGTGGTGCTCAACATTAACGTCTGTAATTGGCTACTAAGGCTCAATGCTGCAAAAACACATAGTAAATAGAAAAATTTGACGCTCTTCAGAGAGAGCTAACAAAAATAATAATTGGAGTGTTTGAAATTTTTTTAAAGCAGCCGGCTAACAGCAGAATGGCAGGTATCATCACATTTCATGATCATATAGATCTTTGGTGGGACAAAGACTAATTTTGGTGGTTTTCAAAATATTGTCAATGCTGAAAGAGCCCTGTGTATGTGTGTGTGTGTGTATATATATATATTATGGGGGATATACCTTCAACATTTTTTTGAATGAAGGTTCTTTTTTTGAATGAAGGTCCCTTTTAATGAAGGGGGAAATTAGTGCGGGTGATCAGTCAAACTGTTCGATTTAAAAAAAAAAAACAGCTTTGCACATCCTTAGTGTGCATGTAGACATACATCCTGAGTGTTTAAATCTATTCAAAGAATTATTAATTCCTCTGCAAAATGATTAGCATATTCATGAAGTATAATACAAAGGCCAAAATCCTTCTTTACAGACCAGTCCATACAGCCAAAAATGGGTCAAAGTCCCATGGGTCAAAAAATGGGAAAAAAAAGTCACACCTGAGCAGAACAGTACAACAGGAACAGGAGTCCCCAACTATGGCTTTTCTGCATTGAGATGAATGACATTTTCTTGTTCAGGGAGGTCAGAAGATTCAGCACAGGAGAGTTTGGAACCGGCCATGTAAACATGGCAGCTAAATACACTGCAGTTGTTGCTTCTTCTTAATACGATTCTGTGCACATTCAATCATTTTTGAGAGTGACAACAATATTCAACAACATTCAACAACCAAATACACTCTCCAAAAAAGTGACAACTGAATGATCATCAAATCAGACAGCATAATTAATATCCGATATCTACAATGGTTTCTGCAGTAATGACTTAATTTTCTGCCAGGACATTATCCATTAAGTTTATAGACACTTTCTTAAACCCTAAAACACAATACAATGCAATGCGTACTTCAAAAAAGGGGTAAAAACCCTGTGAAAAATCAATATGGAAAACGTCTCGGGTTATGACTATAACCCTTGTTCCCTGAGAAGGGAACGAGACACTGCGTCGAGAATCGACTCTTTGGGGACGCTCCCTTAGCGTGCGCCTCTGAAGTATGAATGAAACTATTCCAATCCTGATTGGTGTTGCGTCATGACGTAACATGTGACGGCATAACCGGATGCATAAAAGCGACGCCGGCACACACACACACTAGCCTAGCGATGAAGCAAGACGCTCTCAGGCCTCGAGGGGCGTGGCAGGACGACGCAGTGTCTCGTTCCCTTCTCAGGGAACAAGGGTTATAGTCAGAACCCGAGACGTTCCCTTTCGAGGGAACTCAACACTGCGTCGAGAATCGACTCTTTGGGGAACGAATGCCCACTAGGCCACGCACCGAAACAGACCTGCCCAGGAGTGAAACTGATTTAGGCCCTCAGCAGGACGAGAGCACATGTGCGCCAGGCGTACTGGGGAGGTGCAGACTATAGAACCGAACAAAAGTGTGTGGGGTAGCCCAACCGGCTGCATCACAGATCTCCTGGAGGGGAACTCCCGAGAGGACGCCATGCCTCTAGTAGAATGAGCCCTTATGGCCAGAGGTGAAGGCAAATTGCGCACCTCATAAGCCAAGGCAATAGCCTGCACAATCCAATTACTAATGGTTTGCTTGGATCCCGGGAGCCCTCTCCTAGGTGACCCGAAACACACTAACAGTTGGTCCGACCTCCTCCAAGAAGAGGACCTCTCGAGATAAATACTCAAAGCTCTGACGGGGCAGAGCAAATTAAGCTTCTCTTCTTCTGCCGACACATGAGGTGGAGGATGGAACGCCTGAAGGGTCAAAAAGGCCTTAACCTTGCCAGGGGCAAACTCCAAGCAAGCTGGAGTCACTGCCAGGGCTTGGAGATCTCCCACCCTCTTAAGAGAGGTGATGGCTAAGAGAAAGACCAATTTGCAGGTAAGATCTTTAGGCGAAGCCGACTGAAGAGGTTCGAAGGGGGCCAGAGATAACCCTTCCAGAACCACTGACAGGTCCCAGGCAGGAACCCTGGACCTGGTTGTCGGTCTCATCCTCCAAGTACCACGGAGAAAACGAATGACCAGCTGGTGCCTCCCCAGAGGCCCATCACCTAATGGCGCGTGGAAAGCCGCAATGGCAGCCACGTACACCTTAAGCGTGGAAGGGGAGAGACCCGCAGAGAAACGATCTTGAAGAAACTCCAGAACTGAAGCCACCGGGCAGTTAACTGGGTCTAAATTATGTTCTCTACACTAAGTGACAAAAACATTCCACTTGAGGCCATATAATCTCCTAGTAGACGGAGCCATAGAGCTAAGTATGGTTTCAACCACCCCGGCTGATAGACCAGCGTTTAGGTACTGAACCCCCTCAGAGGCCAGGCCCACAGTTTCCACAGCTCTGGGTGAGGGTGGAAGATTGTGCCCTCCACCTGAGACAATAGATCCCTCCTCAGAGGAATCTGCCATGGCTGAGCTATCAGGAGCGAAATTATGTCTGAAAACCATACTCGGGTCGGCCACATTGGGGCAACCAGAAGTAGACTGATGCCCTCCTGACGGACCCTCTCCAGGACTGCCGGAAGCAGAGCGATCGGGGGAAATGCGTACAGGCGAAGCCTCGGCCAGGCCTGTACCATGGCATCCAACCCCAGTGGGGCTGGATGTGAGAGGGAGAACCAAAGTGGGCAGTGGGACGTCTCTCGAGATGCAAATAGATCCACTTCCATTGGTCCAAACCTATCCCATATCAACTTCACCACATCTGGATGAAGTCTCCATTCCCCGGGCCTCAGCCCCTGCCTCGACAGGATGTCTGCTCCCTGATTCTGAACCCCCGGAATATACATTGCTCTGATAGACAGTATTTTCCCCTGGGACCAAAGGATAATCTGATGCGCCAGTCTGCACAGAGGGCGCGATCTGAGCCCCACTTGTCGGTTCAGATAAGCCACCACTGAAGTATTGTCTGATCGTACTAAGACGTGGTAACCTCTGATGTCTGGAAGGAAGCTCCTCAGAGCCCTGAACACAGCCATCATCTCTAGACAGTTTATGTGCCAAGAGTGATGATGGTCCTGCCACAGACCCCTGGCAAAGCGGCCGTCCATGACCGCGCCCCAGCCAGTGAGGGAGGCGTCTGTCGAAACGGTTTTCCGGCGACATGACGCTCCTAACACTGGCCCTTGGGACAGGAACCAAGGTTTATTCCATATTTTTAGAGAACGAAGGCATCTGCGCGTTACTCTGATCATACGAAATAGATTCCCCTTGGGGGAAAACCCCTTGGTTTTCAGCCACCACTGAAGGGGCCTCATGTGTAGAAGGCCCAAAGGTATAATGTTGGATGCCGCTGCCATGAGGCCCAGCAGTCTTTGGAATTGCTTTACAGTAGTGGCCTGGCCTAGCTTTAACTTGGACAGCATCGCCAGAATGGACTCGATACGCGCCGGAGACAAGCATGCCTGCATCGTAGTCGAGTTCCACACAATGCCTAGAAACGTTGTGGACTGGGACGGTTCTAACACACTCTTCTTTGTGTTGAGTCTCAACCCCAATTTTTGAATGTGGCCAAGGACGACATCTCGATGCCGAACTGCCATTTCTCGAGAGTGGGCCAGAATGAGCCAATCGTCGATATAATTCAGTATGCGGATGCCCTGAAGTCTCAGAGGAGCAAGTGCTGCATCCATACATTTGGTGAATGTGCAGGGAGAGAGTGCTAGGCCGAACGGAAGAACCCGATATTGGTAAGCTTCGCCCCCGAAAGCGAACCTCAGAAACCTCCTGTGACATGGAAGGATGGATACGTGAAAATAGGCGTCTTTTAGATCTATCGTGACAAACCAGTCCTCGGATCTGATTTGACTCACGATGACAGGAATAGTGAGCATTTTGAACTTGAGCTTCATCAGAGACAGGTTCAAAACCCTGAGATCTAGAATTGGCCTCAACCCCCCATCCTTCTTTGGAACTATAAAGTACCGGCTGTAAAAACCGGACTCCCTGTCTGAATGAGGAACACGTTCTATGGCCTCCTTTAACAGCAGAGATTGCACTTCTTGTTCCATCACCTGAGCCTGCTCTGGAACCACTGTAGTCTGCACCACCAGAGAATTTGGGGGGGCGGTGCCCGAACTGCAGTCTGTACCCTGACCTTATTATATGCAGGACCCATGCAGATATGTTGGGAAGATGATACCATGCCTCTACAAAATCTACTAAGGGAACCAGGACCTCTAGGACCTCTTTCCTGAAGCCCTCTTAGCCTGAAGGACATCCCTTAAATCACCCTTCTGGCTGGGGGGCTTCTGCTGGGAGCGTTTCCTCCGTTGCCTAGCTCCCGGAGGAGGGGCTCTAGAGGAAACGCTCTCCTTTTGCTCTGCCCGGTGTGAGGAGCTGGTTGATGGCTGGGGCTGATGTTCTTGCCCCACCCTACTCGATTTGGACTTCGATTTTCGGGGGAGGAACTGCTGGAACGCCGCAGATTGCTTCTTCGCCTCCTGAAACCTGTCGACGACCGATTTAACGGCGTCGCCGAACAGGCCAGAAGGTGAAAGCGGCGCATCCAGCAAAACAGATTTATCTCTCTCTTTTAAACCTGATAAGTTGAGCCACAGATGCCTCTCCGTGGCCACCATAGCTGCCATAGAGCGGCCAATAGCACGGGCCGTCTCTTTAGTGGCCCGGAGAGACAAATCTGTGGCTTTGTGCAACTCCGCAATATCTCCAGGAGTTGGCCCCTCCCCCTCGTCCAAATCTTTCAGGAGGTCGGCCTGGTATGCCTGCAAGATAGCCATAGAGTGCAGACAAGAACCAGCCCGACCTGCCGCCATGTAAGCCCTGCCTATTAAAGCAGATGTATCTCTGCAGGGCTTACTAGGCAGCGCCGGGGTTTTAAGGGAAGATGCTGACTCAGGAGATAGATAACCGGCTAGAGCTTCTTCGATTTTAGGCATCTTCCCATAACCCATATCCCGTGCCCCCACAACATTGCTATAATCGACAACAGATGGACGGGAGACACCGGACGAATGCGGTTTATCCCACGATCTCGAGATCTCTTTGTGGAGATCGGGGAAAAACGGCAAACCCCGGCGCTGAGGCTGTGACCTGTGCCGCAGGAAACGCTCGTCTAACTTGCTTACGACTTGCGTTCCCTGCTCATCTTGTGGCCAGCTGATGTTAAGTCTGGCCACGGCACGAGTCACAACCTCCACCAGCTCCTCATAAGCATGGCCGTGAACTGGCGCGCTCGAATCACGATCATCCTCGATGCTGATCACCTCTGCCTCCTCGGAAGCAGAGAGCTCAAGCACCGGGACCTGGTCGTGGGCAGAAGAAGCCGCAGCGCGGGCTTCTGCACCACTCACAGGGGCTTCGGGATCTTCAGATGAAGAATGAGAAAGTGCCGCAGCAGTCTCATTCTCATCTGCAAGATCCCACTGCGAACCCCACGATCTGAGTCGCCGCGCCGCCTCAACAGACGCGGGACCAGCTGCCTGGGCGTGCTGCGCTCCCAAACAGTTCACACACAAAACATGCGTGTCCCCATCCGTAATAAAACGAGGACAGGGGTGCACACACATTCTGAACTGCTGGTTGGCCATAATATATATATATATAGATAGATATTTTCTGACAAACAACACCAAATAAGACAGACAGTTGTAACATAGAGCGCTTGCTGAAGAGCGAAAAGCTAGTGTGTGTGTGTGCCGGCATCGCTTTTATGCATCCGGTTATGCCGTCACATGTTGCGTCATGACGCAACACCAATCAGGATTGGAATAGTTTCATTCATACATCAGAGGCGCACGCTAAGGGAGCGTCCCCAAAGAGTCGATTCTCGACGCAGTGTTGAGTTCCCTCGAAAGGGAACTCCTTCATATTAACACAATACATTGGGCTGTATTTATATGGCTCTTTCTTAAAGTGTAGACCAGGGGTGTCAAACTCAGTTCCTGGAGGGCCACAGCCCTGCAGAGTTTAGCTTCAACCCTAATTAAACACACCTGATCAGTTAATCAAGTCCTTCAGGCTTATTTGAAAACGGCAGGTGTGTGTGTGTTGCAGCAGGGTTGGAACAAAACTGTGTAGGGCTGTGGCCCTCCAGGAACTGAGTTTGACACCTGTGGTGTAGACACTACTGCTTGTTCAGAAATTATATCCAAAAAACAACTCTGAGTGTATTTCAAGTCATACAGTATTAAAGTCTTATAAAAGAGATTTCATATAGTGTTTTTTTGTTTGTTTGTTTGTTTGTTTGTTTTTCATTCAGGCTGCTAACTATTTGATTTGAATCAGGAACAATAAAAAGACCAAAATTAAGAATAAAGAAATAAATGCAGTTTTTGCTGTCAAAACTTTGCATTGTATATGTAACCATATAAATAGACCGCATTTGGAAGAAGTGGAGAAATGACAATTATCAACCAATCCTGCAATTATTGCAATTAAAGCAACAACAAATAACTTTTCCTCTGCGGTCGCCCTACAGGTTGGAAGCGGAATTGTCCATTACCACTGTCGTAAATAATTTAGCCTACCACAGCCTACCGTCGCACGCGCACGCACATGCTCTCTGTTTATCCAGCACTGGCTTTGAAATCAACAATGGCCATACTGCCCTACAAAGGCAAAAGACCTTAACTCGCTAGAGTGTGGAACTGAGAAAAATGACTTTAAAGATTTTTAGTTGTCCCGCAAAATTAATTATAGGTAGGACACTGAAAATCGGGCAATTAGATGTTTAAGTAATGAAAATTATCTACATAAAAAAATCTTGAGCTCAAACTTGACTTTTGACCACTATTTTAAAGTTACTGTACTCTGCCTTTGTATTGTCAGCAAAAAGTGAGAAGTCATGCCAAGGCAAAAGGCAGTAACTTCCACATTATCAATATTTGGTTGCTGATCACCATTAACAAAATCATTATAGCAACACCTGTATAAAATCTAGTGATCATGGCATTTATTTTGTATGATTTACAATTATAGCCATCTACTTTTTGCTATCCTGTGCTTTGGTTGCATTCTGGTGGCCCTATATTAATAGCCTACATTAAACATGACAAAATACCTCCATGGGATAAAGAGTATTTTCAAGTGGTACCGCGTGGCATAAGACTTGCTAAACATGCGTTCAAAATGATAACAATAAAACAGATCCTCGCGCACATTCTACCCGGAGACTGGTTTATAGCGGTGGATCTGAAAGACGCATACTTTCACAGGCGCTTACCGAGATTCGTTTTCGAAGGTGTCACGCTCCTCGTCCGTTCACGAAAAGTAGCCTACGCAGTGCTTTCCCCCTTGAGACTAGGGAGCGCGTTCTGGACTACCTTGACGACTAATGCATTTATAGCACAACCTTCTGTGTTCCGCGTCTTTTCAGTATGCGGTGGTTTCAGCTGTCTGCCCTATTATTGTGCTTGTGCACTTCGCTCGTCCCGCGGATTTATTCCGGACGCTGTGATTGTATTTGTAACCTGCTTGTAAAAGCTGGTCTGATGTTGTATGCACCAGCACTTCTTGCTTCCTTATGTTGTAGGCTATGCACCAATATACCCTTGTTGCTTCATTATTATCACTCCCTGTGATATATTAGTCCCGAGTCGGCTTGACCGTGTTCAGGGCGATACTGAAGGCGCCCGCGAAGTTTTGCACTCTGCCAGCTAGGTGCATGATTGTTTCAACCAGGTCCGGTATCCGAACTGGGTGAGGCGGGGCTTTAGTTCTTTGTTGTATTTACCTGATATGGCATGTGTAACATTTTTCTGTCATCTCTGCATGCTTCGCGATCGTTATCGCACGTTTGTCGATGGAGCGGTTTCAGACCATACTAAATGTTCTGACCGCATTAGTGCAGGACAAAGCTCTGAGGACATCAGAAGACAGGGATTGATGGCAGCTGTACACAGCTCTACACAGGCTACATCGTAATTTAAATTTTAATGGAGAGTAAAACAAAGGCAGACCACCGTATAATCTGGTAAGTAGCATTATTTGATAGAACACCGGCACCGTAACTTCATATTGACGCGCGGCTAAACAAAGGCAGAGTACCGTAACTCAAGCGTGAGCGTTCCAAAACAAAGCCAAAGAGCCGTAACTGGTGTTACGGTGTTCTGCCTTGGTTTCTCATGGGCTTTTGGATGTTACGGTTAAGACAACCCATTATTTTCTCGAAAAAAACAACGGATTTGACTCAAGTTACTTATCCACATGATAAAGGAGGTCTTGAATGTGCCAAAAATATAAATAACTAATTTTCGACCAAGAACGATGTTACGGTCTTTTGCCTTTGCACGGCAGCATAGACAAGATGCATGATTTTATGAAAGTATAATGTATTGCGACATCACAAACGAGCAATTGTTGCAATTGTAACGCTTGCCGTAAAGCAAGTAAAATTAGTAGTTTTCAGTTTACAGGACCGCAAAGCTGCATTTCACCATGTCAAGACTTGATGAACCACTGAAACGATTTTGGAAACATTATTTTAAGGTAAAAAATCTTACTTAGTGTTGCTTTAAGTCACGTTTGAAATAAAGGTCATAGTGGTGCACTTATAGGATCCCTTTCATTTTAGGGAAAATTCTACACAATACAGCTATTTGATAATACATACAACGGTAAGTCCACCATCAGCATTACACTTTTGATCAGAGGAGTCTGATTCACAAACATTTACGGTTTTTGAAAAGAATGCATACTAACACACACACACACACACACACTAGAGCAATACAGTCACGCATGACTGACTAATCACAGCCAAGAGAAATCCTTCAGAATAACTAGTGTTATTCACTGGGATTCATCTCTGAGAAAAAAAGAAAGGACGGGTTGTTCTCACACAGGCTGTTTTACTGTAATGTTGGGGACTTTGCATTGACTTATATTGTTTTAAAACTAAACTAATGATATTTTATATCCTGCCCCCACCCCTAAACTAACCCAGAAATCTTTCTGCATTTTTTAATTTTAAAGGAAACATTATTTGTATGTTTATTATATGTTTATGTATGTTTATTAGGCCATTTTATTACTATAGGAAAATTTCATCTTACAATGTATGCAAAACCCTCAGTGGTTGTGTGAATTGTGGTCTTAAACAGTGGAAAAACAGTACATAAAAGCAGGGCATAATTATTTGGTCTCTCTTCTTGCATGAGGCAGTGATAAAAGTTGACGTGCATATTGATGTTCAGTGATCTTCTAAAAGCTTCCTGACTTTCCTGACTGTAATTACACAGGCACTTTGATTTTGTTTGTTTTTGCTTATTGAAGTTTCCCTCTAGAGGTTCTTATTGTGATCTTATTCATTCATATCTGCCAAAAACTCCCCCAAGCAACGCTGTCTTCTTCTGAAGCCTCCTACATCAATATGGGTTTTTATTGGACGTTATCTGCTATATCTCATTTAGAGAGATGATTTATCCAAAGCAACTTAAAGTACACCCACCACACAGACGGTTCTTCTGGAGTAACAGTAAGTGTCCTGGTCAAGGGCGCAATGCTGAATTCCCCTCATAACTCTTCTATTGTTTTCTTTTCTGAGCATAGCACCCTAATCCATCAAAGCACAGTTTTTAACTTTTTTTAATCTCTGTATTTTATCCAATCCATTTACTCTTTGTTTTTTTCTAAATTTCTGGTCAGTTAATTTGAAATGAAATTAAATTCCACAATAGCTACTGACAACTCCTTGCAGGACGCTGTTTGCTGCCTACAAAAATGACTGGTTCATTCTCACCGCTGTCTCAAACCACCTGTGGGGAAGATAATTTGAGATCTTGAGCCGGAAGATTTACCTTGACTCTGACAGTAAAACAGCACCGTTTAAATATCACCCCCTCCTCCTCTCACATTGTCCCCTGTCAAAACAAATCCAAATGCAGATTTCAGAGAAATATATATATCACAATCCGACTCTTTCAAATCCTTCAGAAGCTATGATTCTCTCAAGGGCAGAGCAGGTTTGATAGAGTAGGATGTCACTTGCCATTCATAAAGCTGTTACAAAGAAGAAGGGCATTCCTACTTGCAGACAGGTACACATCCAGCATCCAGAGCAGAGCATGTGACTTGAGCAACAGCAATTTCATTAAAAAATTCAGCTTTGCCATCACAGGAATAAATTACATCTAAAATATATTTAAATAGAAAACAATTTTATTGTAATAATATTTTACAATATTTCTATTCTACTGCTTTTGTGATTAAATAAATGCATTACTGGTGACCAGTAGAGACTTTTCAAAAACTCCAAAAAACTTTCATGTGTAAGGACCCACTTATCTGGGCCCGGTTCCCCAAAATGTTCTTATCGCTAAGTAGTTTTTAACCTATTCCTTAACCTCTCTCTTAACGTGATGGCACGATTCCCGACACGTTCGTACGCTAAGTATATCTTCTGTAAGTCACACTTTCGTAAGGTTGGTCTGGACCATTCGTAAGCTCTCTCTTAGCGTTGTTTGCGCTCAAGACGCTAGTCGCCGCCACTGTGCAGCAGTCTTTAGAAATCAGCGCAGCGCAGTACAAGCCAAACTATGGTATGTTGACAATGTTGTGGCTCAACAATGATTTTATGTTATGGACATTTTAAGACTAATAATAAAATATGTTCGCAATGGATACAGGCCTATTTATGAAGTTGACTTTATTTGGTATCAGAACTAATATGGTGGTAATTAGCCTAGGCTATTTCGTAATGTCATTAAAGCGTTTAAATTGGCAATCACTTTTGATAATTAAAATCTGGCAAACAATTTGGCTCTAAATGGCTAAGATCTATAAATGGGTAAGCATGGTGGTGTCCAGTAAGCGACCAACTATGCCAGCGATCCAACGTGTCCTTGTATTGAATCAAAGACGGCGCCGGCCGCGGAGCCGTTTAGTCCATGTCAATTTTTTTATTCGGCAAAACTTAAGCCCTTTTGACATTTTGCCTGACATCCTGCCAGGAACTTGGTGTGCCTGATCCGGAGGCAGCCATCTTCCCTGCTATGTCGCTCCATACAGTAGCTCTTTTTTGTTGCAGTTGCACAAGTTATTCCGAAAGCTGGAAAACAGTGTCACCTTGTGCAAGCTCACCTCGTCCAGCAAAACTTTAAGTTCCTCTGACGAGAAGCTTGGTGCCCTTTTTTTACGTTGCTTCCCCACCATATTCTGTATCTAACTCTCTCTCTCTCTGTTCATTGTAGATAGGTTGCTTTTTATTGAAAACATTAACCAATGGCAATCAAAACCACATTAAACAGAAGTAACTGCAACTGCTTGCCAATCAATTCTGATTGTAAAGTACCTTACCATTCATATAAAAGTGTATTACATAATTTTTAGAAGTCGTTAAACCCATGTTAAGAAGCGGCACAAGTGGCACAACGGGATAAGGAGGGTGGATGATTAGCGAGGGATACCCGGTTCGTCTACCCGTCACAACATATTGTGTGAACATATTACTGACAATTTGATAATTTAATTAATAGTCTATATTTTACTGATAACTTAAACTATGTTAAAATAAATGTTACTGGAATAATTTGAGGAATGTTTCATTTGCATAGAACGTGTTGTCTTTCTTAACGCTGTAATGCAGTGGAATTGGAAAAGTGAAAAATCGATTCCTGAGCAATCGATGTCAACTAATTCAGCACCTTCACTTGGGACAGTGCCTTTGTAATGTCGAACGTAAGAGGCAGCGTGCTAAGAAGCTTCCTAAGGGACACTTCGGGGAACACACTTAGAAACCTAAACAACTTTGGTAAGATATATCTTTTAAGTCTTCTTAACACGCTAAGAGTGAGCGTTATCGGGGAACCGGGCCCAGGCTTGTGAAAAATATTAAGATCATTTAAAAATAACGTGTCTTAAAATAAATAATTGACTTTTGATTTGTCACTGTATCAAAGCCAAAGTGATTTATTAAAATATTATCTGGAACATTTTACTATCATATTACTTTTTTCACAGTTAATATTAAATGTATAAACTAGATTTATGACATTTCAACAATAAATGTCTTTCCAAAAAAAGTGCAAATATTGTGCTTAACATTTTTATTTTTTCTTAAATATGTGGCCCCCTGGGGGAACCCAGTTAAAAAAAAAAATAAAAAAAAACTGTGTTCACGTGTCTTCTGGTTGTGATGGAGCAGTATCAGAATGATCCTAGATGGAGAAAAAACACAGATGCTCAGAAAAACAAAAAGTGCTCCTCACCCCAGGCCAAATCATGTAACTTTGCTCAAACGCTCTGGCCCAGAGCAGCCTACCTGGGCCTTACAGCAAGCTGATGCTCACACACATTTAGATCTGCTACCTGTGCTCTCATACTTAGAAGAGGGGTGACATTTCATTGTATAGAGTGACGGAGCGTGGCTGGAGAAGAAAGGGATGACCGGAACGGATTCATTCACTTTCCACACACACACACACACACACCTTCATAAAGCTCAGGAGCTCACAGGAGTGCACTCAGGTGGTACGACAGGTTACACAGCCCTGGTTCAAACTGTCAAGGGTTTAGAGCAGGAAGAACACGTATGTTTTTACACTTAAGGTTAAAGCAGAGCTGGACTTAAGCTAAGGTTAAAGCTAACCTGAGGTTAAAACAGAGCTGAATCAAGCCTGTCCCACTGAGGAAAATCAAGAGCGGTGCTGACAGCTTCCTACTGGGGTTTCTTTTCAGTTACGACTAGTTAAGGATCTCTTGTCAGTGACAGGATTAGTCAAACCATGGAATATCAGCCGTCATCGCACTCTCGGATAAACAAGGGGGCCGACAGGAGCTTGCATGTGCAGACTACTACTCTTCCAGGCTCTGATCGTCACACTGATGGATGTGATGGCTGTCTCTCTCTCGATGAATAGTCCTGCCACATGCAATAAATAAACTCAAATCTGCTAACCAGTATGACATGCAAAACAGTCAGATTGATAGACAGAGATGGACAGAAATCTAGGCAGACAGATTCAGTTTAGTAGACTGAGAAGCATTACTGAGAAGTAATTGAAATTAGATGTATAGTGTCTTTTTTTAGTCCTAACTTCATGTTAATCTTTGGTTTCACGTGGTTTATTACAGATAAGCATCTCATTTTCTTAATCATTGTTTTGTTTTCTATAAAAATGTAAATATCAGAATATTTATCTTGTTTAAGCATAAATATAACAAAATATAATAGAAATAAATACATTTTGTTATATTTTAGTCAAATATAAATTTTATTATATATTTACTTTAATATAAGAATGTATGGGCGGGTACTATAAAACAAGACAAAATACATATTTATTGCAATGCACAACCTCAAAAATAAAAGTTTCTGTTAGTGTGTGTGTGTGGGGGGGGGGGGGGGGACAAAGGGAGAGATGAAGAAAAGACTTATCAATGGTAAGAAAAATTATTATAATTCAAGTATAATAAATATATTTTCTTATTAAATATATTTAATTAATATAATATTGTAAGAATGTTTAGATTTTTGTATACTACGAAACAAGAAAAGGGGAAAAAAGGACATTTTGCTAGGACATATTACCAAAATATATTTAGTTTATAAATAAAATAAAACCTCAATAAACCTTATAAATAAACACATACTTTAATAAATATATTCCATTGCTAAGACAAAATGCTACAACTCAAGTTATATTCTGAAAAAAATATATAAATATATTTTCTTATTCAATATTGTTTTTAATATAGTCTTGTATGAATGTTTAGATTTTTTTATTATGAAAAAACAAAAATAAATGTTTCATATGTTGTATATTGCAGTGTACATCCTTAAGAATACTCTGACTGTATGTTAGTGCATAAGAGGGGGAAACGGAAAGAGGAGCGCAGAGGGTCATTGAGAGAAGAAACAGACAGAGGTACTAGAGAGAGAGAGAGAGATACTGGGGATCACAGGGATTTAGTCAGGATCAGATAGTGGTTGCAGAGCTCTTAAAACATCTGTGTTATCTTGACCTCCTCCTCAGACCTAGACATACACACACTCAGTACCTTCTGCACTGTTCATGTGCTGCAAAGAGTCAGCTGCTAAGATCATTCATTCCTCAGCTCTAAAACACACACACACACACACACCTGCTCACACTTACAGGTACACCCTTGAGCCTCTCAGAGCTACATTTAATGCCTATTCACACGTACAGTATCCCAATATAATCATTAGTCCATAATTTACTCTAAAACCCTATCACTACATTTTACATCCATTGTACCATTACATGAGAGTGCAAACATATCAGTTTACATTTTAGCATGTATTTTGCATTACAACAAGTAAAATCGATACTACAGGAGGAGTACATTTTGCAAAAGGCAAGTAAAATCTGTGGTGTCAAATGAGTTATACTGTGCATTAAAGTGAATAACATCTGTATTGTCAGACGGGCTGAACAGTGCATTAAAACGCATGAATAGCAAGAGCACAATTTCTTTTCGTTCAGCTGTGCAAAATTTTTGCTCAGCTCAACAAAAATTTGCTTTGCAAACTGTTTTGGGGGAAATCGTTGGCCATTTTTTCCCACTCAAAGTCTGAGTAGCATTTAGAGGTTGTCCATTTTAACTTTGACTATAACTAGTAAGCACTCAAATACATTCGATTAAATTCCTAACTTGATTCAATTTGATTCGATATCCATTTATTTGGATAAATATATATCAGGCAGAGTACATGTACATTTTTCTTTAGGAAAAATTCTACTGTATATTTCAACATTTCATCTGATGCTCATTCATATTTATTTCTGTCCTGTTACTATATTAGTAAAGCTGAATAGATGATCAGTTCACATGCGCTTTGTGCTGCCGCTCCGCTTAAACTGAGGCGGCAACAGCGATCTGTCAAGCCACATTAAAGAGTGCCAAAAATATTGTTTGAATTTCATTAAAAAAATTATAGAATTTATTTAATATCAAAAGTAATGAAGCACAAAGCTCATTGCGATTTATTGGAAGGAAGGCACACTACAAATAATAGTGAAGTTTTGTTCAAGCTTCAACTGCAAACAGCACAGACTAAAAAAATCGCTTATTGGGGTTTAAAAATCAATATCAGTTCATCAATGTGAGAAATTATTAAAATCGAGAAATATATTTTTTCAACCTAGCCCTATTTTTAAATAGTGCAACTAGACTTAGTACTTTTTGACTTTATGTGCCCTATTTTAACGATCTAAAACGTAACTTTGTGGGCGGATCTCGGGCGCTGTTGCTATTATACCGGCGGGATAAATGACTCTTGCGCTCGACACAAATCTAAAATGGGTTGGTCTGAAGTAGCTACATCACTCATAGGTGTGGTTTGGACGTAACGTGAAATAAACCAATCAGAGTGTCATTTCACATTCCCTTTAAAAGCAGGCGCGCTTGTTCCATGGCGGATTCTTATTATGATGGCGGATTTGCCAGGCGCACGCCAGGAGCGGTTCACAGCCGAGGAGACCGACGTTCTCGTCAGGGCCGTAAAAGACAGCGACGTGACATTGTATGGGGATGGGAGAAACCCACCCAAATTAGATTCGGTTAAACAGGCGTATAATAATTTGGCTATTTGGGTAAATGTGTAAGCTAGATTTATGCCTATTTTTTCACATCTTCATGGACACCACAATGATTTCCCTCGTGTGGTAATATTTTCCCTTGTAATTATGCAATTATTAAATAGCACCAGGGAACGTTTGCGCCGGAACACGTCTCCTCTTTTCGCTGAACCGCACCCAGGAGCGCAAGTTCATTGCCTAATTTACCGACGTGCGTCTATGGAGGGAAAAGTTCACTGTGCGTCGGGTGCAAAATAGGAATGATACATGCGTCGGTGTACAAAGTCAATTGCGATGGGTGCAAGATAGGGCCCTTAGTGCTATTCTGATTTGGCAACAAGTTATGTTTCTACCACTTTTTGTGTGCAATCTGTTTTGAGCACAATCTGTTTTCTTGTTTTCTTGCAACACTGTCTGTGTTGCAAGCTTTATAGAACATCATTATTTTTGTATTTTTTTAGGTTAACTGCCAGGGTGCATGTCTGACAGAAATTGTTCAAGGGGTCAAGATGTTCCTTTAAGCCCTCTGAAGAGAGAAACCATGTGCGGACAGGATGCTTTTGACTTGAGATTGTTCCAGAGTGCCTATGCGCCTTCATTAACTGTCTCCTGACTTACTTTCAACTGCAGGGATGAAATCTGTGTGTTTTCTGCCAGCTTTACCCACACATTTGTTTTTAGCCAATTGATTTGAAGATGCATGTTGTTTTTCCTCTGACACCTCTCAATCAACTTGAGCAGGAGACCCTCAAGGCAAATTGAGCCTGCTGTTCTGTCTGTTCAAAACAAATCCAACATACATCAAGTCCTATCTTTTTTGTAATTGGAGTAGAGATATGGTTATCAATCTGCACAATCTGTGCCTATTACCCCTTTTTGCGACCCACAGAGTGCTGGTGCCAAAGCCCAAGATACATTTTCAGCAGCCATGACTCCAGTCTTCTGAGTCGCATAATTCTTCAGATATTATTCTAATTTGAATAAGAAACCTTTCTTATAATCAATGTTGAAATGGTTGTGCTGCTTGATATTTTAATAGAAACTGTGAAAAGTCTTTATTGTCACTTTTGATCGTTTTAATGCAATCCTTGCTCAATGAAAGTATTAATTATTTCAATAATAATCATACCAACCTGATTATAAACTTTTGAATGTTAGTGTGCATTTTGACATTTTACATTGTATTATCCCAAATTATCCCGCTTATTATGCAGGTTCTTGCCACATAAGTAAATTACGGTGGCCGAGAGAGCTCAACGCGCTGCAACAGAAGAAATCACATGCAAATAGAAAAACACCCGCAAATTAAGAAAAAATCTTCAGTTTTACAACAAATACCCACATAACCAAATACAGAAACGCACTGCAAAAGTTCACAACACAACCAAAATACAGAAACGCGCAGCAAATAGCACAGACCACAGCGGAAATGTTTCCAGGTGACCCCAATAAGTGACGAACCCGGCTGGGATGTGCTTATAGCTCAAAGTCTACTTTTTTATTGTATTTTATGTTTTAGACTTTTTTTGTGCAAAACATACAGAGATTACATGTTCATGACATATAACTTTGTATACACTATACAAAATGTATTCAAAATATGTTCAATGTCATCAGAATACAAATGAGAAAAGAAGAGTTAAAAAAGATAGAGAAAAAGAACATGAGGGTAAGATATTAATCTATACATCATTTACATTGTACAAATTTTGTCATGCTATGTTTAAATAAGTTTCATAAGAAATGTTAGGTGTCCAAAGATGAGAAGGCAAGTTTTAAAGTTGAGACACTCAAACACAGATATATAACATATATATTTTAAAAACTTTTTTTGCATAAAATGTATATTTATTTGCAACAGTTATGGTAACAGCAATAATAGGACATTTCTGTCGCAAGAACAGATATTCAGCTGATGGACACCGTGATGCGTTGTCATGGGAACATCCCAGGTGAAAATAATGAGGAAAGTACGTTGTCTTTCGTTGTTCCCTTCGTCAAGTGCAATCCAAACGGCTACATAATGGCACACAAGTGCCCTGCTCACTTCAAAGTCCCCACTTCAGGGGCTCTGCCCTTCGAATGGAGTAGGGCATGATGCTCACGAGCAATACGCATGTCCCAGCCGGGTCCGTCACTTACTCCTGGAAACATTTCCGTTGTGGTTTGTGCTATTTGCAGCACGTTTCTGTATTTGGTTGTGTTGTGAACTTTTGCATCGCATTTCTGTATTTTGTTGTGTTGTGAAATTTTGCAGCACGTTTCTGTATTTGGTTGTGTTGTGAGTATTTGGAGCACACATATGTTGTGAAACTGATGAAGATGTTTTCTTAATTTGCGGGTGTTTTTCTATTTGCATGTGTTTTCTTCAGTTGCAGTGTGTTGAGCTCTCTCTGCCACCGTATTAAATAATTGAAAACAAAATATTAATTTGACAAATTGTATTACCTCTAGATGACCTGCAGTACCCACTTGAGCGGTCTGATATCAGCTGTAGTGGTTGTTGTCGTGCAATAACAGACATCTAGATGGCGCGAGCATGTACAAGTTTGTGAAAGGACTATCAATGCCAGGTAAACGTAAAGCAGACATTCATGAATGTCTACACTAGACGCAAGTGGCGTGACAAAAGCAAATGGAACCCATTATAATCAGTGATGCTATCTACATTGGATGCGGCATGCCGCGAAGAGACAGTAAACTGATGCCCCGTTCTATTTCTGATGTACAAGTGCTTGCGCAACTTCTGACACAAAGGACAAATGGATTTGCAACGATTGCTTGGCTGTTTCCAGTGTAGACAGCCTCGTATCTGTTGTGGACACGGTGTTTTAAAGACAAGAAAATACGACAAGGAATTATATCTCGCCCCCAGATTCAACAGTACAATGGTGGGTAATGAAGAGAGACCACAGTGTGTTGTGTGCCTCAAAATATTAGCTTCTGACAGTGTGAAGCCGAAGTTAAGACGAAACTTAGAGACTTCACATCACGAAAACAAAGAGAAGCCCATTGAAATTGAGAAGTTGTAGAGCTGAGTTACAATGTTTCAAATAAATCCTATGGTATTTTGCAAGCAAGGTCATGTCTGAAACTGTCTATACGGGTGCATGTAGGCGGGTGGGCTTGAAAATATTTTCTCTATAAAAGGGGGGCAGGTAAAGTTTTGGGAACTACTGAGGGAACAAGCAAATTACAAGTGACCAATAGTATATTTACAAAGTAACTTAGATTAATAAATGTTGTGCATTGTTTGTTCATGATACATCATGTACTAATTAATGTTTAAAATTCAAACCTTATTGTAAAGTATAACATACTAATTTATGCTGGCGGTTTGTTTAGTATTGTAGTCTGTTACCTCAACAATCAGTGAAAAGCTATGTCGGTTCTGGTCGTTATTCTTTGGGTGAAAAATTCCTTAGCATTAAATGATGCCATTAGAATTGCGGTTACAGAGCTTTTTTAGAAAAAAAACCTTCGTGTGATTGTGACCCTTCCCTGTGTATGCAAGATTTAGATACTGCAGGCCTTCAGGGAACGAGATTAAAGGGGTTTTACCTCTGAATGAATGGTACATGGGCCCTCAGGGACCGCTTACCTTTCCATACGTTTAAACTGAACCCACTCAACGCTGCTATCAAAAGTCAGCTAGATCAAAAAATAAGCTCCCAGCCTCTTCTGGGAGCTCGATATGCGTGTTTCTGTTTGTTAGAGAGAGACAGGTAAGGTGGAAAAAAACAAATAGAGTTGCAGTAGAGATTGTTGCAGACATTCTCTCTCTCTATGGGCCTTGCCCTCTGTGTTTGAAAGCACCACACTAAGTGCTTTAGAGATTAGAACGAAACGAAATGAGACCAGACGGGTAATAAGACAAGCTCCAGCGCAGGTGCAAAGCCACAAGTGCTCATGACCCTCCATCTACATCGCAGTTTAATGCAATCATGCGCATACACACGTTTAGCTTCCTATCACCTCTCCTGTTGAACGTAATTACCCAGCAGTCCTGTACTTATCACGTCTACAGGCCAGCTTAACTACACAGACACACACATTTAGAGAGATAGAAAGGGAACAAAGTGCTTTCTGTAGTTCTGAATGGATGAACAGGTCATCCCAATCACACACATACATATATATTTGCCTCTGTATGGCTGAGCAGAATAAAATAAAAAAATCCTGAGTGGGATTTCATTTTCATTAAGACCAATTCCCTTGAGATCCTGTAGGTCTGAGTCTTTTCCTCCTCTTATACATCAAGTCTTCTAACAGGGACTAATGATGCTCAGTGTCTGTTCAAATGAATATTTTAGAGTTAGCTAATGAGGATGAGAGAGAAGACACACTATTGGAGAGATAAAAAGTAAGAGAGAAAGAGATTTATGGAGGTAAAGTGGTGGGCGCTTGAACATTAGGCCACACTAGTAGGCAGCCGCAGCACTGATGCACTGTGGGACACCGGACGACAGACATTAACACAATGGCTGGGTGCAGACCCGAAGAGCGGGTGTGTGATCTTGGTAAACCCTACATTGTGGGGACAAAATTTATCAGAATTTTTTTTTATTCCCATGATGCGTATAAATCATACTAAATTATGTTTTATGAAAATGTAAAAATGTTTTCTGTGAGGGTTGTGTTTAGGGGTAGGGTTAGGGGGACAGAATATAGAGTTTTTACAGTATAAAAAAATAATTATGTCTATAGAAAGCCCCCACAAAACATGGAAACACAAAATGTGTGTGTATTTAGCAACAGTTTGGGGGCATGTAAATCTGACAAAACAATTCGAGGACATCTTCAGTTAGACAAATTTTTCATAAATAAGAATAATAGTGTTTTTTTTATTTATTCTAAATATATATATATATATATATATATATATATATATATAAAATATAATAAAATAAATTAATAAATATTACTAAACACTAAAAGTCTACAGTACAGCCATATAGATAGCTAATGTGCATGTTCAGGTTTAAATCAGTGTTATTTTGGGTGAGGAGACAGTATTACAAAGTAAAGCGCTATATAAATGACTCATTTCATTTCATTTTACTATCTTTAATACACAAATATAGTTCCCTTTCAAGGGAACTCGAGCTGCGTTTGAGACGCGGTGGGAACGCTCTGCATGATTACGTCGTGAAGCACGTGTAAAATCAGTCCAATGGAAGCCCACTACGACATAGGTGACGTCATAGACCAGGAAACTATAAAGCAGCCCTGAAATCAGACCGCGACAGCTTCTGTACCTTCAGCAAGCGCTCTCTGTATATCTGTCCTTGTCTATTTATTGTTGTCTGTCAAGCCCAATATATCTATCATTATTATGGCGAGATTATAGCAAGCAAGATTATAGACGGTGTGTTGTTCTCTGCCCTCGTTATATTACGGGTGGGGACACACATCAGCTTTGTGTTGCTTGTTTGGGAGTGGAGCATGCCCAGTCAGTCCTCGAGGGGGCTGATTGTGAGCATTGTATGAGTCTATCTATGAAGACGCTCCGCTCTCGCCGATCGTTCTTTGAGGAGGACGGTTCGGTTTGCGCTCCCCGTGCGGGTCCCGCTGTTGCCTAGACACGGCGGCAACTCGCATTTTGGGGTTCGCAAACGGATCTGACAGCGTGGGTTGGGACGGGCCCCGCCCTATCTCAGCTTTCACCTGCAGATCCAGTGTGCTGCGATTTCCAGTTCCGAGGAATTGGTATCGTTAGTGTTTTGTTAAGAAAAAGTGAACAAAACAAATAAAAATATTAAGAAAAAGGCAGATGTTTGATTTTTCAATAAATAGGCAGCTCATAACTCTGTTGAATAAAGAGGAGCTTTTAAAAGGAGGTTTTTCTAATGCTGTTGCTAGTTAAATATTTACTGGACAGCTGAACATTATGAGAGTGAAAATAAAAAGAGTTTATTAGATGAAATATATCTAAAAAACAGGAAAACTCTGTATCTCAGCCTCCTCGTCGGGGACTACTGGTTTTTCCCTATCTCCACACTGAGGTGTCGAGATCGTGGAATAATCCGGTTTCTATTTTATGTGTTTAATACCCAAACGTCTAACTAGAGTAATGTTATGGGTATTAAGTATCATGGTATGACAGTGCCTTGGATTATAGAGACGCTTGCGAGCTTTCTCTCTCCCGAGTCGGCGTCATCATTTTTAACCCCGACGTTACCCACCAGCCATCTTTAATAATAAATTAATTTTATTAGGCAGTACTGGTGGGTAAAGTATTTAAGGACATAGATGAATGTGAGGATGTCAGCATTGACTCTATTTGAGAATATATTCGAGAATATATATATATATATTAGGGCTGGGCAAGTTAACGCGTTATTATTGCGTTAACGCATTTATTAATTAATGCCGACAATTTTTTTATCGCACGTTAACGCAGTTTTTTTATTATTATTATTTTGAAAGTCCGTTGCTCACTGGCTCTGAATCCACATAGGCCTACAGTCAAACCATGATCACAGGAGGGGTGGGATGTTGGTCAGCCAGCAAATAACCCACCCAAACAAGCAGTGGAGAGAGGCAGGTTCTCTCTGGTGAACAGTTAAAGGGTTGCGCTCCGCGAGTGAATGACAGGCGCTCTATGGATAGTACCTATAAAACCTATAGATAATAACTATTTAGATTCTGGAAACTCACTAACAGCGATCCGAGGATCAGTCTCTCTTCTAATGATTTGTGCTGCGCGTCCTTTATAAAAAGTTATAGACCATTCAACTTCGGCAACGCGCGGGCGCGGGCGCGTGCGTGAGGCGAGCATGACCGCAACAGTTTCACAGGAACGCACCCGCTTGTCGCTGCACCTTGTGCTCGACCACTTCACCTCACTCTTGGCTGATTTATACTTCTGCGTCGGACTTACGCCGAAGACAATACGCTATAGTCTACGCGTTGGTTTTCATTTATATCTCTGCGTCGTTGTCCGCGTTGACGCGCAATTACACATGCAGAGGGAGCATGTGAAACCCGAGGAGCGGTTGTAGCAATCACAGCGCTTGCGGTACGCGTAGAATTGACGTTACATTTTTGGAGAGGTGCACGTCAGGGTACGCCGAAGTGTACGCGCGCTACACAGCAACAGCGTGAGTATAAAGTATAAATTGTTTTTTTTACTCTGTTTAATGTAATCTTACGTGGGAAACCATGGCATGACCAAACCTAAGCTACTATAAGTAACGTTGGTCGACTTATATCTGTAGTAGTGATCATGACCTCTGACTACTACATAGACTGTTTCTGCTGCTCCCTGATAAAAGATACCTGTTGATACCTGTTCAGAAAAAAAACAAGAAAACTGAACTCGTTTTAACAAACTAGATAAAAGGTAATGCCCTGGCAGTAGCAAATAGCTTTGTTTAAATATTTGATTTGATTACATTAATGTTTAAGTTGAGATTTGAGATTACTGTGTAAAGGGAATACTGCTGGTATAAAAGCACCTTATTTGTTTAAAGTTATTGCACTTTTGTGTATATAGCAGTACATTTAAATCAAAAGTGCGCAATACACTACTTTAGAAGTCATTATTCAATGTTGCGCATAACAATGCGATTAATCGCGATTAATCGCAAGAAACCATGTGATTAATCGCGATTAAAAATTTTAATCGTTGCCCAGCACTAATATATATATGTTTATATGTATACGTTTTTCTGATATAAAAATAAAGAAAAAGAAAGATAAAAATGTCTGTTCTTCTGGACGCTCCACTTTCAAGAAAACTAATCCTTTCAGCAGCGTTCCAGAGGTTTCTTCCTCACTAATCTATATTCCTGAAACTGGTATAGAGTGCAAAGAAGAAGACCTGATGCCGAGGCTATCAGGCTTCTAAGGGTGGTCCCCTCTGGGGTGCGACTCTCTGAGGAGGGTCGCAGCGCTGCCAGTTCGGTTGTTCCCTGCCAGTTCGCCGTTCAGGGCACCGAGGTGTCAGCGTCCCCATACGATCCTCCGAGGAGGGTCGTAGAGCAGTCAGTTCGGTCTCCCTGCCGGTTCGCCGTTTCAGGGTGCCGAGGTGCCTGCTTTTTCCTACGATCCTCCGAGGAGGGTCGTAGGAACTAAGCTAGTTAGAGGTAGGCAAGATCTGAGGACTGTCGTCATCTCTGATAAAGCTTAGACAAGAAGTCCTGTCGAAAAAAAAAAAAAAGAAAAAGAGGGACGGTTTTGAGAAATCGTTTCTCCTCGGCGCCCTCTGGGGTGCGACTCTCTGAGGAGGGTCGCAGCGCTGCCAGTTCGGTTGTTCCCTGCCGGTTCGCCGCTTCAGGGCGCCGAGGTGTCAGTGTCCCTGTGCAATCCTCTGAGGAGGGTTGTCGAATGGTCAGTTCGGTTGTTCCCTGCCGGTTCGCCGCTTCAGGGCACCGAAATGATTGTTCAATCAAATCCAGAGGCCAGTCTCGAGAGACTGGTTCCCTTATCGGAATTTCTGGCAGCGTGGAAACTTCTGCCAAATATTTCGCTATGGGTCCTGCACATAATAGAAAAGGGTTACAGAAATCAGCTCGGTTCTCGTCCGCCCAGATTTCAGGGGGTCCTCCTTACGGTAGTGGACTCACAGCAGGCTCTGGTTATGGAGCAGGAAGTACTGACACTTCTTCAAAAAGGAGCTATAGAAAGGGTTTCTCCTCCCAGCAGAGAGTGAGGGTTTTACAGCCATTACTTCATTGTTCCAAAGAAGGGTGGAGGGTTGCGTCCTATTCTAGATCTGCGCCATTTAAACAGCAGAGTTCAGAAACTCAAGTTCAGAATGCTTACACTCAAACAGATTGTATCACAGATTCAGTCCGAGGACTGGTTTGTCACAATAGACTTGAAGGACGCGTACTTCCAAGTATCTATCCATCCTCATCACAGGAAGTTCCTGAGGTTCGCTTTAAAAACGGGGGCGAAGCATACCATTATCGGGTTCTTCCATTTGGCCTAGGTTTATCACCCCGCACCTTTACAAAATGCGTGGATGCAGCTCTGGCCCCTTTGAGACTCCAGGGCATTCGCGTATTATATTATATCGACGATTGGTTGATCCTAGCTCAATTTGAGCATATGGCAGTTCGGCATCGAGATGTCGTTCTGTCTCATTTAAAGATGTTGGGGTTGCCACTCAACGCCAAGAAGAGTGTGATCCTCCCAGCTCAGAGGACCACTTTTCTGGGTGTAATATGGGTTTATCTAGGCCAGTCACTCACTGTGAAACAGTTTCAGACTGTGGGTCTCATGGCAGCTGCGTCCAACGTAATTACTTTTGGCCTTCTGTACATGAGACCCCTGCAGTGGTGGCTCAGGACCAAGGGGTTTTCTCCGAGGGGAAATCCGTTTTTCGCATGACCAAGGTCACACGGCTATGCCTACGTGCCTCGGTCATGTGGAAGAACCTTGGTTCCTCGCCCAGGCCCAGTGTTGGGGGTTTCTTGTCGACGCATAATGCTATCGACGGATGCTTCCCTCACAAGTCGGGAGTGATCATGAGTGGTCGCTCGGCGGAGGGTCCGGACAACACACTGACGATCTCGTATATCAGAGCAGATATCCTGTTGAGGCAGGGGCTGAGGCCCGGGGAATGGAGACTTCACCCCGAGGTGGTGGAGCTCCTATGGGAGATCTTTGGTCAAGCTCAGGTCGATCTTTTCGCATCATACGATACAACCCATTGTCCGCTATGGTTTTCCCTCACATATCCAGCTCCTCTCGGACTGGACGCTATGGTGCAGGTGTGGCCGAGGCTGCACCTGTACACATTCCCCCCGATATCAATGCTCCCGGGAGTTCTGCTGGGGTGCGACTCTCTGAGGAGGGTCGCAGCGCTGCCAGTTCGGTTGTTCCCTGCCGGTTCGCCGCTTCAGGGCGCCGAGGTGTCAGCGTCCCCATGCAATCCTCTGAGGAGGGTTGTAGAATGGTCAGTTCGGTTGTTCCCTGCCGGTTCGCCGCTTCAGGGCACCGAAATGATTGTTCAATCAAATCCAGAGGCCAGTCTCGAGAGACTGGTTCCCTTATCGGAATTTCTGGCAGCATGGAAACTTCTGCCAAATATTTCTCTATGGGTCCTGCACATAATAGAAAAGGGTTAAACGGAGTTGTGGAAACGGTGGGCTTGGCCTCTGAGGGGGCCCAGCTCATAGAATCAGGTCTCTCGACCTAGGTCGTTGAGACCGTCCTTCAATCCAGAGCTCCTTCCACGAGAAAACTATGTACATTGAAATGGAAACTCTTCTCTACATGGCGTGGAGAACGTTTTTTAAATCTTGTTAACTGCCCGGTTGGTACAGTTCTCGATTTTCTACAAGAACGTTTCTCTGCTGGATTATCTCCCGCCACCTTAAAGGTGTACGTAGCGGCTATATCTGCTTATCACCCCTCTCGGGGCTTCTTCTCTTGGGAGAGATCCTCTTATTATTTGTTTTCTCCGTGGTACGTTGAGGCTCAGGCCTGCACGGTGTAAGGACTGGGCTAAGAGGGTGAATCTGAATAACTAAATACATACTGCTAAAGACCAAAAATCTCTGAATGTAAATTAACCCAAACACACACACACACACACACACACACACACATTCCCCCACCAGGGAAGACCACACTCAGGACAGAGCGTGGTGTCCGCTTACAAGACATTTTATGACTGATCGGAATGTCCCAAAGGAAGTGGATTCCAAAGCGAAAAGAAACTTCTTTTCTTTAAAAGACATTTAACCAGATATATTCAATGTGTTTTATGTGTGTTTGTTGAATTGTACGAACAATGTATACAATCTTATCTTACGATTTGTCTTTTATGTGTTTGATCTATGTTGTTGGGAAACTCTAATGGGATAAGGTTTCAAACTTTGCAAACTATGAGTAACCAACTCCATGTGAGGCAAGTTTGGATTCTCTGAGCTCCAATCTTCGTTCCACATTTAGCCATTTATATCACATCTTGCTTAAACTTTGTGACACATAGGACTATAATAATTGTGAAGATTCTGCTCTTAAACACCCGACGAAATTAGGGTTTCAAATGTCTCTCTCTTAGACAAAGAGCAATAAAAACCAAAGTCCCGCCTGTGAAATTCCAACCCTCTAATTGGCCAAGCCAACAGGAAAAGGCTGGATTTCTCCAAGGTGATAAATGAGGCTTCCCCCCTCCGCTCCCCCTCTTACTTCTCTTGTCCTCGTGTCATAATGTAACGTCTCGCCTCCGGGCGAGCTCTTCGCCTTTCTTTTATTTGTTTCTAGTTTAGTTTGTGTATTTCAGTCTTAGATAAGTCTCCGTGTTTAATTCCAATCGACGAGTGAAACGAACACCGCGTGACATATCTCTTCAGCAAATCCATCTACAAGGGACCTTTAAACGAGCGCGCGCTCGCTTTGAAGGAGAAACACGCGCATCTGACCACGTGACGCGCCGGACCGAGAGACGCACGCGCGCTTCTTCACCAGCCATGCAAAGATGTAACGTTAACTCTGCGTGATTTCACCGTAGAGATCTTTATTTCTTTTCTTTGTTAGTCAAAGTTTTGTTTTCCGTAGTCGACTCTGTTCACTTCCACGAAGTGAAACGAACTTAGCCGAACTATTTTCCTTTGGTAATGTTACCCCAAAGACTTTGAACCTCCATTCAACCGCGGCCAGACAGGGCCGTGCAGGAATGCCGCTACACAGGGAGACCGTGAAACTTGTGCAAGTATATCTCTTTATAGAGCTTCTAAGAAGCAGTAAGATGATGTTTTCGTGTTGTTACAGACAGGTGACTGTCAGGGTGAATGTTGCCAATGCTCTCTCTCTCTCTCTCACTCCCTCTCCCCCTCTCTCTCTCTCTCACACGTGTATCCATTGTCCAAACGCCCCGCGTTGTTGTCATTGTCTGTTAAGGTTTGTAAATACATGTATTCCTGTAACGTAGTAAATACATAAGTAGTTCTGCCTTATTAAATTCATTATATTCATTTGATTGATGTACTGCCTCTGCTCATTTTCCAAGTCCCTTAAGTGCCAAAGGTCTAACTTAAGCTACAAGCTTTACAAATTAAAGATACTTTAAAGAGTATTTGGTTTATAGGGCAGAAAACCCAATTCTAGTGGCCACAGAATTGCGTTTCCTGAAATCCTATAAAGTAGGATGATATTGTGGATCCCCACAAATATTATTCTGACAATTGAGCTAATTAATTTTGCCTGTTTTGTAAGACGTGGTCCGTGTAATTAATTACAATCAACTTGTGGTTAATTGCAGGGATACACATGCATGCATGCAGGTAAAATGACACATCATCCCTTAGCGGGAGATTTATTAACATGTAAGACTGATCTAATCCAAACATGTATGAATAATTATTAATTACCAATTATTAATTATGATATGCAAATTCCCCCACGGATTAGATCCGCCTCTGAGTCTTTACAACGGCAATCTAGAGCACCGGCTTGGGATTTGGCCATTGTACTTGAGGGTCTGGCCTTGGCTCCCTTCGAGCCCATCGAGGAGGTTTCAGAAAAATTCCTCACTCTAAAGACTATCCTTCTCCTTGCTATTTCGTCTATCAAGAGAATTGGTGATTTACATGCTCTGTCGGTTGCTCCTTCATGTCTGGAATTTGCACCTGGTATGGTGAAAGCATTCCTCTACCCTAGACCGGGTTATATTCCTAAGGTCCCACTAAATGTTGGGGACCCAATAGTGCGGCAGGCCTTTTTAACCTCCACCCTTTAATACCCCAGATCAGGAACAGCTTAACCTGTTATGTCCAGTCCGGGCTTTAGATGCCTACGTTCACAGAGCTGCCCTGTGGCGTAAATCTGAGCAACTATTTGTTTGTTTTGGGTCACTCAAGAGAGGATGCCCTGCATCTAAACAGGTTATGAGTAAATGGATAGTCGAGGCTATTTCATTAGCTTATGAAGCGGCCGGACAGCCTTCACCTATGGCTGTACGAGCCCATTCTACTCGGAGTATGGCGGCCTCTATGGCCTTAATTTCGGGAGTTTCCCTTCTTGATGTGTGTAGTGCGGCAGGATGGTCCTCTCCGCATACATTTGTCAGGTTTTATGACCTTGCCCTGTCCACTCCTGGGGCGAGGTTGCTTGCTTCTTAGTGTGCGCAAGGACTTCACACAGAACGGGCATTTGTCACTATGGCGTAGTGGGTATAGGGTTCCTACCGCGTCTCAAAAGCAACTCGAGTTCCCTTGAAAGGGAACGTCTCAGGTTACGTATGTAACCCTGGTTCCCTGATAGGGAACGAGACGCTGCGTTTGCCTGCCATACTTCCTGCATGCCCTGATCGACTTGCTTCAGGTTTTTCAGAAGCTGTCGCGGTCTAATTTCAGGGCGGCTTTATAGTTTCCTGGTCTATGACGTCACCTATGTCGTAGTGGGCTTCCATTGGACTGATTTTACACATGCTTCATGACGTAATCACGCAGAGCGTTCCCACCGCGTCTCAAACGCAGCGTCTCGTTCCCTATCAGGGAACCAGGGTTACATACGTAACCTGAGACGTTTTATTAATATTTTGAATTAGACTTTATTTTTATATTTTCGTGTTTTCGTAGTTTTGTCATTTTTATTATTTATGTTTTTTATATCTATTTAGTTTTTATTAAGTTTTAGCAATTTTAGTACTTCAACTTTAAATGAAAATGATAAATGTTGCCTTTGCAACTAATTTAATTTTTTATGCATTTAATTTTATTTCAGTTCTATTTAGTAGTCTATTTATAGTGATGTTGAAGATGTTATTTATGGTTTTAATGTTTAGTTTTAGTTAACGAAAATAACCTATGTTTAAAAATATATTACTGAGGGACAAATTTGTGAAAACATCCTCACAAATACAGTGAGCCCATTTTGGAGAGGTTCTAAGTATCTGACATGGTCATTTTTCACCAAATTATGTTTTGCATCAAATCTAATGATGTCAATAGGTTTTTGCGAGGTTCACAGGCAGTATGAAGTAAATTTCCTTATTAGTAGCCTACATCTTCTTGTGTGTGTGTGTGTGTGTGTGTGTGTGTGTGTGTGTGTGTGTGTGTGTGTGTGTGTGTGTGTGTGTGTGTGTGTGTGTGTGTGTGTGTGTGTGTGTGTGTGTGCGTGTGCGTGTGCGTGTGTGTGTGTGTGCTATAGTGGCTTTTCTTTAGGCTAAAGCAGAGCTCTGTGAGGATGCATAAGATTTGTAGCTTTGTGGAATTAACATAGCAATACTAGCACTAGAAATGTTTTTGGCACCTAATGCTGATGTAAAAGTCTCTTTCATTGAAACTCACATTTGTTGATGTACTGACCCACAGAATCCCAGCAGATGAAATATGATTTCTGTTACTCCCAATAACACTGCACAATCAGAAAGACATTTATTATGTGGAACACAAAAGAAGATATTCTGAAAACTGTTTTGTGGTGGTGGTTTTTTGTCCATAAAATGTTGTTTCGGACTTTCACTGAAGAAGAAAGTCATACAGTTTGGAAAAACATCATAGTGAATAAATGAATTACATGAAAATTTCACTTTTGGGTGAACTATCCCTGACAAACTTTTCACACTGTTTGCACAGATCTATGCAAAAACAATGAAACGATGCAAATTGTACTTCATAATTTTGTTTATAAGTATGTTTAATCCTGCCCCACACCAATTACCTGAGAAAAGCACAGAAACAACATGCTTTTCAGTTGAATGTAATATTCCGAATAGAACTGATTACAAAACGCTTGACAAATCCCTGAATATCTTTCTTCAAATTTAGTTTTCTTATTACATTCTGATTTGTTAACCATGGACAAAGTGTATAAGCAGATGAAATCTAAAACACATCCAATCCAAAGCCCTTTGATTGTGTTATGCAGTCAGGGAGAATGGAAATGCAGATTGTTTTCTAAGATGTGGAAGAAGAGATAAAACAGGAGTGGGGAGGAGAGAGAAGAACAGTTAAAGAACAGCAGATACAGTAGGAATAGAGGCATACAGACACGACGTGCTTAACATGATATGGAGTTGAGCTACTGTAGCCTATATACATGTAACCCCTCAGGTCCTACTCACCCCGCTCTGTGCAGGCCTCAAACTCCGGTCTCCGGCTTCTCTATTATGAGTAACATTTAAAAAATCTTCATGGCAGATTTCCCCCATGGTATTGGTATCAACGGTTTACGTTCACTTAAAACATAACTGACTGTGTTTACGTGAATACTCGCCAAAACGTCATTTCAAAATTATTTTGTGTGTTTTTGACTCTTTAAGTGCAATAAGCAGCGAAAAAGAACTCAATTAAGTACTGAGAGACGGCTTTATGTGCGTGCACATTGGGTGTGAACACAAAATCTGAGAAAACGAGCAAAATTGATAAAATGAGTCAAATGAGGTAAACTATGCATAATACATGCTATCCCACACCAAAACCCATGCAGGTTTGTGTCTCGCTGTCGGAGAAATGAGAAAGAGAGAAAGCGCAGGTGGTATGGGGTACCTATTCTGCGGAAAAGGAGTATTGGAAGCGTATCAGAAGTTTCAGAGCGTATTTCAGCATTGATATGCATCGAAAAAAATTATGTTTTTGACTACACTACATTGCACATAGTTTATTATTTCAGATGCCTTTTTAAAAAACTACAATTGAAAAATGTATATATTATATATAAAATTCAACCCAGCAAAGTGGCTAGTGGGAGTGACTGCGTTACACGCCACTGCTGAAATTCACATTTGGCGGGTTGGGGGGTGTTAATGTCAAGCCCTGTTGGTAAGGTGTTTTAATGTTTTTGAAGACGCTTTGAAAGTCTTTTATGGTTGCATGTCTTTGATAAAAAAAAACAGTAAAAATAGTAATGTAAAAATAGGTGAAATATTACAATTTAAAATAACTGTTTTTAAAAATATATATTTTAAAATGTAATTTATGAATTTTCAGCAGTCATTACTCCAGTTTTCGATGTTACATGATCCTTCTGAAATCATTCTAATAAAAACATTTCTTGTTTTTATTTTTTACTTTTTTATTTTTTATTTTTACAGTTTTTTTATTTTGCATACATATTTTTGTGGAATCTTTGATGAATAGAAAGTTCAAAAGAAGATTTATTTGAAATACAAATATTTTATAACATTATAAATGCCTTTACTGTCAATGGTGATCAATGTAATGCTGAATAAAAGTGATAATTTCTTTTAACAGTAGTGCATGTTGCAAAATGCAAATAGTACCCACCATTATATAAAATGTTTTTTGTTTTTTTTATTGTGTAACTAATATTACATTGTTTTATCCAATAATGACACTGTTCTTTCAAAAACGGTATGTTTTTGTGGTTAATGTCTTGTTTGGTTTCTGTCTGTCTGCCTTGTCCTAAGCTGAAGTTCTAAAAAAATAAATTAACCTAGCCTTGCAAACAGAGCAAATGTGTTAAATAGTAAGTTATGCAAAACAGTTTAGACAGTTGTGCTTACTGATTTGAGAACAAGTACTAAAATCGGAAAAACGTGGCAAATCATCTGAGAAAAACATACTGTTTTGTTCACCAAGCATCACATTACGACGTGTACATTGTTTGACAGCTGCGTGGCACACACGATGACAGACAGAAGAATTATTTACAAAACTGTGATCGAATGAGATGTTCTAATTCATCTAAACTCATAACTTCCTTCTAGACGCACAAAACAAAATTACCCATCTGTCCATCTGACTGAGGTTCTGTGTGCCTGTGTGAATGGTGCTTTGTCTAACAGCTTGTCGCAATATAAGGAGACTGATGTACTGTAAACAAGCCAATAGATGTGCTTATGTTAATCAAGAGAAATCTAAATATTATAAGCTGGTCAGATCACATTTGCCTCTATGCAAAAAACAGTTCTGTATATCCACTAGTCTCATTAAAGAACAGACATTCTCAACTTTTTGACATCAATATTTTTGAGCTTGTATTAACTAGAAAGATATATTAGTATAAAAATAACTAAGAAATATCTTGATTTTTAATGCCTGTTCTTCATTATTTTAAATGATTTTAAGTCATCTTGATGCCCCATTTAAAGTCTGTTGAGGCCCCCGGTTGAGAACCACTGATCTAAACTCTATAAACTATGACAAACTATGCTTGTTAAATAATCGCAACTTGATCCTTCAGAATTAGTCAATTACAGGCCAATCTCGAATTTAACTTTTCTGTCAAAGATACTAGAAAAGGCAGTCTCCTCACAACTAGGTTCCTTTTTAGAAAGAAATGTTATCTGCGAGGATTTCCAGTCAGGAAGACCGTACCATAATACTGAGACAGCTCTGATTAAGAGTCACAAATGATTTGCTCTTATCATCCGATCGTGGTTGTATCTCTCTATTAGTGTTACTCGATCTTAGTGCCGCATTTGATAATATTGACCACAACATTCTTTTAAATAGACTCAAAAATGTATGTTGGCATTAGTGGAATCGCATTAGCATGGTTTAAATCATACTTATCTGATCGTTATCAGTTTGTAGCAGTAAATGAAGAGATGTCTTATCGATCACAAGTTTAGTATGGAGTACCACAAGGCTCAGTACTAGGACCATTGCTGTTCACATTGTACATGCTACCCTTGGGAGATATCATTAGGAAGCATGGCATTAGTTTTCACTATTATGCTGATGATACTCAGCTCTATATTTCTTCACGGCCTGACGAAACTTGCCAATTCACAAAATTAATGGAATGCATAGCTGATATAAAAAACTGGATGACTAGTAATGTCCTACTACTTAATTCTGAAAAAACAGAGATTCTAATGATTGGACAAAAAACTTCCTCACGTAATAACTAGGGCTGCACGATTTGGGAAAATGTCATATTGCGATTATTGAGGTCAATATTGCGATTGCGATATAATAAACAAATGGTTTCATGAGTCAACTTGCTTGGTTCTAAAGCAAAATGCACACACAGATTAGTGATAATTCTGAAATGTGTATTTCTCAACTCAAACTAGCAACAACAACTAAATGATTGATAACACCTATAATGATCAATAAGCCATTGATGTGGATAAAAATGACCTCCCCCCTCCCCCTCCCCATTTTAAACATTAATTATAGCCATCCAACATTACAGTGATTCCGTCATTACAATTGAAAGCTATCAATTTTTTTAAACATTTATTAGGCTTCAAAAAATATAACAGCTTTTAATTTAAGTGAACTTCAAACAATCCTCACATAAACCCATAATAAATGTCATATTTACCTGTACCCTTCCTGGTAGGACATATATTTAGGTAGGACATATACAGAAATTGAATAAAGTTATCAAACAGTCTGCGCTGCATAAATTATAAATTATACATAGACTAATCCTTATTAAAGCTTCAAAAGTTATTTAGTCAAGAGCAGTCGGTAATTTTCTCTTTTCCCTTTGTTCTTTGATTAAAGCTCCAGTAGGTAGCTTTTGTAAACAAATATTTGTTAAAACTGTCATTATGTCTTCACAGTAGAATATGAGACAGATAATCTGTGGAAAAAATCGAGCTCCTCTGGCTCCTCCCTGTGGTCCTATTGCCATTTGCAGAAATACACCGCTCCCGGTCAGAAACAACCAATCAGAGCCAGGAGGAATGTCTTAGCAGTGTCAATCACGCTCGTGTACGCGCTGATCACCCCTCTCTTGCACAGCGCGAGCGCGTACCGTCGTTCGTGACTCTCCTGTTCGAACTCGTTCATCCAAATGAACGAATCTTTTTTCGAATCATTTCGTTCATTCAACGAACGAAATGACTCGCAAAAAGATTCGTTCATTTCGAACGAGTCTTTTTCGGAGTCATTTCGTTCATTCAACGAACGAAATGATTCGAAAAAGATTTGTTCATTTTGATGAACGAGTTCAAACATTAGAGTCACGAACGTGCATCACAGAACAGAGCAAGGCGAGCATTTGTGCTTATAAAACTTAAAGTTTTTTATTTATTTTTGAAATGACCGATCGTTTCGCTAGATAAGACCCTTATTCATCGTCTGGTATCGTTTAAAGCCCTTTGAAGCTGCACTGAAACTGTCATTTGGTCCTTGAAACGTTTGTGTCCTATTGAAGTCCATTATATGGAGAAAAAGCCTGGAATGTTTTCATCAAAAACCTTAATTTCTTTTCGACTGAAGAAAGAAAGACATGGACATCTTGGATGACATGGGGGTGAGTAAATTATCAGCAAAAGTTTTTTTTAAAAGTGAACTAATCCTTTAACGTTATCTTACTAGCTATTTATAACTTATAGAAAGAGTGCAACGTTATAAAGTTACATGTATTGCAAAATACATAATGATTTGAGGACCAAGTTTGTAGTCAAAGTATGGGCAGGCCATAGTCAATGTAAAGCATATTGTTGATGTTTCGTCCCTATTAGTGAATGTTCCATAACTGTTTATAATCTGCCGTCATCGGTGGTCCTGCTTACTAGCCTGCGCGTTCACGGCAGGCTCCGCTGTGGGGGAGGAGCTGTGGAGGGAGCGCTGTAGCGCAGCAGAGAGCAAGGGGGTTGGACCTGGAAGTTGTGCTTGTTCAAATTTTCAGGCTAAGTCAACATTTTCTCAAAACTCCCTACTGCAACTTTAACTTTACTGACAGAAAGCTTTATTGGCTGCTGGCCCTTTAAGAGCAGCCGCTGCTGACAGAGACGCGGATCTCACATGCGCCTCATTCTCTCACAACTCTTTACGTCCATCATAAAACTGCTCTTATATTATGAATATACACGACAAAACGACATATTGGCATAATTGTGTGTTATTGTTCATTCAAGCGCAAAAGAGAACTGTATACTGTCTAACACTTGATGGCAAGTTCTCGTCAAGTCCTCGTCGTCGGTTAGGAACCTGGGTGTGCTCTTTGATACCAATCTTTCATTTGAAAGTCACGTTTCTAGTATCTGTAAAACCGCATCTTTCCATCTTAAAAATATATCTAAATTACGTCATATGCTCTCAATGACAAATGATGAACAATTAGTTCATGCGTTCATGACATCAAGGCTAGATTATTGTAATGCTATTATGGGTGGTTGCCCTGCACGCTTAATAAATAAACTACAGCTGGTCCAAAAGGCAGCAGATAGAGTTATTATTAGAACCAGGAAGTATGACCATATTAGCCTGGTTCTATCAACACTACATTGGCTCCCTATTAAACATCGTATAAATTTAAAAATATTGCTGATTACTTACAAAGCACTAAATGGTTTAGCTCCCCAGTACTTGAGCGAGCTCTTAACGCATTATAGTCCTTCACGTCTATTGCGATCTCAATATTCCGGCCAGTTAATAATACCTAGAATATCAAAATCGACTTCTGGTGGTAGATCCTTTTCCTATTTAGCTCCAAAACTCTGGACCAGACTTCCTAATATTGTCCGAGAAGCAGACACACTCTGTCAGTTCAAATCTAGTCTAAAAACACATATCTTTGATCTAGCATACACATAACACATTATAAGCTTCTATAATTCAATGTTAGGCTGCATAGATTAAGTCAGCCGGAACCAGGAACACTCCCCATAAATCCTGATGTACTTGTTATATCATAAGAAGAATGGCGTCTATGCTAATATTAGTCTCTCTGTTCATCCCGAGGTTTACCGCAGTCCGCTGGATTCAGGCCGTATCCAGATCTGATGAAGGACCTGCGCCAGGACACGACGACAACGCAGTCCTGAAGTGTCAACTAGTCTCTCCCCTGTGAAGTCCTCCTTCCCTTCCCTTTACTTCTGTACAGATTAAACGTGTATATATATATATATATATATACATATATTAAGGGTGTAACGATATTCCAACCGAACCGAAAAACCGCGATACAGACCTCACGATTCGAATCGCGATACTCTCATTGCGTACCGAACACGCCCCGCCCCGCCCCCTGCTACCCCGGCCCCGCCCAGCCCGGCTCATTGGACCTCATGTCTTATGTGTACAGTACACAACGAATTCAGTTTTGTAGCCTAACCACCATTAACACCAAATAACAAGCTCCATGTTTTGTTACTTTCGATAATAAGCAAGGTGTAATCTTTCAAATTCTGTCTATTTGATCACGAAATTCAAACAATAAATGCCGTTTTGGCGCTCTTTGATGTGGCGTGACAGATCGCTGTAGGCCTACTAGGCTCCTCATTTCAAGCGGCAGCGCGGCGCGCAAGTAAACGCGATCATCTCATCCTCAGTTACAGAATGGACATCTGAAGGTATGTTGAAAGATACAGTATACTTACTGAAAGGCATCATAACTCGTGTAATCGCTCAATCAGTGTTTCAGCAGCGTAAAGACATCAATAAAACTGCATAGCTTGTCACTAGCATTATATTTACCTCAACAGGCAAGTGATTCAGTGTCCACAACTTTGGTTCCTATAAATGAACTCTTGCACTAAATAAATGCACTATGTTAGCCTATATATTATATTTTACTTAACCTGTTAATGATATCTTGATTATTTAATGTATGTTTAAAATATCTTTCATGAAAATGACAACTGTGTAAATTACTATATTTCAATAACAAATTAGAGTAAAAACACAAGTTAAGGCGAGACACTACAAGTGAATAGGGTAATTTTTTTAACTATCAGATATCACCATGAAACTTTGCCAGTTGATTACCTACATTAAGATGAGAAAAAAATGTATTACAAGTTTTCTGTAATTTAATGTTTAAATATGCAAATGAGGCATTGTCTAATTAAATATGCGCTATTTTGCATATATTTTAAAAAACGAAATCTGAGTATTGGACAAAGCCAGGTTCAAAATTATTTTTTCATTGTGTTCACATATTAGATGGGGAAAAAATTACAGAGGGATTTATGGATATCTACTTTTGTTATCCTGTAAATCAGAATATACTGCCAATAGCCTTAAAAAAATGATTTTCGCCATGTTTTTGGGAATAAAAGGTTATATAAATCAGGCTAGGAATAATATATTTACAAATCCCTCTGTAAATGTCTTCATAATATAACTAGGTACAAGACTGGAAAGTTTGGTGTATATAGGTGCTACTGAACTGGAGATTTCGGACTTGGAGTATGAGAGAAAAGACATTTTGAGAAAACGTGCTTTAAAGATTTAGCATCAGCCAATGAGATTGCGCATTTAGAGTAAAATCCCCCCTTTTACTTTCGCGATTGGTTGCTGATAAAAAGGAAATGACCATATTTGGATCCGGCAGTCTTGGTCAGGAGAGAGAGAGCTTTCTAACGGTGTGTGTGATGACAGGGTGCAGATCGCGATCGCGGAGCAGAGGGATGATTTATAACGACAACTTTTGATGAATTTATGAGAAATCTACAGACGCAAACAGACAAAGTGTAGTAAAATAAAGACCTAAATGTGTATTTCGGACTTTTTTTCACCACAAGTCTGAAAGAAGACATGTTATTGAAGACAAATATCCCAAAATCTCAAAATTGACCAGTGAAAAAAAAACGATGTTTTTGCCTGCCGTGTCTCGCCTTAATGCAAAAACTGCCTTATGTTGAGTTTACATGTTTTCATACAATGTGTTGTGTGTTGATTATTATATCTAAAAAATAAATAGCATCTGAATTTAGGTTAAAAGTCTAGGCTACAACCTTTAATGTTATAGTAATGTGCGGCTCCCTATATAGTTTACAGCATTAGCAGATTTTTTTTTTATCCTTGTGAAACGTTTAATTGTAATTGAATTAATTTAAAGACAAAGACAATTTTTTCATTAAACCACTGTTTAAAAAAAAACTAAAAAAAAGCAATTTTAGCTTTCTAAACCGAACCGAACCGAACCGAGACGTCAAAACCGTGGGAAAACCGAACCGTCAGTTTTGTGTATCGTTACACCCCTAATATATATATATATATATACTGTATATAAAATGTAAAATACCATTGTATTTCAGTTAAAGGTGTAAATTTATGGAATAACTGTCATGAGGAACTAAAAATATGTGGGACACTTAGTAAGTTAAAGAAACTATTTAAAAATAATGCAATGAAACTATATGAAACAATTTAAAGAGTGATAAATGAACAAGCTGTTTTTGTTGTATATTTTGGATTGTGCAATTGTATTGCATAGAAAATACTAATGTTTTTGTATTCTGATTAGATTTGTCTGTCAACATTATATTGATGTAAGACAATACTTATTTTTATTTTATTTGTTTAAAATATGAGACGTTTTCAAAAAGGGTAGGCATTATAAGCAAGAGCTTCAGCCTACACCTGTTTCAGACAGAAGTAAATATGCTGTTGTTTGTCAGCTGAACTGTGTTGAAACTAAGTTGTCTGTCTGAAATAAACCAAACCAAATTTCAAACTTCAATATATATATATATATATATATATATATATATATATATATATATATATATATATTATTATTTTATTTTTTTTATTCAAGGCTTGCACCTTGGAACCTTCAGATGCTATTTATTTTTGCACCTTGGAAGGTTTGCGTTCTCGAGCCACCAGGCACTGTTGTTGTGCGAATGAGAGGGCCGGAGCGCGTTAAGGGTTTTCTGTTAGAACAGTGTTGTGTAAGCGGCCCCAACCCTCAGAGACCTAAGGGTATTTTTACAATAAATTTTCCGTCTGGTGTTATTCACTAAAAAAGCTTGTAAAACATCAACCCTTTTTTGCACAGACAATTGACACACCTCTTTTTTTTCAGGACAAATTGAACTTTCAGCATATTTGTGTTGCATTGATGTCACCTGAATGAAAAAATAAGTTATGGGACCACAAAGACAAATGAAAAAATAAATTGGAAATTGAATCACTCAAATATTTATTGAAATCACACACAAATAAATAAAAGCTAAGCAAATTTCCTCTGGAAAACAGTTTGTTCATGTCTTTGGAGTCCTGGAGCACAGGAATAAACATTATAACTTGTACAGAACCAAAACTATTTACATTTTTCCATAAGAAGTCCAGGCGTTTTGGGCCTCATGAAATTCACTGGTGCCAAGCCTCAAAACAGTTCCTATCAGCAATCACACAGAGGGCCACATCACAGGCTTTGCATTTCTATTTTATTTATTTTATTTATTCTTTTATTTATTATATTCTTTTTATACTTTTATACTACATTTATAATACTCATTTGTATTTGATAATACTTTTTTACAGTAAATAAATAAATGGCACTTCAGCTGGGTCTATCCTGGTAATCTAGTTCCTCATCTGTCAAAAAGCTCTGTTCTCCTGAAAATCCATCATCCTGCATGGCATCAAAAAAGGCCAGAGCTCGATTTACATCCATTTTTCTTTGTGTTTCTCTGTAAAACGCGCGTCTCTTCGTGCGTCTCTCTCTCCACAATATCAGAGCTTGGTTCGTGCGTGATGACGCACACCAATGTTTACAACGGATCAGCCTGTAATTGGTCAACAACCATCACGTGAAAACATCACGTGATATCCAAAATGGCAGCTTGCATCGAGCTAGCAGCAAAAATGATGGAATATTTATAAATTATGGACATCAAGAGGCTCATACTTGGATATAAGCGTTTGGATTTATTGCTGAAAAACTCCGAAAGGATGCACAAGTTCCAGGCTGGATAGAAAACCTTCTGTAAAGGCTAGAAAGACACCAAAGACACCCCCGTGATGGCTAGCTCGTTAGCTTTCTGCTGAAAAAAACGGTAAGAAAATCGATAAATCTGTCACCGAATAATATAAATATTTATCGGAGGTGCCATGTGGCGTCGTCGACGATGCCGTCGGTTTCAGGGGGTCAATAACTAATGATCAGAAGTGAATCGGTCAAAACTAACTTTAGCAGGACAATAACTTTATTCTAGAGCTGCTGTAAAGCCAAAACAATCTCTGTTACTTTAATTTCCTACTATCACTGTAAAGCTGCTTTGAAACAGTCCATATTGTTAAAAGCGCTACATAAATGAAGGTGACTTGACTTGACTAGAACGTGTGACAGAAGACCATGAATATATGAAAATTAACTTTGTAAGGTCTATTCAAAAGTCTGTAAAGGTGTACTTTTTTCAAATACCTCTGTTATTCCATGTGTATGACAGATAAACAAGGAAAAAATTCCAACTATACAAACTCTGTTTTGATTTTAGAGGGAACAAATGAAGCTATTTTTAGCTATTCAATCTCCTCCTCTGCAACAATGAGGGCACACATTTGTGATTTTCTAGACAAACAAACAAACAACGGCTGACAGACTTTTCCCATCATCGGTAGGAGGAAAACATTTTGATTTTATCCATCTAAACAGATAGCAGGTGGCAAAATGAAAGACATCACACATTTTTATAGACCCAAACGACACCAGCAGGAGTGTCTTTGATGTCGCAGCATTGTTCAACTAGCAGAAACAATAGCATCTTCCTCTGCCAGCATGCATCTGTATCTCTGCTGACGGAAGTTAATTGAGATGGGAGATACTTTTTCCATTGTGACTCTCCTGCAGATAATCACGATCCCAGACATAAATACACTGAGATGGCATCCCACAGACTTTAAAAAAAAAAACTAACGAGAAGATGTCTCTTGGCCTAAGTAGTAAACTATTATATTTAACATGCACATGTTGCCCACCTACATCAGTAATATTGACTGTGTACGGATATAAATATCCACCTAAAATCTTATCAGTGATTATAGACTCGGATGTTATACCCCCTGAAACAACCTCAACGTATGCTCCTTCATCCATGTTAATGATCCTTACGTCCTTATGGCGGAGACTAATTATTGCCTATTATAAAACTCAACAGCACTGATAGAGAGGAGCGGAGCTGGTGGGACGTGTACGGCGATAGTCTGGAGCTCTGCTTTATCTGCACGCTGATGAATAAGTCTAATCTATCATGTCTGTGAAAGCCCTAAGGCCTCCAGAATGAAAAGCTGCCAGTAAGTGAGCGAGCAGCAGTATGTTTATTTGTGAACTGACTTTAAAGTTCACCACACTGCATGCATGTGTATTGTTAGCATTGAATTATGGGAGTTCTATGAGTGTAAATATTTGCTCTGACTGCTTGATTCCGATTAAATAGCCATTTTTGAAATTAACAATGATTGTTCACAAATGTGTTATAATCTTCTCTACATTTAGTTTTTTCGTCCACTGAGACGTTTTTGTCCAGCAAAAACAGAGTTTTTTTGAAGACGCTAACGTAAGTGGATGAATGTGAAAACAAATTTTTTGCATTGTAGTGTGCACTGTGAAAACAGAGGTATTCCAAATAACGCATGTTTAGTCATGTGATGCATATTGTACCACCAATACACTGTATGTCTGTGGTTGTACTGCCATTGCTGTGCCTGCTATTTGCTTTCATATTGTTGCTAAAGATAAATGTTACTTTGTACAATCTTTATATCACATTCCTGCAAAGATGACAGAACACTTATTTGCAATAGCTGTCCCGCATCAAAACATGTTGACAGTTGAATTTAAGATCATACATGGAATGACGATTTTGAGTGTGACCTTAAATGCACCTGTGAGTGGTGAGATATTTATTTTGGTAATAAAATGATCATGCCAGATATAGCGTGAGAATATTATTATGTTTGGTCTCTCTGTATCTCAGTGAGCTTTTATAAAGTTTTACGCAAGCACAGCAAGGTGATTTAACCCTTTTCAGACGTTTTGGACGAGCAATTTTGGAAAACGTAAATACATTTGAATATGACTGCCTCCACAGCAAGATATTGACGAATAGTTTTACACCACTGGCATTCAGTCACTTAACGGCTCACAATTGCCTACACTGGATGTGAACGTCGTGTCGTGCAAATAGAACCCACTATAATCACTGACGCCATCTACACTGGTAACAGTATACAGATGCGCGTTCAGTTTCTAAGGGTGCTTTCACACTGGGCTCAGTTACTGCGTTATTCAAGGTAAATCATCAACATTATTATCCCTTACATGTGTTTTTTTTAACTAAATACATCATAATCAGCTAAAACGCATGCATAGGTTACTTTACTTCCAGAAAAAGTGCACACCCGAGTCCGTGTTGCTTTCACATTCACGCTGCAATGTGCAATGTCACAGTGCAACCGAACTCAGACCACCTCCTCCAGGTAGTCTCAGGTTCGGTGCCCCAGTGCGCACCCAGGTCCGTTCACATTACTTCACATTAGCGATTTTTCGTGCGAACCGTGCCACCTTCTGAACTAAACTGCCAGTGTGAAAGCAACCTAATATACTCCACGCTGATGAAGCAGCCAACTGATCTGACAACAACTGCCTCACAAACCACAAGTAAATTATTTCATAATGCTTTGTCTGTAAATTATGGTTTTATATGGATAGTGTTTTCAAAACACTAACTCTTGTGCAATAGCGAATGGGCGTTGATACTGTTTCCTTTGCAGTGATGTTACCCAATCATAACAGTGGCTGTTCACTGAAAAGCTTTAAAGGAGCCGCCCCTTAAAAATGGATCATTTCAGACAGAGGGTCAGAATGAGAGTTGAAAATAATCGTTTTTATGCATATGTAACAGGGTTGAAAAGAACATTTGATTTAGAGTACTGTGTGAATTTCATAAAATAAGGCATTTGGCTGTATTTATTGGTGTTAGAAGGCTCCCCTCCTGTGGCTATTAATGGTACTGCAGATATTGGATTTTGTCGCTCTTCTCTTGCCGTACCGCAGCAGATTCAAGTGTCGACGCTGTGGGTATGTATGGTTTTTCATGCTCTGACGCATTAACAAATTAATTGTGAAAATGATACGTTTCAAGTGAATGTTTTCGACGCAATATATTTCATACATATATGTGAACATATAGATAATGCATTTAGCACTTAAACATGGTTGTTGAGAGTATTATAAGATGTATTGAATTTCCATGTGCGTCACATGTGCGACCACGGATTCATTTCTCGTGACGATTGCGTCTGTTTTATCTATCTGACGATTATTTGTATTATGAGTTGAGTGAATGTGTAATTTCTATCTTTCTAGTCCATATGAATGTCTGCAGTCTGTCATCAGCCAATGTAAATTGTCTTTCTTGTTGTTTCCCAAAAAAAAGGTATGTTGCTTTCATGTTTATACTGTTATAATTGTTAACGAATGTTATTTGATAATTAATGAAGAATTACTGATGTTGTCTGCAATTAACTATTCTGTACATTTACAATGGGGTACTTATTATAAGTATCGTAAGTATTATGTTAAGTTTTTCACATTATATATCCTTACTATGTGTTTAATGTGAATAATACGAGTTAGCTGTGAGCAGATTCAAGTGTCGACGCTGTGGTCCATATGAATGTCTGCAGTCTGTCATCAGCCAATGTAAATGGTCTTTCTTGTTGTTTCCCAAAAAAAAGATAAATTCAAGCTTCAACCCCATTTGTGAGTGTATCCGTCCACATCCGTTACACATATATTTGTGGTTGTTTTTTTACGAAAAAACGTTGTTAACATTATAAGTGAACCTCAAGGAACATATTAAAATAATTTTTTAAAATCCATGTCATGGCCCCACTAAAATGAAAATGTAATTTTTAAATATATCTGGATTAATGTGGACGTAGCCTAAGATGGTCAGAGTTCATTTAGAGCAGAGGTCTCCAATTCTACTCCTAAAGGTCCGCCATCTTGCAGAGTTCAGCTCCAGCTCTGATTAAACACCTGAACGAGCAAATCAAGCTATTCAAGATTAGTAGAGAATTCATGGCAGATGTGTTGGAGGGAGCTAAACTCTCCATCAGGAAAGATGGCCGTCCAGAAGAAATATTGGACACCTCTGATTTACAGTGTTCTCATACAAGCCACAATTCTTGCAAACCATCCTGAAATGAATCCAGCGGCCAACGAAAAATCTTTTTGTGACAATGCGATCAACATAAAGCTGCAATGGAACCATGCACGCAATCACTCACATCATCTCAGCTGCAACGGAAAGACATACTCTCCTCTCACACTCTCTATCAACAACACAAAACTAGACTTGCCAGAAAAAGCAAAGACTACTAAAACTGCATATAAAATGTATAAGGATGCACAATATAGAGATACCATATTAGTTATCAGCCAATATTCAAGATTATTTAATTTATCCATATGTCAATACAAAACAATACAATACTAAATATTTTTACAACCCTACTGAGAACATGAGCACAAGACATGCAAACTTTATACAGGCATGTGCATGTATTTTTTTTTTCCTACCTCAGTGTGAACTGCTCAGTGGTGGCAGCAGAATTCATTAGTACTTGAAATCCCACAGTCTGTCCCTGTTTAACTGGGATCGGGGGTGCCAGAATCTCGATGTCTCCATCCAGTCTAAGTCGGTTTCTAGGCGCTTTGTTGTCCCCAGAAGAGAGAGTTACTGTCCCAATCCTCTGCATATCCCCTTCTTGCCCTACAGCTTTTCCTTGTGCCCTACCTGCTATGCACTCTTTTCCCAGGGTCTCTGGAGGAAGGATGGAGTAGTGCAACTCAACCGTGATGGGAACGGGTTCCTGTGTGCGTCTACGTGGCGGAGGAGCATTGAACCAAGTTGTAGGGATGGCAAGCTGGGATACACAGATACCCATGTTTCCCTCCAGGCGACAGGCAGTTGACACAGAACCTTCCCCTGGATCACGGATGCCAACGACAAGGATACACGGGAGTAGTTCCGCAGGAGGATCCATATCCTCCCATCTGCGGCCTGCCAGGTAAAACAACACCTGTATTTGAGGGTGATCAACTCCTATCCTCCTGCTCACCAGGTGCGCTCTCACCTTCCAGCCCAACGTGAGGTGTGTAGAGGTGTGGAATGAACGTGGGAGCGCCCCCTGGAGGAGATCTGGTGGTACTGGCGCCTCTACAGTGAGGTTGCCATAGCTACAGTTGACTGACAACAGGGAAGTGGAGCCAGCATCGGGCAAGTGGAGAAAGAGAGGCTCGCTGCGTGTCTGCAAGCTCCCGTTACGCATCACTTCCTGTGTGGCCTCCCGGAGAAAGAAGGATGACTCTGCACCCTGCAGTTGGCAGGACACGGGAAGGTATGTGGGTAAGGATGAGGAGAACCTGGACACAAGATCACTACCTCCACCTCTGCTCTCACACACTGCGGAGAGAAAAGAGAAAGAGATTTATCTGTATGTTTATTTAATTTCAGAGACACTTCAGATGTTTTTACAAGTCAAAATTTATTTTTGTTATAATTTAAAGTGTCCCCTGGTTTTTGTTTTATCTCGTTCAACAAGATCATTTATTTACAGAAACAAATTAAATTAAGGCCGAGGGTCTTTGGAAAGATAATTGTATAAGTGTGTTTAGAGAGTAAGTCAATGTTCTGAGTGCAACAGATGGTACAGCAAGAAAAAAAAGAGAAAGATTCAGAGAGAAAATTACGTTATAAATATACACTACATTTTTTATGTCATTTATTCTTGTGATGACAAACCTTTTGTCTATCTCAAAAGTAGCTGTTCAGTTGGCACCAGACCACCCAGAAACAAGCCCTTAAGCTGTAAAACTTGAGCCGAGCCGCAAATAACAAATTACTCAGGAGCTGTGAAAATTGGCATCAAGCATGATGAGTACTTATTTGATTGAGAAATGCCCATTTTTGCTTTTTTAAACAACCTGCCTTCTCATTTAAATACAAATTTTCATCACTATGCTTTACCAGTTGAAAAACAGGAATCATTTGTAGCCCCTCTGGCTCACATTCACACAATTGCTTCCAACTCCATTGGACAGGATATGCCACTACAGTGCCTTTGTGAGTATGTGTCTGTTTGTGAGTGTCAGTGTGTAATAGCGATGGTGGAAATGCCTTTTTTGTGCTCAGGGACGACTTATTTGAACTCTTCTTAAAACATGACCCAAAAAGTCAACAAGTCATCACTGAAATTGAAATCTGTCATTTATCAGACATTTGTATCCAACGCAAAAGGTCCCACAGGAGCAACTCAGGGCTAAATGCCTTGCTCAAGGGCAGAATGGCACTACTGTGACCTCAGTAAAATCCCATCCCTGAACAACTGCAGGATCAGACACAAAACTGTTCAGTTGCAAGACCACAACTTTACTTGATTACTGCTATGCAGACATTCCTGACCAATGAGATGCAGTCTTAGTAGCCAGACCTTTGAGCTGCAGCATAAAGTTTGAAAGGTCAGAAAGTTTGTACTACTCTAGTACACACTTAATTAGTAACATTTGGTAGGTACACTGGAAAACAAAAATAATAATCTGTTATTATTAATAGGCAGCTGTGGTTGCTGGAACTTTACTGTAAAAAAATAAGGTAGAAACATTTTGGGTTTTACGGATTGAACTTAAATTTACAGTAAAACAACAACAACAAATATTTAAACTTATATTTCATTAAAAGTAGGGTAGGCAATTTCGGTTAGGCTAGCAATCGCAAGCTAGCTTTGCAAGCATAAGATCCCACCCTCTCCAACGTCGCCACGCAGGTAAGACATTGTATAATTGCATTTGGACCGAAACAATTTTTTGGTCCTGAGACTTTCATAGACGATATACAGGTCCTTCTCAAAAAATTAGCATATTGTGATCAAGTTCATTATTTTCCATAATGTAATGATAAAAATTAAACTTTCATATATTTTAGATTCATTGCACACCAACTGAAATATTTCAGGTCTTTTATTGTTTTAATACTGATGATTTTGGCATACAGCTCATGAAAACCCAAAATTCCTGTCTCAAAAAATTAGCATATTTCATCCGACCAATAAAATAAGTGTTTTTAATACAAAAAAAAAAAGTCAACCTTCAAATAATTATGTTCAGTTATGCACTCAATAGTCAATACTTGGTCGGGAATCCTTTTGCAGAAATGACTGCTTCAATGCGGCGTGGCATGGAGGCAATCAGCCTGTGGCACTGCTGAGGTGTTATGGAGGCCCAGGATGCTTCGATAGCGGCCTTAAGCTCATCCAGAGTGTGGGGTCTTGCGTCTCTCAACTTTCTCTTCACAATATCCCACAGATTCTCTATGGGGTTCAGGTCAGGAGAGTTGGCAGGCCAATTGAGCACAGTAATACCATGGTCAGTAAACCATTTACCAGTGGTTTTGGCACTGTGAGCAGGTGCCAGGTCGTGCTGAAAAATGAAATCTTCTTCTCCATAAAGCTTTTCAGCAGATGGAAGCATGAAGTGCTCCAAAATCTCCTGATAGCTAACTGCATTGACCCTGCCCTTGATAAAACACAGAGGACCAACACCAGCAGCTGACATGACACCCCAGACCATCACTGACTGTGGGTACTTGACACTGGACTTCAGGCATTTTGGCATTTCCTTCTCCCCAGTCTTCCTCCAAACTCTGGCACCTTGATTTCCGAATGACATGCAAAACTGAGCAACAGTCCAGTGCTGCTTCTCTGTAGCCCAGGTCAGGCGCTTCTGCCGCTGTTTCTGGTTCAAAAGTGGCTTGACCTGGGGAATGCGGCACCTGTAGCCCATTTCCTGCACACGCCTGTGCACGGTGGCTCTGGATGTTTCTACTCCAGACTCAGTCCACTGCTTCCGCAGGTCCCCCAAGGTCTGGAATCGGTCCTTCTCCACAATCTTCCTCAGGGTCCGGTCACCTCTTCTCGTTGTGCAGCGTTTTTTGCCACACTTTTTCCTTCCCACAGACTTCCCACTGAGGTGCCTTGATACAGCACTCTGGGAACAGCCTATTTGTTCAGAAATTTCTTTCTGTCTTACCCTCTTGCTTGAGGATGTCAATGATGGCCTTCTGGACAGCAGTCAGGTCGGCAGTCTTACCCATGATTGCGGTTTTGAGTAATGAAACAGGCTGGGAGTTTTTAAAAGCCTCAGGAATCTTTTGCAGGTGTTTAGAGTTAATTAGTTGATTCAGATGATTAGGTTAATAGCTCGTTTAGAGACCCTTTTCATGATATGCTAATTTTTTGAGACAGGAATTTTGGGTTTTCATGAGCTGTATGCCAAAATCATCAGTATTAAAACAATAAAAGACCTGAAATATTTCAGTTGGTGTGCAATGAATCTAAAATATATGAAAGTTTAATTTTTATCATTACATTATGGAAAATAATGAACTTCATCACAATATGCTAATTTTTTTAGAAGGACCTGTATACATGTTTTAATTCATACCACTTCTCAATGGTGGAATGTAACGAAGTACAAATACTTCGTTACTTTACTTAAGTACATTTTTCACGTATCTGTACTTTACTTAAATAGAATCAATAGTGCATACTTTTTACTTTTACTTCGTTACATTTTACATCAATTATTATACTTTCTACTCCACTACATTTCTACAATGTTCCATTACATTTTCTGATCAGTTTTCCCCCTGCCAAAACGTCTTCCTGACCGTCCGTCCGTTGCACGTTTGTCTCAACAAGTTTGTTTGCCATAGATATCAGTGATGTTCGGTTCGTGAACGAATCGTTCTTTTGAACCAATTCTTTTTAGTGAACCGGTCGAACCAGCACACTAAATCGGACTGAATCGTTCGAAACAGTTCGCGTCTTACGTCAGCGCTGATCCACAAGTTACTAAAGTTACTCACTTTCAGACATGCCTGACAGTCCCTCTGACTCAAAATTAATCAATATCCCGGAGTATATTTTACCCCAGTAAATCCAAAAGTTCACTGAACTGAGACTTGTTGTGCTGAGAGAAGTGATGAGCACAAGCAGCTGATACTGAGCATGCGCGCACAGTTACAGCGGTTCTCGGATCACCAGTACAGAACCGAGAACTGTTTATTTCGGACGTGTTCGACATAGAACCAGATGAGCTGATGAGCAGAGCATGTTATGCAAGTACTTTTACTTTTAATACTTAAAGTACATTTAAAATCAGGTACTTTTAACTTAAGTAGGGTTGTCATTGTGGTACTTTTACTTTTACTAAAGTAAATTTGTCACTGGTTATTTGTACTTTTACTTAAGTACTGAGATTCAGTACTTCCTCCACCACTGCCACTTCTATTATTGATTGTTATCAGGATGTGAAGAGAGTTTCAACCAGTATAACAAAAACTGTTTATATAAAAAGCCCTACCCTACCTTTAACTGATATAATGTTGATATACTAACCTACTGACTAGGACTAAAATCTGTTTTGTACCTTTATAATGCACTGACAACCACCAAAAAACAAGTCTCTTTCCCACAAGCTAAGGTAAATACTAATATATATATAAGGTGCAAAGTGTCATGCACACAAATACAAAACACCATCATGGTAAAATGATATTAAAATAATGCAATAAACATTAATTTCACAACCTAAGATATAACAAAACCCTAATATACATATATTCTGAGAAGAAAGAAAAAAACTAACAAGAAACAAAGTTATTTGAAAAAATTTATGGGTAAATTGTAAATTATAAGATGATGTGTGCTTTTTCACTTCCAAAAACTGTAAATTTAACAGCATTTTGAAATGTTCTGTTAAGATGTATTACAGTTTCTCCATACGCTGTAAAGTAACTTACCGTTAACCAATTAACAGATTGTATTTGTTACCTTATCCTTTTTACTGCTTTTTACCTTTAAAATTGCGATCATGTTTTACAGTATATTGTGGCACTATATTGCGCACACAATATCAACCCAAAAGCTATCTTTTAAACTTTTGTTTCCTGGCTAATTAAAATCTGTGTAACATAACTCCCACAAGTTGCATTACAGTCATGCAATCTGATTTTTCAGAAAAAGTATGTAGGCAACAGTCGGAAGCTCTACCACATCTGTGCTCACTCATGCTTAATTAAAGCATAGAATCAATCATTCACCTTTCTCTAAGGGTTTTTTTCTTTATCTCTATCATTGTAAAATCCGTGTTCGTATTTACATGTTCGCATTTTCCACTAAGTCTCTGATGGAGCTTATCAGATCACTCTGCCAATCAAATGTAAGATAGTCTGCCAAGCAGACGGAGTGTGTCAAATGCTTCAATGAATCAGACCCTAAATTTAAAGTTCTTTCCTGTTATAATTTTATATCTGTACTGATTGAGGCAGTATGAGACAACATTTTGCTCTAACAGACAAGCACATGCCATGTGCCCAATTTGCTGCATAAAGGCAGTTAAAGATGATTAAATGCAAGACCAAGGACAATTTAATATGCAGATAAATGCAAAAAAGACCGATTTCAATGTATATTTTAATTACAATGACATCATTGAGAGTTAGATTTTGAATTGCAATTTTGCAACACAGGAGATTTCCTATCTCAACTTTTTTATAATCTTGATTATAGTAATTGTATTTTCTTTTCTTTTATTTTGTGTAGGGCAGTAAGAGGTACACACAAATTACTTTTTGTTTGTTATTTTGGGCTGTCGGCTCCTAACGTAAAGTCCCCAATTGTATAAAGGGTATGCACGTGACGTCACCGTTGGCCGGAGTGACTGCGGTTACGCCCACTAAGTGGCAAAAACACTGAGCGGCAGCATTGGTTTTCAGCGTGAATGCTGCGGAAAAACACACAAAACGCGTCTAAAACGGGAAAGAGCTTCGAGACTGACTGTACAACTAGATTTGACAAGAAATATGAGGTATATTTTTACAGACTACCGAAAGCAACAGAACAGAGAAGCAAATAGATCGCTGCAATTCATAGAAACAACTGGACTCCAGGCAGCGAAAGGTGGATTTGCAGTTATAATTTTTGTGTCAATATGCTGAATTTAGTGGTAAAATCATTCTCTATATATTGTATTGTTATATATTGTAGTGACAACTCATCAATCAAATATTTACCACTGTATATTCTGTATAATTTGACATTTTTAAATAAACACTGACAAAAAACTATACAAGTTTTAAGTCTAGACGATATGATGATATATATAACATTGATATAAGTGATCACCTGGATTTAGATCTGCCTATATTGTATTTATATAAAGCGTTCACAGGCAAATTTGCTGTATGTATTTCCCCGGTGTCGAAATCAGGCACATATAAATGTCAGGAAACACAATTCCTGGCTGCATGTCAATATCCATGGATCACTGGATCTTTAGTAAGTTGTAAGGAACACTATATTGAGTCCAATCTTCAGTTTAAACTGATAATCGTTTGTTTTACTCGCGTTTTCGCAGTTTCATCTATTAAATCCAGTCACACAGCTGCTCTTCTGCCACTCAGTCCGGCTGAGGGGGATGTGTTCCGGTGGGAAAGTGACGTTAATGCATTCCCTCTATTATAAACCTGTTAAAATTCAATAAATATTGTTTCATTTGCTTTCCCCTTACAAGAAACCGTATCGTTTCCTTTTTTTGTATGTTGCGTCCTTTCCCCTAGACGGGGCGTAACAATCTGTCTATATTTTAAGTGATTTGAACTGAAATAATCGCAGACAATGGTGCAGAAAATGAAGAAAAAGCAAAAATAGGAAATTTACTGCAGTGCTGGTTTACAATAAATTTCTTCCCACGTGTCTCTTTAGCATCATATAAGCTCTGAAAACTTGATAAATCAGAGAACAGGAGCGCAAAACAATATCACATGTTTTACACAGCAAGAGTTGACCACATCTCATAATACAATAAAATGATACACAGTAATACACAATCTTTCTTATTCTTGTATTTATTGTTTGTTTGTTTTCCCTATTATTTTTGAGATACAAGTACAAAATATGTCATGCTGATTCAGAGAGTCTCATTTGCATGTTTTTGACTGAATGGTGACCAACAGAAACTCAAGCAGCTGTCTGGAATAGAAACAGAGGTTTATTGTGTTACTTTATCTCTCTCTCTCTCTCTCTCTCTCTCTCTCTCTCTCTCTCTCTCTCTCTCCTCAGGTAGGGAGTGAAGCATTGAAAAGGTGTGAAAATATAATGAAGTTTTGGTATGGTGCTGCGTCTCACAACAAGAGTTTAAACACATAATAATCCCTTCAGAGAGAGATACACCTCATTTCAAATCAACACTGAGACAAAACACAAGTGAGGCCTTGTGGACCCAATGTCTTTAAGAAGAAGAGAGGATGGTGATGGGAAAGATAATTAATGAACGATACAACAAAGGAATGGGTTTAATACAAGTTAACGAAGAAAATAAGATTCGGTCACCTATAACTGTAACCATGATTCTTGCTTTTTATAAGAAACTGCAGGACAAGTCAAAGCTATTTTCTGTGGTAGTTAACATTACGTCTCAAATAAAGATTATATTTCATTCAAACCAGAACATTCCTTTAATGCTGTAATACATAATGAGTCTCTCATCAGGAAATTATAGATGAATAAAGTCTTCTTCCTCACCACAAGCGATCATGACATAATTCGCAGTGCCCCAGAGGACTAACACAAAAAAAAGAAAGAATTAAAAAGTGCAATGTTTTGTGGCGGCCCTGGGGAGCTGCGATATGGAGGTTGGACGCTATAAAGCACGTAGCTTCGGCAGATGGAGGCAGCATCGTCCCAAAAACAGCATCTCTCTGTGTCACAAGTCCGTTCTTTATGGCGCTCTCAGGGCTACAAAGAGGATCATAATTCTAAGCCCAAACACCTCCGCTCTGATTTGTTTCAGCCGCTGGTCCCAAGGCTGACGACACCCCACACATTTCTAACCTTTCACTTTCACTCTCTTTTTCTCAGGCCACTTTTCAAATGTCAAACATTGCTCACAACGCAGAAGATTTCATTGTGGCAGGCAAGACGGCATCACCCAAAGCTTCAACTCATATATACAGCTTGAAGAGTTCGAAATCGTTCCCTTGGGTTCTTGGAATTGTATTTCTGGCCATTTATTCCTGCCAATTTAACCTCCAATCAATTTCATTATGGCAGATAAAGTGACACACGATAAATCCTATGCTATCTCTTCCATTTTTTTCCCAGGTTTTATCCCAACCATAAAAAGTGAAATACTTGACATCTCTTAGTCTCTCCTAGCCAGACTATAGCGTTGTTCATATTGCAGTTTGTTCTGGTCAAGAATAGGTTACAGGAAGAGACCGAACTAACATTTAAAGTAACCAACCACAGTTTGTTTTGTTTTACATGTTGTTTAGGAGTGGATTTAACTGGAACAGATTATACCTCAATAATATAAGTGTGAAAAAAATAGTTTTACATAAAAAAATGTGTAAAGATGTGATTTCTGTTTAGAAAGTACTGATTATTTCACAGATATTACTCAAAACAAAGTAGAATATAGAAGTTGTATAGAAGTTGTGCCTGTGTGGAGACCTATATATTTCTAATCTAATCCAATATAATATAATGATTTCTAAAGAATCATGTGACATTCAAGACTGAAGTAACAGTGGCAGCGTTAACTAGACTGGCGGAGCGAAAATATATTTAAACTTCTGTTTGCACTGCGCAAAGAGAAGTGCACACTTCGCTCACGTGATCAGCTCCGTGTCTCAGTTCACAGTGAATGAATGCAGTGCACGCTATCTGTGCATATGCTGAGTTTAGCGTACATTTGGAAACGCAGTTACGCATTATTTTTACATTTGCATAGTTGATGATTACAGCATTTCACTAGATTTGTAATGAGACGTGTTCACAATTGTAAAACTTATTTCCACCTAAATAAAACCTCGACTGCAGTTTCCGTCAAAATAAAAGCTTACAGGTTTATCTCTTTCAAGTATAGAAATTAGGACAAAACTAATTATGAAAGTTTCATTTATTTTTCAGTGCATTTATTTTACAATATATGGCTATTACTGTCATAGGAATAATATTATAACTATTATTATTATTATGTAGTGTAATGAAACTAAAAGAGTTGAGTCACCTTTAAAGTTCAGGTACAAGTCAATGTACAGACTTTTTTTTTTTTTCACAGTGAATATGGGTTGGAACTCTTAATTTTGAACTATCAAAGTGCACCAGATTGATGAATTTAACTTTAAAAATGTACACAATTTTCTCCTTAAAGGGACCGAGGTCCACCCACCACAGTTTCACAAAATACTGTGGGAAACACTGTGATCAAAAGAACATTAAAAAATATATAACTTTTGAAACGTTTATTAGATTATTGTGTGGTTGTCACCTATATTGTTCCAAAACAGTTACTTATAAGGTTCCATTTCAGTTAGTCTTTATTCAGAGTCTGCAAACTACAAACAAAGCCTGCTGTGAGATGAAAGTTGCTAGGCACTCCATCCTTTCCACTTTATCCTAGCCCCTTCATTGGCCCTACAATTATTTATATGCTGTAGGCTGAAGCAAATTACTTCTAAAAACTAAACACCATTCCAAAGATCCTGGATGAAACCAGAAATGGCACAAGAACACACAGCTGTATTCAGGGACCTCAGGGCATTCAAATAAAGATGCTGAAGAACCCAAGTACGAGTGTGTGGATATTATTCGGGCAGTAATGGAGTTGACGGATCATATGGTATTTTTACGCCTGGATAAAAGAATTCTCCTCTGGCGTTTGTCCTCTGGCCCCTCATGGCAAGAGCAGCTGCTTCGTTCTGCTTCCAAAAACCGTGACCTTGTAGCAAGTGCACATTTACAAATTTTCTCAAACTTTCTGACCCTTGCTATCTCACTCACACACACACACACACACACACTCAAAGCAGATCTTACTCTGTATCAAATTCAGACACACCCACGTTCACTATGACATCACAGAGTAAGTCGGGAGAGCAAAAAAAAAGAATGATTTATAGCCCTTTCAAGACATCATTTGGAATACACTCCTTCAAACACACACTATCAGTTAGTGTGCACAACCCTGCAGGAAGCTCTTCGGGTTAATCGGCTTCCTGCCTCCGACTAAGCACTAAAACTATACGCCACATGGATGCCCCAATAAACTTTGACCTTTGGCACAAACAGCAAACGATCCATCACCAAGCTTCTCTCCAATTTTGTCTATATCTATCTTTCTATCTATCCATCCTGTTTTTCTTCGTTCCAACTTTTATCATATTTCACTACCTGGTGCATATGTGCTTGTATATTACTAATATATATAATGTAAATCAAGCGTAGCGTAAGTTCTGGCAGTTCACGTTAGTCAAGCTCGCATCAGTTGATTCAGTCTCAGCTGATCCACGTCTACCTATAGGAATACGACGCCTATCACAGCATCCTTAAAGGCCTATATAAGCTCCTTCAGTATTATCAGCAGCTATCGTGTTTCTCAGGAGCGAGTTACCCTCCTCCATCCCCCGCTCCTCCTCTCATCAAGATTGGCATTCTGATTCCCCCTTGAATCAGAATAAATTCTCGATTTATGTTGTATATTAAAATAATGAATTCATGATATCTGCAATACATGCATGTTGGTTCTGTTCTGTTTAGCCTAAGGGGGGTTATTGCTGCTCTCCTTGCTCTTATCCATGCTCCATTCTTGCCCAGAACAGAACCATACCGCCAATCCAAACTGTATGCTAATGGTCAATCATATTTGATGATAGTGGTCCTGAAGTGAGAGAAAATCGATACAGGGCCTGAATTTAGTTTCAGGAAACTGGTGGGAATTCCCCCTTACTCCTATATTTGTATTCAGGTAAGAAATACTTCATAAATTGAAGGAAGTAATAATACAGATGCATCCTTACAATTAAAGTTAGAGAAGTTATAAGGTCAAGAGCAGTAAATTATTTTCTCTGTATTTTGTTGTTTGGTTAACATCAATGACACAGACAGCATCAGGTTTATTAGGCTTCTGTCACTTTAAGAGCTAATGCATGGATCCAATATACTGATTCAGATGTGTTTTCTTTCTCAACTGTTTACATTGACTTGAGACACAACTGACTTTGTTTACAAGGATACTCACAAAGGAGGACATTTAAAAAAAATAGTGTGTGTGTATTAGATGGTTTAAGCGCAATAAGCTGTGAAAACATTTTTTTCATTTGGTCCTCGCAAGCTGTTTGAAAGGCGGAAGCTATTTGCACATTTTAAGAGAGAAAGACAGAGAGAGCAAGAGAAAGAGGGAAGACACGGTAGCGCTGAATAACTCATTCTGATTGTGAAATTACAGTCTTACAGAAAGTTTTCAAATTACTGATTTGATCTGATAATCTGTGTGAATTCATTTAATCATTCAACCAACATGGTACAGAATAAAAGTTTGTGGGAATTTGGCGCATTTTCCTCAAGCATTTTCCTTTTTTTTAAAAAAACAATCTTACCAAACCTAATCTTTTGAATGGTATGTATGTATTTGTATATGCATTTGTATGGACAAAAAAAGAAACCTGGCACATGGGCAACATTTGATAACAAGTTCCAAAATATAAAAGGAAAACATTTTTAAAACACCAACAAGTATGCCACCTTTGAGAGGTGAAAGACACTGGACTGACTGGTCAGTTTGGCATGGGTACCATGGCAACAAAACTAGAATCCTGGGGATATGAACACTGTAGTTAGACATGACAAAGCCAAACTGCCACACTCCCTTCGGGTGTCCAAACCATATGTAAATGACACCTATGAGAACAAAGAAAACAGATCCAATTAAAGACAAGAGGGAAGAAAGGGTAGGAAACAAAGGGGAAAAAATATCATTATAGCACTGAATAGCATGTTGAATTCTGTGTGTGTAGCCAAGAGAGGCAGAGGTGTGTGTGAAGTGTATGCTGACTTTGATCGTCACCACCTTGCGCAAATTGATTTGGCCCTAATTGAACATTTTAAGAATCGATTAAAATGTGCTGTGCAAACACACTTAGAGAGATCCATCAGATTCTGAGCTGGCTAAAGCAGAAATTTACACTCTACTGGGACCTACAGTAGAGCCAACATTGGCACACTCCTGCCATCCGTATTGTTAGGGCTTTTAAAGAACGGTAAAGAACGAGAGTGAGCAAAATGTAGGCAGTATCATAAATAAAACAAACAACCTGATGAAGAAGTAAATTTATATGTAGGCTAATCCGTCGTGCAAGGGTGCGGGAAAAGCTACTCACCCCGAAATTAGTGAGCTCATATTAAAATATGTACAGCTACTTCTGTTAGAGCTGCACGAATCTGGGTAAATTGAGTTTTTTTTGTTTCAAACAGAGATCACAATTCTCCCACGATTCTGAACTAAACAAAACAACATGTAATTTACTTATATAAAAAGCAATATTTAATGGTTGACTAGAAAAGTTCTGCATTTTAGAAAAGATTGTTTTTTATAGTTAATCTATATTAACAATTTGGGATAAGTGTGCTTATGTAACAGACGTAGGCTAGTGTGAGCTGTGCAAGTGAACCTTACTAATCTCAGATGCGCTTTAGCGACTGACGTTAGAGACTGCGGTCTTTAGCCTCCTTGTTAGAGGGCCCGCTTTCCATGCGGACAGGCCCGGGATCGAGTCCCGCTTAGAGTGGGCGGTTCGAACTTAGGGGGTTACACTTACGAATATTATAATAATAATAATAACAACTGTTATAAATATAACGGTAATTATAATTGATTCTACCTATATATTATTATTATTAGCAGTAGTAGTAGTAGTATTACTATTACTACTACAAAAACTACTACTAATAATAATAATAATAGATATTCATAAGTTTAGTATTCACAGTGCCATGATGTCCCAAAAAATCCATTACAGCCTTTCCACTACAAAACGTATGCCCACGCCACTGCCTTCATGCCACATGCTCTAAACACTTAGTGCTTCCGGATGAATGCAGACATCGAAAAGACATTTTCTAACTGTGTTATCAAAGTAAAAAACATTCGTATACATTTACATTCTGAGGCTAACAGTTGAAAAATTGAATCTAACTTTACTAACTCTCAGGGTACAGGAATTGAAAAGACCTCAAACAGAGAAAGAGAGAGAAAGTGTAAGAAAAAGTGTGAGCAATTTGCTTGAGGATCTATAACACTGCTCTCTCTTGGGTGTATCAGGCTGAGGACATGTAAGTCTGAAACCTCATTCCCACCGAAGGTGTGAAAAAGCAATTTAAAATGGCCGCCACCCACTGATATGGGATGGTACCACCAGGGTGGCACTTAACCAAACACACAGCCGGAGCCGGGGTGATACAGACGAGCGAAATACACTAGACAGTTACACCACCAGCAGCCTCGTGTGCCAATGAAATTCCCTAATTCTACTAAAAAATACATTAACATGTGAAAAACCTTTCCTCTGCTTCCCTCGACTGCCCCAAACACACATACACTTCCTCCGTCACATAAAACACTTTATGTCTTTGGTAATTGCCATGTTTCGCCAGATTTTACTGTACATTGTACAAGTAACAATATTGTATGTGGTGTAAATGGAAACAAAATTCAAACATTAATATTATTAATATAATGCAACGTTATTAAAATAAGTTTTTTTTCAAGGTTGAGAGCATATCAGGCAGCCGTTTCATGTTGTCATTCAATTTAAACACTTCTAATGACGTCAATAGCATCTGGAAAGTGTTTTCTTCTAAATACACTGTAAGTTTAGGGTCGGTAAGATTTTTTTTTTTATTTTGAAAGAAGTTTATGCTCAGAAAGGCTGCATTTATTTGATCAAAAATATAGTAAAACAGTAATGTGAAATGTTATTACAATATAAAATCACTTTTAATATATTTAATATATATCTATTTTAATATATTTCGAAAAGTAATTTATCCCTGTGATCAAAGCTGAATTTTCAGCATTACTCCAGTCTTCAGTGTCACATGAACCTTCAGAAATCATTCTAATAGGCTGATTTGGTGCTCAAGAAACATTTCTTATTATTATCAAAGTTGTGGGAAAAAATTATTTGATAAATAGAAAGTTTAAAACAACAGAATTTATTTTAAATAGATTTTTTGTAACAATGTATAAGTCTTTACGCTCACTTTTGATGAATTTAATGCATCCTCCCTGAATAAATAATGAATTTCTTTCAAAACAAAAAATCTTACCCAAACCTTGGAATGGTATAGTTTAGTTAATTGCAATTAATAATTAAAATCTCTCTGTGACCCAATCAGAACAGATCCCACTAATGTAGAACCGCTGCTTTACATTTTTTTAAACAAAAAGTGACAAATTATTCTAATTTTATACAATGATGCAACAAAGTATCAAATTCACTCTCTTTGCATCAAAACAACAGTACAGAGGGTGTGTGTCAGCCTGATAGTTGGCGTCCCAGTCATAAAGCCAGAGGCAGTTGATTCATAAGTGATCATAACAGACATCTAAATCAAGCAGCTTTGGGCTTTCTTTGTCCTTTAGCAGATCAGCGAAGTGAGAGAGACAATGAGAGAGAATGATATGCTGCCAGTATATTTAGTGTTGTTATAATCTTAACAGTAATTACACGAGACAGTATAATCTTGCCATAATGAATATGATTAGAATGTACAGTGCTCTATAAGCTCAACACAAACTGCCAACACTGGGCTGTCACTGTTGAGCCAATGAAGGCCATTAAAGTCCTCCAGACTGCAAAAAATGCACAAGCATGTCCAATCACTCCTGTATAACACTCGATTTAGAGGGAAGCCTCTTAGTGTTCTCACAACAGTTTTCCTGACTCATTACAGATCATGAAAGCAGCTGACACAGACACAAGGGGGTTCTCCTTATAACTGTACTCTGTTGCTTCAAAATCTACACACTGTAGCAGTCACACACTGCCAAAAAACAGGTGAAAGGGAGGTTAGACACTCCAGAGGAATGAATCATCTCAAATGCATCTCAAATTAGTGGTTCTGACCCCAAGCGTTTTGAATGGTAGTGCACATGGATCCTTTTCTTTTCACATATCAAGGGGGGACAATTTTTCTGTTCCTATTGAGCTGTTTACATTTGCTGTACTTTAAGGTATCGCAAACTTGGCTCCAAAGGTAAGAAACTGAACTGCTGCCTCCTAAAACACCTAATGTTGGCCAATTATTTGTTGATAAAATTGCCATTAAAACATATTTTTCCCAATATCTGTGTAAATTATGCTATAGCACATTTAACTCAGCAACGTACTTTGAGCTGAGTCTTAAGCACTGTCTGTGTGCCGTGTTGAGTTCTTGTCTATGAAGAACACTTCAAATTGGTCACTTATGAGCCTCACTTAAATTAGAATGTAAGTAGCAGACAGCTCAATAAGTTTAGAACAGAGCTAATGTGATCTCAAAGATGTTGCTGAAATATTATACAATAAGGTATAATATGGGTAATTTTGTTGCCATTTTATTCTTTATTATTTATGGGGGCTTTTCTATATATATTAAAAAAATACTCAAAGTATCCAGAACTCACCAAATATCAGACAGACAGTAGAATTCTCCAGACGGTAAAGAATTCTGTAACAGAACTCTAGAGGAGTTCAAATTCATGAGGGAGAACCCTCTGAGCAGAACCAGAGCTGAAACAGTCACTCTCTTTGGCCTTTCTGTCTACTGTCACACCAGTGAGGCTGTCATGCTGCAGACAGTGCTATATGTGTGTGTGTGCATGTGTGTTGAGAGGCAGAAGAGAAAAGTTTGCAGCTGTTTAGGAGTTGTGAGAGTTGTATGGCAACTTACTTATCTAGTTTTCCATCCTACAAGGACGACAGTAGACGTCGCCAACCACCACAGACACTTCAGTTAGAATCAAAGTCAAAAATTCTTTGGTCTAAAAAATCTGGCCATATTTAATTATTGCAAATGTAAAAGAGACTATGATGTCTGTCCAACATGTTGTACTTTTGAACACGTCTCTTGATTGCTTAGACAACGAAACATTCCACAAATTTCAAGTGGGATTTCCAAATTTCCAACACATCCTCATTTTCGTTTGCATCAAATTAAATAGGGTTGTCATAGGTACCGGTACTGTACTTCGCTACCAAGTCGATACTGAAATTTTAAAATACACACAGCAAAGTTTCATTAGTGAAAACCATATTAAAATGCGGGACTTCATCTGAAATTACAATGTTTGAGGAAGTGATAACCATAGAAAGGGACAGGACAAAAGATCTGGTATGTCAAAATAGATCTGTGCATTAAGTCTTAATGTGCAAGTGCAATAGATCTGCCACATATTCTGTTATCTCGAATGTTTTTCTTTGTTTTTCCTTTTTATTACTAACTTTTTTTTTTTATATTTTTAATGCAATGTTTACTTAATATAACAGTATTTGAAGGTATGCTAATGTTTTTATGCATTATTTACTCATAATTATAAACAGCATTAATAATTAACTCATTTCATTTATTAAAAATGTTTATTTTAAAATTAAAAAAACTATTAAAATAAAACGGTTATAATAGCTTTTGGTACCAAAAGTGGTACTCTCTATGTTATGTCTATTCTCTATGGTACAGAGAACTGTGAAATTTGACTGGTACTGGTACGGACTACTGAAATTTTGGCATGTGACAACTCTAAAATTAAATATGGCCAGATTTGAATGTGAATGAATAGGGGCATTGCCGAAAAAGCAAACATTTAGCCAATATTTCTTTATACAAAGTATTTAAACTATAAAGATGTATATTCACAAACAAATTTGTTTAGTTTTCTGTGACTATTAAAATTGAAAATGAAAGCCTCTTACCATGTTATTAATGTACAACCATTACCACAGTCTATACATCTAGCCTGTATGTTTACAAACAAAACCCATGATGTCCCATGATAATTAATGAGACTTTAAAGAATTTGCTCACTCTGTGTCTGACAGAATGGCATCAATTCACAAATCTCAGTATCTAGATTGAATCTCCCTGCCAAGACAGGTGATGATAAATAGTCCAATTCAGTGCAGAAGAGATTTTGGGGTCCATTAAATTAATGGCCCCTGGAACAGCACCAGAGTCTGATAGATATATGACAGAATCATTTAATTTGATATAATTTTAAAGAATTGTCTGACTTGAACTATATTCGTTTTGAATGCCTTTAATAATATGCCTCAAAAAAACATCATAAGTTAAAACAAGACTTTTCATTAAAAAAAAAAAAAAAAAAAAAAAAACTGTATGTACATGTTTAACCAGATGGACCAATTTTTGCTTGGCTCCATACCTCCTGACTTATATTCACAACCTTATCAGAAAAGTGTTCACCCAAAAATGAATATTTAATTTAGTGTTGTTCCAAACTTGTAAGACTTTCCTTCTTCAGTGGAACACAAAATAATATATGTCGATGTGTCTCTTTTTGTCCATGCAATGGAAGTCAATAGTAACCAGAACTGTTTGGTAACCCACATTCTTCTTCTATCTTCCACAGAAGAAAGGTAAGTCATACATGATGGCAGAATCATAATTTTCGGTAAACTATCCCTTTAAGCTTCTTTGAATTAATTTCCCTTTAATTTGGTGTTAAGAATACCTTCAAGGTAGCCTGAGGTTCAGATTGTTCACATTGTTCACTGTTGATATGCAGCAGTGGTTAACACAAATAAAAATAAATAAATAAATAAATAAATACATAAATAAATAAATAAATAAATATTATTTATTACACACACACACACACACACAAAAAAAAAAAATGTCCCAAGCCCAAAATGGCTAAACACTAAGCTTGCTTTTAATTGTCTTAACCAAAAATTATTGGTCAGGAAATTTGTAAAATTTTAGCAAATGGACTACTTAAGCCATTGCTCTCTCAGAAAAAAAAATCAAATACTGAATTAAGTTTTTAGCAGAATATGGGAAGTTATGTGTGGTGTGATGAATCACAATGAAACACGAGTTTCCAGAGCAGTGTCTTAGAAAGAAAGCATCTAAGAAATATATAATAATAAATGCATCTTTACAGTGAAGCATGGAGGAAGAATGTCATTGTGTGGGAAGCCTTTTTAGCTACTGGAATTGATAAGCTACTTCACTGTGAAAAGTCATTTAATGATTTGGAGTTCAGGAGAATATTGCTAAATGGCTTGCTTCCCATAAATGTTAAAGTTGTCATCTAAAAGGAATGATCAGATGTTATTTTTCAACAAGTCAATGCTCCTGCCCAAATTGCAAAGACAACTAAGTAGTGGCTTGAGAACAAGTCCATCAGGCTCATGTTTTGGCCTGGTCTGAGTCCAGAATTGAACCCTATAGTGAATATTTGGTCTCACATTAAACTCAAACGAACTGGGAGACATACTACTCGTTTACTGTTTGAAACCATTGACATTGAGTAGAACAACACTGACTCTTCTTCCTGTAAAAAACTGTCTGTGTGTTGGGGAAGGCTATTCTGTGAAAGAGATAAAGTTACTGTAACACAGTTCAGATGGTATGGGAAGGAGAAGACGGGAACCGGCGCACATTTAAACAATTTAATAACAAAATAAAACAAATACAAAATGAAAGTAAAAGACAGCCCCTCACGGATGACTGCTGTCACATATAACAAAACAAACACAACACAAGTCCAGGCCTGGCCTCTCTCGATCTCCACTGTCATTGCTCCTCCTTTTATGCTTCCGCTCCTCCGTGAGAGATACGAGATCGGTGCGTCGCGCAGGTGTCGCTCATTAGTAATCACGCCATTGGCCTCGCGCAGTTCTCCCACAGCCCTCGGCCTTGTCCTGCTCGCCACATCTACAATATTTGTGCAATTCTTTCTCATTTTCTGACCAGTGATTTGTAATTAAAATGTTTAGAAGACTAAATATTTAGCTTTTTTGGCTTGGCCCAGGTATATATTATAAATGTATATATAAAAGTTCTTGATTTATTTCTATTATCCTTGCTATTGCTGATGTATATCATTAAAATGACAAAGGCTGAGTTCTGTAATGAAGGATAGATTATGTTTTCAAATGAAAGACTATGTCCTGATGGTAGATTCATCATGACAACTATATCATTTTGACAACCTGATTTCACCACACACCAAAAAGGAAGGCGAAAACGTAGGTTTTCAGAATTTAATTTGATGTAATGACAGGCTACATTGCCAAGTAAAATGAAATTCTCTACCTGTAATACTTCAGAAAGCAAGAAAAGCGTACCTGAGTGTTCGATATTACAGGGCGGAGCTAATCATAAGGTATAATTAAGAACTGTTACTCCAACTTGTCATGGGCAACCACAACCAATCAGAACTGACTCAGCTTGTCTGTGCTTCTTATTCTTTTTATTTCTGTTACAAATAAGCACACATGCACAAACCTCACACACACAAACACAAACTCATAGAGTCACTGAATCACTCCTGACTCCTGTCACCTTGCACCTCCATCAGCTGGTGTTGTCACCTGCTGCGGCCAATGCTGTCACTTCCAGTTTGTCTGTTTGGGACAGCCTTAAGAAAAACACACAAACATATACCCTAAGCAGCCCCTTGCAACTTTGGGAGAAAGACTTCATCTTCCACAGAGAGAAACAAAAGTGATGCCCACTGAGGTTTAACAACCCTCTACACACACCTTGGCAATAGAATAGCCATTGGCTGGTAAATATTTTTGGTTACTCGCCAGACTGATATACTAATATACTAACTGACAGATCGACTGCCTCTCCCTGGTAATCAGCGCCACCCCGTCCCTTAAATCTCCGCCCTTCGCCAGGTTCCCGACTGGGGTGTGATTGGAGAGGAGGGGCGCTGACGAGGAAAATTGGCGGCGTGTGATGAGGCACACCTGAAGATAATGAAGCCTCATCACCGCCGCTGTTAAATGCTGAGTGTGCCTCTCCTCGAGAGACCGGTCTCTTTCCCAGTGCTTGCACGCTGGTGTCCTCATGGGTCCAGGAAGGGAGCGCGGAGGGATTCCTGCATCGCCGGAGCTGTGAGTCGCCCGACCCAGAGTCCGGAATAGGGGTCGACCGATATGTGATTTTCAGGGCCGATGCCGATACCGATTATTACAGATCAAGTAGACCGATAACCGATATTTTGAACCGATATAGCCTATGTCTGGTGTAAAAATGTAAGTTAATGTCAAAATTAAGAATAACAAAGGGTTTTTACAAAAACTTTCTTTAAATGATTTTAAACATATCTTTAAATCTGAGAACTGTTAATAATAACATTATTAATAACATTATTAATAATAATAACTATAAAAAAAAATCAGGGAGCACCCAGCAGCATTCTGTAAACATTTTGTAAAACTTAAAAGACTATTTTAATGGTAAAATTCAATTTTAGTAATAAAAAAAAGCATTTCTACTTAATTGAAATTATCAAACAATTCAATTTATTTACAATTTAACACAAATTGCATTTTTAGGGCCCTATGAAAAACCGAACTTTTATTTTGACGGGTTGCCGTTGAGATCTTTGAGTTTCTGTGTGTTTATGATATGACCCTATGGATATGACGATAACTTTTCTCAGTTGAAGCATTAAAAAGCTCATGAAGTGACTAAGCGGCTCTGGAGATGATGTTTATGCAATCATGTCCTCATATAATGATGCGGCTGAGGCTGAAAACAGCGCAAGCGTCACGCGTGCTCCTGTGTGTGTGTGTGTGTGTGTGTGTGTGTGTGTGTGTGTGTGTGGTAATGATCACGCGTCTGTGCCATTCATTTAGAGACACGCAGGATTCATATTTAAATAACGGTTTGCGGTTTGACATTCGATTTGATTTGTACTGACCTGTTCTTTTATTAATTCATCAAGAAGTTGACAAATTCCGTGACGATCCGCTTTATACAGTAAATTCCGTTTTTATGACTGGATTCCGCGATTCCTTCCGTGTTTTCTGCATCGCGGAAATCACAGGACCCTGTTATATTGAGGTGTTTTGCAACTTCCGTGTAGTAAATATTGCTACTTCAGCAAAGTCTGCTGCTGTCTTAACTTTGAGAGACTGATGCGTGATCAGTGAAGCAGCTCCAGTCAGCGAGTGCTCTCGGTGTGAGAGTGCAACACTTTCAGTGCCTCAGCTTTCGCGCTGATTGGCCGGACTCGTGACTCCCAACAAATCAGATGTGCGGGACATTGGTCTAGTCTACAGAGTGGTGAGTTCCGACAGAGGTGCCTGCGTTAGAGCCAAATATAGCGCATTTCAAAATAAAATTATTTTATCGGCAAATCGGTTTTGAAAATGGCCGATACCGATAACCATAAAAATGCTCAATATCGGTGCCGATAATCGGTCGACCCCTAGTCCGGAATGGAGAAACATGCGTGATAACGCTGACATGCTAGGATGCTGGGCCGCTATTCTCCTCAAGTTGTCATGGCTAAAGAGGACAAGTCGTTATGCCGAAGCCGCCGCCCCTCCCGCCTCAGACCAGAGAGAGAGAGAGAAGCGCGTGCGACCGCCGGACACTGTCCCCTTACCTGGACCCATCCCGTCTCTTCACTACCCGTCCTTCACGATTCCTGGCACAACGAGGACACCAGATCCCCTTATGTTTTAACACTTTATTTCCCCATTTTTGGACATTTATGTTAATAAATGCCTCTCCGAGGCCTGACATTACTCCCACTGTGTCTGTCGTTTGCTCCTCCCGCCACGATATATATATTCCACCAAATCATCTTATCTTTGTAAAATGGCAGCTTTTTAAAAATCTAAATGTACACTCTTAAATTCAGTCAATCAAGCATTATATTATGATATTATGATAATTAAACTTTAGTATTTAGAACTAAAACTTGATAATCATGCATTAATGCATATTTGTCATTTTAACTGAACTTAGGACTGGTGGTGGTGCTTAAGATATTGTTGGTCATTCAGTGTTTCTGTAAAAAAAAATAAAAAAAAATAAAGATAATAGCAATTATTATTAAAAGATAATAATCCTACTACTAATTCTACTACTAATAATGACGACTATACAACACATGAGCGGCTGGGTTCAAGAATGTTAATCACGTTGTTAGCGTTCGCTCGAACTGATTTGCTGAAATTAAAACAGGGATGAGTGTGTATTGTATATAAGTATATTGTTTACATGTAGCGTGTCGATTTTGCATGATATATAAGACTCTCGCTCTCTCTCTTTGCGTGTTTGAGAGAAACGCGACGGCAAGTCGTGCGCCTTCACATTAGAGTTTACAGTATACGTCAAATACAGGTACGCTGAGCTTAATTTGAAATAGTAGATCACTTGACGGAGAGCGAAACTCTCAAGTGCTCAGTCAGTGTTCAGCGAGTGAAAATATATCTATGCTAAACTTATACTTGGCATCTAACACACATTGGCGAGAAAAAATCTAAGAATGTATTAGTCAATGGCTAATGATAGACATTATTTAGTCGCCCAGAGTGAAATTTACTCGCATTGTAGAGGGCTGTTTAACCAGACGTACTTACATAAACAGCATGTTTTATAGGAGTGGTAATATTTTGGTATCTCACGATTTGATTCAAATCTATTCTTGAGGTCACGATTCCATAAAAAAGGTTTTCTCGATTTTGAATCAAATTTGGATTTGATAGATGTGATTGTAGTTTACTGTTTTGTGTTACTTTTCTTATTTGACTGCTTATTTGAAGTTTGTAAAGAGAGAAGGTTACATTAAAAACATACATTGTTCTATAGTCTATACAGTATTTAATGCAATTACATCAGAAGTAACTAATTAAATTACAGAAAAATTAAGAGTAATCCCTTTAATTTTTTTTAAGGGAAAAGTCATTAAATTACAGTAATTATTAGGGATGCACCGATACCGATACCAGTATCGGGCCCGATACCAAGCTCATGTACTTGTACTCGTACTTGTAAAAATACCCCGATACCAAAGACCGATACCTCACGTGACATGTGACCTCACATATATCCTTAGCTTATATTTCTTAATTCTTATGAACACTCTTCCTGCAGTTATAGTGTTGCTAGATTTAATAGTGCAGTCTAATATTTCACTTTACACTTTCGGCCAGGGTCCGAAATTAACACCCGCCAAGCGCCAAATGCGGGTAGATTCTCTGTTTGGCAAGTAAATCTCAAAAGGCTATCCGCCCCACTGGCGGGTGAATGTTCATACCAAAATAGTAATGTAACGACTTAACGTTAACGAGTCCTCTTATCGATGCTCCTGCTCCAAAGCTAATTTTTTGTCCCGCCATAGTCTTATTTGATCTGCGAGTAATGTAGACGACAGTAGTGCGTGTGACAGGGCGCAACTGAAGCACGAGCAGAGAGAGGTCGCGCGCGCGCACTTTCTCTTAGTGCTGTCTTGCTCTCTCTCGTTGTCACATATTAATCAAAATAAATCGACACGATGGTAAAAGGTCGGAAGACCATAGTTTCATGTGGAGCATTCGGATATATTTTTTCCTGAATTACCGCTGGGTGTGAATTGTGCTAAAATACCTTATCTTCTCTGAAGCGTTCTGCACATTCAGCTGACATAAACCACACTTTAAATAAACGGAAAAACCTATCCAGTGATTAAATGTTTTCTGCGTTGACACAAATCTTGTGGGATGTCCTAGCTGCCAGGATAATCACACAACGCGAACACATCCGATAATGACATTGACACGTCCAATTCGCGAACTAATGACTCATTTGAACCGATTCATTTTAATTTCATTTTAAAACTGATATTTCCAGTCCTTCAGTTACTGATCGGATCAGTCAGAGTAAATGGAGTAAAAAAAAATAGGCAGAGTAAAACTAAATATTTTTTTGAAATAATTATAATATATTATTATTGCATATATTTTATTAAATATACAATTAATACATTTAATTTGTACAGAACTATGTTCATATAGGCACCACCACAAAAATATTATTTTAATGTGTGTAAATTGTGTAATATGTGTGTAAATAAAAGTAAAAATGGAAAATAATAGACCAGAAATATGACAAAAATGTTTTAATATAGCCTATATATAAATTAATGTATATGTGACACAAAAAGGCTGTTTATTATTTTGGCCGGTAAAAAATATGCTTGGCTGGTGGATTTTTTCATCTACCAGTCCCCGTGGCAGGTGAGCCAAAAAGTTAATTTCGGACCATGCTTTCGGCTGTGATTACATTGTTACTCAGTGTTATGTTATAAACATTTGTTCTGTGATTTCTTTGGCACTTTAGGACAACTTTGATTGTCTTGTTGTCTGTGATTTCTTTAGCACTTTGACAACTTTGTGACAGGCAGGTAAAAATTACATTCATTATGTCCTTGGTTTTGCCCTTTGGAGATTATTGGACACTGTGAAATTTGGGCTTTGAAAATTTGTGATAAGCACATAAGAATGATTTATTTTTAAACATAAGTTTATTTAAGTTGTTGAAAATAAAGATGCTGATATGTTCATTAGTCTCATTGTGTTGTTCTTAGAAAATTGCCACATAAAACGAGACCCCCCCCCCCCCCCCCAGTACAACAGGCATCGGTATCGGTATCGGCGAGTACCAGGAAAAAAATATCGGTACTCGTTCTCGATCCTTAAAAAGTGGTATCGGTGCATCCCTAGTAATTATAATAATGTAATATTAGTGGTTTGTCAATATGTTTTTTTTTTTTGAAAACTTAAAGCAAATATAATGTACATAAAAACATAGAAAAGAGAAAACAGAAGCCTGGAAACTTACACTTTTAATTTAAACAATATAACAAAAAACTGAAAAATCCCTTGACCAGATTTTGAGACTAGGCAGAATGACATCTGTTATCGACCAGGAGGGCACAGTTACAGGCCGATCATTTTAAAATGGCCAAATATATCAGTCTATCACTATTTAATATGTATGGTGTTTCTTTGGATCTATTTGTTGAGCTGCTGGAGGGTATTTTGAGGTCACTCATCTCGTCATGCAAGCTCGTCACTGGGCTGAGCTACAGATGGGAGGAGACCAGAAATGGAGAGAAGAAGAGATGCGACCGGGGAATAAACGACACGACTCTACCTCTGTTCAGCATCTGTGCCCTAGCACCATCTGACAGACATCTGGCATGTGTGCGAGCGAGTGTGTGTGTATTGATTTAATGTCTGTCTCGCTCTCTCTGATAGATGACATTGGATGTGATTAATGTCCATTCTTCAACACTGTGAAATATGAAATATGAGAACCGCACACATACTCTGCCTCTTTCTCCTCCATCTGTCTTTTAACCCTAGAAATATACAAATCACAGGTAATGTCTGACAAACTTCCACTACAACTTTCTCTGTCTCTCTCATACCGAATGCAATTTTCACAGCGCAATTTCCCATCTTGTAGGCCGGTTCTGAGTGCTACAGGTTTTGAAGGATACAGGTGAATACCATGTTCTGGCATACTTGACTAGGACTATACAGCATTGCTCCACCACTCAAGGTACCTAAAATGCAGAGAGCGTGCTCAACTACACTGTATCTGGATATATATCATAATTTGATCATCTATTAATGAATTACTGCTTCCATGATCAATAGAAAATGTACACAACCATCTTTTGTCAATAAAAATCTACCAAAACTGTCTACCAACTGCTTTGTGTGGGCAGTCACAGCACAACATTAATTGCACTAGGCAAATAGAGATTTTTTTAACAAGGCACAATAGGCAACAATAAGTCTAATTTACTGGATTGTAGGTGGTTAGTGAAGTCACACAACTGTTACTAAATTTACCTCACATTGTCACAACAGTGCTAAAACTGAACTATACATTATTAATCTTTCATGCTTACATACAGAATAGCTTCGCCTACATAATGATTTGTTACTCCAATTTTCCAGTAATAATTGTGTGTGCTTCAAATTGTCAATGGCAAATGGGGTCAAAGTTGAAATTGTTTGAACTTTGAGTGCTACAATACAATGCTAAAACTGTATGTGGTACTGGTGGTAATGCTGTAGCTTGTAATCCCTCAGTAGAGAGCAGTGTACTGTTGACACAAATCATGTGGTGCGGCAGGAATGCACATGCTCTTAAGCTGTAGTGATCTCTGAAGGATGAAGGTTCGACTCCCTTCACCCTCCAGACTAATAAAAAACAAAAAGCTAAATTATATTAAAGTCGACATGAAACGGAAGTTGTGATAGTCTTTTTATATTGTGGCATATATCCAAGTGAAACGACTTCTCAAACAAGAAAAAATGTAAGGCTTGTTAAATGTATTATTTCGCCGCCACATTGCAATTCAGAGAATCGGATCTGTAAACATTATGTGGTTGAAAACACTGAAGAACAGTTGTAATTTATGATAAGCACTGAGCTCTGGATCAGCTCCAGCCAAGCGCGAAAGCACATTTAAATTTAGAGTTGATCACGAGATACACTGAACGTTCTAATCACACCGGTGTGATCGTACGTGTCAAAGGGTTAACTCAAATCCAACTTTTCCATGACTTTAATGTACAAAATTGGACAGCGGAAAATAGTTGGGTTGCAGATCTTTTCCACTAAAATTTTGAAGAGGAAATATCCTTAAAATAGGATGTCAACTTTAAATTAGCTAAAAACATAAGTTAATAAAGTAAACTACATTGTTTTTGTATATGTGCTTGATTAATTAATCTTTTAATGGGCCTTTTCTGAATGTTTCAGACTTTTGCAGGCCAAACTTCCATGATGAAATTCCCCAGAGCTTTAGTCACTGACCCTTTTAAGAGGACTGGCTTGATACTCAGCCTCATCAGACCAATGAAATACACTCTAATGAGTGCTAACCCAGAGAGTATGAGAGCAGATGAAGAAGAAAAGTGTAAAAGTGGGAGAAAGTGAGAGCTAGCAAATCTCAAGGTTTTTTTACAGAAATGGACACTTGAAATGACAAAGACCGACAATTACATCAGTGAAAAAGGCAACTTTCAAACAAAGAAAAAACGTCTCGGTTACGTATGTAACCCTCGTTCCCTGAGTAGGGAACGGAGACGTTACGTCGGATGACGACGAATGGGGTTTCGCTTAGAAAGCCTATCAACTTCGAGTATTACAAAACGAGCCAATGGCAAAGAAATGCCATGGGTCTGCGGAATTTGCATAGCGTATCTCCGCCCTACCTCGTGGGTATAAAAGGAGGATGCCGGCAACATGCAGATGTTTCTTCGCTGAGGAGCCAAGACTGAGCTTCAGGCGATCCCCGCGGTACAGAGGAAAGTGGCAGGAAGACATTACGTCTCCGTTCCCTACTCAGGGAACGAGGGTTACATACGTAACCGAGACGTTCCCTTTCGTTGTCACTCCGAGTTACATCGGATGACGATGAATGGGGTAACCAGTCTAATCACGCCACCTTCTCGGCTGCATCCAGTGCCCTGCGTAAATCTGAGATCCCTGTCGTGAGACTGGCACGGACGAAGGACTCCTATTTAGTACAGGAATACCAAGGTACACTGGGGAGCATATCCCAAGGTTTAGGGGAAAATGCAATTATTGCCAACCCAGAGGGGGGGACTTAGAGAATACACATATGACCCGAAGGAAGCATATGGAGAACACTGGGGTGTCCAGCCACAGGTGGAATATTTCAACCCCAGGGGTGGCAAGGTGGCTTGCAAAGGGAAAGACACATGCTCAGAGAGGCTTACAGTGGAATACACATGTGGGGGTCGCTCAGAGGAGGGACCATGCACACGGGAGGCACCTAGCCGAAGCGCAGGCAATAGACACTGGCGCCGACGTCAAGAGTGCTGGAGGAACTCAGGGCTTTCGGGGAAGCTCACCTGAGGAGAATATCGCACGTATCCAGTCCGTGGAGTGGAATGGCGAGCAAGCGAAGACACAAGAGCGGGTCCAGTGCTAGCTGGTTGAAGCGAGTATATGAGAGGACACAGGCTCCACTCGGAGATTGTAGAATCTGGCGAATGTGTTCGGTGTCGCCCAGCCTGCAGCTCTGCAGATGTCTGTCAGCGAGGCGCCATGCGCTAGAGCCCAAGAGGACGCCACACTCCGCAGTCACACCAAGGGGGCACGGTCGACCTTGCTGCTGGTAAGCCAAAGCAATGGCGTCCACTATCCAGTGAGACAACCTCTGCTTTGAGAGAGCCTTTCCCTTCAGCTTCCCACCATAACAGACAAAGAGCTGGTCTGAGGTCCTGAAAAACTGCGTTCTGTCTACATAGGCGGGGAGGGCACGTACTGGACAGAGCAGTGCCAAGGCTGGGTCTGCCTCCTCCAGGGGCAGCGCTTGCAGGTTCACCACCTGGTCCCGGAAGGGAGTGGTAGGAACCTTGGGCACATATCCAGGCCGGGGTCTCAGGATCACGTGAGAGTAAGCCGGCCCGAATTCCAGGCACGCTTCGTCAACGGAGAATGCATGCAGGTCCCCTACCCTCTTGATGGAGGCCAGTGCAACCAGGAGCGCTGTCTTCATTGACAGGAACTTAAGCTCCACTGATTGCAAAGGCTCAAAGGGAGCATTCTGCAGGGCAGTTAACACCACTGAGAGGTCCCAAGAGGGAACGAGAGGAGGGCGAGGAGGATTCAGTCTCCTCGCTCCTCTCAGGAACCTGACGATCAGGTCGTGCCTCCCCAAAGACTTACCTTCAACAAAGTCATGCTGTGCAGCAATGGAGGCAACATAGACTTTTAGGGTGGAGGGAGATAGCCTTCGCTCCAACCCATCTAGTAGGAAGGAAAGCACGACGCTGATCGAACATCTCCGGGTGTCTCCTTGGCGAGAAGAGCACCAGTTGACGAAGAGGTTCCACTTCAACGCATAGAGGTGTCTCGTGGACGAAGCTCTAGCGGAAGTGATGGTAGCCACCACCGCTGGTGGTAGGGTAATCAAACCTGCCTCGTCCCATCCAGGAGCCACACGTGGAGGTTCCAAAGATCGGGACGAGGGTGCTGAGAAAGGAGGTCCTTCCTCAAAGGGATCGGCCAGGGAGGTGCTGTAGCGAGGAGTACTAGTTCGGAGAACCAGGTCCGGTTGGGCCAGTATGGCGCAACCAGAATGACCTGCTCCTCGTCCTCCCTGACCTTGCGCAAGGTCTGCGCAAGAAGGCTCACTGGGGAAAACGCATACTTGCGGCCCTGCGGCCAGCTGTGCGCCAGAGCATCCGTGCCGAGCGTGCCCTCGGTCAGGGAATAAAACTGGGCGCAATGGGTCGAGTCGTGAGAGTCAAACAGATCTATCTGTGCGTCCCCGAACTGGTCCCAAATCAGCTGAAGGAGGAGCTGAAACCGTGAGAGCTCGTCGGCTACACAGTTCAGAGCTCCGGGGATATAAATGGCACGAAGCGACCTCAGATGCTTCTGACTCCATAAGAGGAGGTGGCGGGCGAGTTGCGACATACGGCGGGAGCGCAGACCACCTTGGCGGTTGATGTACGCTACAGTCGCGGTATTGTCTGATCGGGCTAGTACGTGTTGGCCCTTGAGCACGGCCCGGAAGCGGCGCAGAGTAAAACATACAGCCAGCAACTCGAGGCAATTGAGGTGCCATAGGCGGAAGGGTCCTGTCCAGGAGCCTGAAGCAGCACGTCCATTGCACATGGCGCCCCAGCCCGTGGAGGAAGCATCTGTCGTTACAACAACATGCCGCGAAGCTCGTTCCAGGGGCACTCCGGCCAGTAGAAAACTGAGGTTTGCCCACAGGGTGAAGGTCTGACGGCAGGTCGGAGTAACTGGTACTCGGAGGGTGCCGTGTTGCCATGCCCACCTCGGGACTCGGTCGCGAAGCCAAAGCTGAAGCGGTCTCATATGAAGCAATCCGAGCTGCGTTGCCGCGGCTGCAGATGCCATATGCCCCAGGAGCCTCTGAAATAATTTCAGTGGAACCGCACTCTTGCCCTCGAACGGTCTCAGGCAAGTCAGCAGTGACTGCGTGCGCTCGCTCGTAAGCTGCGCGGACATGGCGACCGAGTCGATTTCCATACCGAGAAAAGAGATCCTCTGCACGGGGCAGAGTTTGCTCTTCTCCCAGTTGACCCGAAGGCCCAGACGGGCTAGGTGGCGGAGCACTAGATCCCTGTGTTCTCAAACCTGATCTCGAGAGTGAGCTAGGATCAGCCAGTTGTAGTTCAGGATGCGAACACCGTGTTCCCGAAGGGGAACAAGGGCTGCCTCGACGACCTTCGTGAAGACGCGAGGAGACAGAGCTAACCCGAATGGGAGAACCGCGTACTGATATGCCTGCCCCTCGAAAGCAAACCGCAGGAACGGTCTGTGTCGAGGGAGAATGGAGACATGAAAGTAGGCGTCCTTCAGGTCGATCGCTGCAAACCAATCCTGGGGCCGTACACATTCGAAAATGCGCTTGGCAGTGAGCATCTTGAACGGCAGCCTGTGAAGGGAGCGGTTCAGCACGCGCAGGTCCAGGATTGGCCGTAACCCACCGGTTTTCTTCGGGACAATGAAGTACGGGCTGAAGAAGCCGGACCTCATTTCGGCTGGAAGGACTGTCTCGATCGCACCTTTCGCCAGCAGGGTAGCAACCTCCGCTCTCATGATAGGGGCATTGCCACCGACCAAAGTGGAGCGGACTCCCCTGAAGCGGGGAGGAGACCCAGCGGGACAGGTTGGGAAGCTCTAACCAGGCTCCCAAGAACTGTACCAGCGGGGTCATGCGAACCACAGACTTCCCTTCGGTGGAGAAGCGAGGCGGAATGACTGTCCCGGACGTGGACGGCATAGCGGCCCAGTGTCATAGTCATTGACCGCGACCTGACAGAGGAGACCAGGGAAGGACGAACGTTCCACGGGGGGCTGCTCTGCCAGGGGGCTGGCGACAGAGGGGGATGAGAGCGGCACGGTCCGGGGACGGCACGTGCTGTCATCCGGCTCTGGGACAGAGGGGGACGAGGGGTGCACGGCTCGGAGGCGGCGCACCGTGTCGTCCGAGAACTCTGTGTGCTCAGGGATGAACATGTCACTTCTTCTTTAAACACATTAGGGTGCTGCACACCCGGGGGATTCTCCCCCGGCCCTCCACCGTGGGAAGGAGTGGTCCTGCTACCATCTCCTGAGAAGTGACCATCATCCCTGAGCAGCCCGTCTCAGGAGCGCCTCTTGGCCCGGCGTTTAGCGGGGGGCGGGAAGAAGAGGGCTGTGGCGTCCCCCTGCGGCCTCCAGAGCCAGCCCGGGTGAACGGGCGGGGTGGTGTTACACAACCTACAACCGCACCGCCGAAGGGCCGACCTGGGATATGAGGGTGTCGAGCAGACGGGTCCGCCGGACATCCTGCACATCGGACAGGTTAAGCCAGAGGCTTGAATGGTGGACATCACCTGACCCAGGGAGCATGCGGCCACTTTCGTCCCTCGGTGAGCAAGGTCAGTGGCGGCGCGCAGCTCGAGGAAGAGCCCTGGGTCACTCCTACCCTCCTGCATGTCCATGAGCACCTGGGCCAGGTAGACCAGCAGAATGGCCATGGCATGCAGTGAGGCGGCTGCATGTCCTGGGCGCTATAGGATTTTGCCACAAGTGTAGACAAAAAACTACAGGCTTCGGACGGGTGCTTAGGATCGCGCCGAGAAGAAGCACTCTGAGGACACAGTTATTTTAGTATCACAACAGAGCGTTCAACCGGGGGACCCCAGTGTACCCATGGGCAGCGGCCCAGTGGAGGGGAGGAAGGGCGGAGAAAATCAACGAGGGGTCGCTGGAAGACAGGGTCTTCGAGGATTTCGAGGTTTCTCCTGATGCACATCCGGGAAGAAAGGTATTGGAGTGTACGCGCCGACAGGGTCAGCGGCCACACCCAAAAACCAATCGTGCAGCAGCGAGCACACAGGACAGGGTGGAAGGTTCCACTCTAGTCCGACGCTCACGGCGGCCCGGGAAAGCATGGCCGTCATCTCAGGATCTGACTCAACAAATGCCATATGGACACCCGAAAGTGGCAGCACTGTCAAATCTTCACTTCCTGAAGATTCTAGCCCGCCCTGTGATGCTGCGATGGACAACAGATCCGATTCTGAAACGTCAAAGGAAACCCGCGGGGGGTCCGAAGACGGGCCCACGGGCGTCCCGTGATCGTTCACGGGTTGCGTCAATGAAGAGGGGGGTGTGGGACACGGACGGATAGTCGGCGCCTTTGTTCCACACCAACACCCTCAGGTCACCCTGGCCACCAGCCGAAGTAGCACCTCACGTGGAGAGTGTTAGATCGGGGTGTGGATGAGGGGACTCTCTCTCTGACGAGATCACTGAGTCTCGACCGTAATGACGCGATGGTCACGTTCCCACGGGGAGAACGTGAGTCATCCACAAACACTGCTCTAGCATGATCAAGCCCAAGCACGCAGAGCAGAGAATGTGCCCATCAAAATCGGAAATGAGTCAACCGCAACCAGAAATGCACGGGCGAGGCGTCTTTAAAAAGACGTGCCGCGTGCAAGCTCTTTTGTTTAGAGAAAAGAAACTCTGAGAGTGTTGAAGCGCCCGGGGAGAAACACACTCACTGGCAAACCACTGCACAGATAAGCAGGAAGCGCGCACTCGCCGGGAGATCGCCGTCACACCAACACCAGAGAATCTCGCTCGTCTGTAAAGCTGACAGTTCAGAGATGGCTTGTGGAACGAAGGATTAACTTGGCTCCGAAGCGAAAACATATCTGCATGTTGCCGGCGTCCTCCTTTTATACCCATGAGGTAGGGCGGAGATACGCTATGCAAATTCCGCAGACCCATGGCATTTCTTTGCCATTGGCTCGTTTTGTAATACTCGAAGTTGATAGGCTTTCTAAGCGAAACCCCATTCGTCGTCATCCGACGTAACTCGGAGTGACAACGAAAGGGAACTAAAAGTTCTTATATGCTTGACATAAATATGTGTGCACTTCATAGACGTTTCTTAGACTTTAGATCTAATATTGTCACATGGAATCAATGTAGATGCCGTTGAAATTTTCCAGCAGAGCGATGACATCTCAGATCATTATCTAGTCTTGTGTATACTTAATTTAGCCAAGGCTGCAAATCACTATCACTTCTACCTCTAAAGATTGCTTTATAAATAATCTTCCTGATCAATTTAATCTCCTCGGCATCCCAGATAGCTTAGAAGAACTCGATGTTGCAACATACTCTATTGACTCTCTCTTTTCCAAGAAGTTAGACACAGTTGTTCCTTTGCGCTTAACGCTACAATATGTACGATTTTTGTAATAAAATATCCAAAAATCACTTGCACAGTGTGATATATTTCCTGTAGTTGTGTACTTCAAATATACCAAAAGTTCCCAAAGATTTATAATTTCAGAGAAATTCCAATTTTAACTCATTCAGACCCTGCGTCCATTACAATGGACATCACATGTCAACCCCCTTTTTTTTACTTCTGGAGCATTTCACCTAGTTTAAAGCCTGCAGTCCATTAGATTGGACGCTTGTCATCCAATCAAATGGCAGTAAAGCTCTGCATGTAGTAATTATAAAAAAAAACACTACATTGAAGAGAAGCATGTCAGCACTTCTCTCCAAACACAGAAGCAAGCAACATTTCCTATGGTTTTATTTACATTTTTTGATATGTTTGCCAGTATTTCATAGTTTGTATGTATAAAAGAAAGATTGAACTTATTAATTAACGTTAAAAATCTATTGTAGAATTGCACATTTTAAATCAGGATTTTTTCAAATGTGTCTGTCCATTAGAATGGACAGTGGGTTCAAAAGCCTGTTACTGAAATCACATTCCAGTAACTAAAGTCCAGTAATGCTGATTGAAATTTCTTATATAAAAAATCTACATCACAGTACCGATACATTTTTGAAACTTTTTCATATGCAGAATATATAGTTCTTGAAGTGCTTGAGCATATAGCTGATGGAAATATCTCAGATGTTGACTTTATGTGATGATGAGGAAGATGGAGATGTAAGAAAAATATCAATATTTAAAACTGTATAAAGTAAAATGACTAGCTTCTGGCCAAATGAACATACGGATTTGACCTAAATCTAAAGCGTAAACTTAAATATTAATATTTTTCTTACACAAACGCATCGCTTCGCTTCAGAAGGCCTTTATTTACCCCCCAGAGCCGCATGGAGCACTTTTATCATGGATGGATGCACTTTTATGGGCTTTCAAAACAGAAACAACCATTCACTGCCATTATAAAGCTTGGAAGCCAGGACATTTTTTAATATAACTCCGACTGTGTTCGTCTGAAAGAAGAACGATGTCATACACACCTAGGGTGGCTTGAGGGTGAGTAAATCATGGGCTAATTTTAATTTTTGGGTGAACTATCCCTTTATCGGTATAGTACACCCAAAAATTATATTTGTCATTACTTACTCATCCTCATGTTGTTCTTAATCTGTATGAGTTTCTTTATTCTGCTGAAGACAAATGAAGATATTTTAAAGAATGTTGATAACTAGACAGTTGACAGTAGCCATTGACTTCTATAATATTTTTTCCTACTATAGCCTATATATTCCTTATAAATACATATTATATTATTATGATATAATATTATCATTATTAGTAATTATTTAGAAAATTATAATAATATTTAGCAGTAATGTATCAATATAGATACTACAGTACAATACCATATAATTAATTACAGCAAAAGCAGAACAAATGACGAAATACAGTAAAAATACAGTAAAGTAGGCTACTATTTGGTAGTTTACAGTACTGATCTTGTGTACTGTAAAGTGAATTACAGTACAGTTACTGGAAATCAAAATACAGTAACTTGCTGGCAACCGTGCTGCTAGTAATGTACTGTAACAATACAAGAAAATCGTTAACAGAGAAATTGTTTCAAAGACACACATAGGAAATTACTCTAACATGAATGCATTGATTGATTCCTAGGTTTATTTTGTTATGAATAAACAAATGTGTGATCTATAAAGCAAAAACCTTACAATAAAAGTTGAAATATTGTAATGTTCAATATTGTAATGTTTTTGATCTAAAAAAAGAAAGATGTGCAAAGAAAATGACCCTAACATGACCATATTGATTGATTCTAAGATATTTAGTTTGTTACAAACAATGTGCAATCTGTAAAACAAAAACCTCAAAATTAAAGTTGAAATGGTAAACTGTTGAAAAGTTTTTGACCTTGAGAAAAAGCTTTAAGTATATACTAACAATTTTTATGTTTATTATTTAATTTTATGTTGGTACATTTTTGTTAAGTACACCTGTTTTGACCTGATGTCCATTGAAATGGACAAAAAAAAAATATTAAAGCCAAACATTTTTTTTTATTTTTTTTATTTGGTCTCATTTATAGAAGCCTCATGAGCTGGGAAAATTTACTTTTATATTTTTCAGAAACTTAAAACATAATTCAGGTCTGAAGATAATGGCATGTCCATGTTCACTTGTCGCCTGTCAATGAAATGTATATCCGCGTTATCCCTGGTTTCCACTCGTACTGCCATAGTAACCATGGCGACAGAAGTAGTCAAGTGCGCTATGTCTAGCGGCACGCTCACGCTGTTGTTGTTTCGTTCAAACATTATGGACCATGGCAAGCAGACTTTGGGACAAAAGGAGAACTAAAACGAGGATCAATATCAGCGTGGCGTTTTCGAGATGCTGAGTACAGAATTTCTGAATGCGTACAGAAAGGCCTTAAAAACTACTAGATCTGCTTATTGTCCGACTCACTTAGAAGAAAACAAACAGAACCCTAGGAATTGATTTGATCCAGAGGCTAAATTAACAAGAAATAAAGCTTGAACTTCTGACATTTCCAAACAGCAAAGCAGTAATGACTTTATAAACTTCTTTACTTGCAAGATTGATCATATTAGGGAGAAAATTATAACTATGCAACTGTCTACTACAGTATTGCATCAGACAGTGCATTGTAGTCTCCCTGAGGAAAAATTCCATTCATTCGTTTCTATAGGGGAGGAAGAATTGTCTAAAGTACAGTAGTCAACATTTGAAGTGGATCAAAAAAGTTCATCAAAGTTGTCCTAAGACAAGAACGGGTATTGTTCATATATAACTTTGATGTAAGGTTTTGATCTATTTCAGATGTTGACTACTGTAGTTAAATCATCTAAATCAACAACATGTATGTTAGACCCTATACAAACTAAGCTGCTGAAAGAGATTCTTCCAGAGGTCATAGATCCTCTTCTTAAAATCAAGACTTCATCTTTGTCATTAGAATATGTACCGAAAACATTTAAGCTGGCTATTATTAAACATCTTGTTTTTCACCCTTTCTGTCAAAAATACTAGAAAATGCAGTAACCTCACAACTATGTTCCGTTTTAGAAATAAAAAATGGTATCTGCAAGGATTTCCAGTCAGGATTTAGACCATATCATAGTACTAAGACTGCTCTCATTAGAGTTACAAATAATTTGATCTTATCCGATCGTGTTTGTATCTCTCTATTAGTGTTACTGGATCTTAGTGCAGCATTTGATACCATCGACCACTAGGGCTGGGCGATAAATTGATTTTATCGATTAACTCGAATGTGTAGTTTACGTCGACTTGTTTGAATGAAAATCGGTTTTCTCTTTGAAATCCGCACAATTTAGAAAAAAAAAAAAAGAAGAAGAGGAGAAACGAGCAAAACATAAAGGTATGACAACTATGTTCTCTCTGTGGTATGATAACGGTATCCATGTTGTCATGAATGAAGGGCTAATGTTAATTGTGGGTAACTCGTCTCTTACGTTTGTTAGCCTTTTTGCTATGATGCTTGTTATGCTTATACAACAATAATTAGGTTTTAAGTCAACAAACACGAGATCTAATTTCACCATAATATTGTGCTTTGCAACAAAACTGTTACAAGTTCAGTTATTATTTATTTCCATCAGTTGGGTTAACGTTAGGCCCTGTAATTAGCCAATGGAATTTTCAAATCTGTAGTCAATAAGAGTCAAAATTTCAAGTCATGTATACTTTTCTTGACCTCAACTACAGTGATACAATGACATTTTAATGACAAATTCAGTTTGTACCTCTGTAGTTGAGGTCAAGAAAAATATTCATGACACAGTTATAATGGCCTCATGATGACAGCCAATGTTCTGTTCTTAGTGCAATAGTGTAATAATTAGATTCTCTTTAGTGTGTTTTCACATTTGTGTGATAAAGTATTTGTGCTATAGAATATTTATTCTATATTTTATTTGTATATTATTCTTAATGTTTTATATTATTGTTGCTCTCTGCTCTTGTTAAATTATTTATATATCTGCTCGAAGCTGGTCTCGCCCAGGGTGTAATTCAATGTAGAACCGCCACTGACTGAAATATATTACTATTGTACAATAGAATGTAGCCAACTTAAAGTTATACCAACAACAAAAATAATAAAGTTTATTTAAACATTATTTAAGAAATAATATAGTTTTTTTGTTTGTGTTTTAATTTAGTAAACCTCTGTTGTGAACAAAAGTTACATTTCATCTGATTGCATTTTCAATAATATATTTGTATTAAATCAAAGAATCCAGACAAATTATATCAGACAATTAAGACTTTCTGAGGAAATAGAATACATTTAATAAGACGCTATATCTTATAATTATCTTAAATAATAATTAATACATTAAGAATAAAAAAAAAGTTAAGGTTTTATGAATTTAATTGATTAGACATGTTTGTTCAAATGGGAGATGTGCAGCTTTATTTTTTCTTTCTTATTTTTTCAAAAGGTATACTTTTTTCATTAAAAAAGTTTGTTTTAATAAACCATATGTTCAACCAAAAAACCCTATCTGTTTTCATTCATTTAAGGGTCATTGTAGCTGATGATTATAATAATAATGATTGCTTTACCGTGAAACTGTGATATTTTCTGAGACGATTATCATACCGTGAAAATCTCATACCGTTACAACCCTATAGCTCGGTTCTGTCAAACCTGCATTGGCTCCCTATTAAACACGTATACATTTTAAAATCTAGCTGATTACTTACAAATCATTAAACGGTTTAGCTCCCCAGTACTTGAGCGAGCTGTTAATGCATTATAGTTCTTCCGGGCCGGATCCAGATCAGATAGTGGACCTGTGCCTAGACATGACCTGAAGTGTCAGCAGAGATTGTGTCAACTAGACTCTCCCCTGTGAAGGCCTCATCAACACGACAGTGGCACTGATCTTTAACAAACCCGTCTCCATACTTCTGCCCTACAAAGGCTAAGAGCAGTATCAGCAAAAACGCCAAACTGAGAAAAACAGCTTTTTGTGTTTTTCTTACACCAAATATAAGCATCCAATTAAATTTAACAACAAAGGGTACAATTAGATAGACCAAAGGGAGGTGAATATTAAACATTTAGTTTTTTGACAGTCAGGCAAAATTTTGTAGTTTTATAGGCTATACTGCGCTTTGCCTTTGCATTACTGCGTATACTTACATGGCCATACAATAACATATAGCAGTAAGTGTAGCAAGTGATCATAATCACTTGCTTATATCATAAATCATAAATCACCAAAACCTTTGCACACAGCTGCAGCAGCTGCTTATAGTTGTCAATAGTACAGTATATGTTAATTATAACCAAACTATTAAAATGATGTGGCATATTATGTAAACCCCTGTTTTCTTGGGGGTTTTTTTATTGACCGTTTTCTCCATCTTCATTCTTTCTGCTAAGCTGTGACTTTCCATCCCCTTTGGCATTATAATCATATTTTTCAAAAAACAAACAAACAAAAAACACGCGTTATTAGATTCATATATTTTAATTGCATCACAAAAGTGCTGTTTTTTTATGGCAATCATTAACGTATTGCTTTTATTTCAGTTTGGGATAGGTCTTCACATGTAATTACAAACAGTTTAAGTTTAATCATTCAGGGAATCAATATATCAATAAATTAAATATGAGCTATATACATATACAGTATGCTATAAAACCTGTCTCATGCCACACAAAGGCAAACTGCAGTATCATAGTGAAACCAAGGCAGACTGCAGTACGGGCAGATACTGCATTCTGCCTTGGTTTCACTCTACTTTTCTATACAATACTGCAACTAAAAATGTAAATTTATATAAGAAATTTATTAGGTAGCCATATGAAATTTTAACAGATTGTAGAGCAGATCCTGCACTTTTTAATTGTGCAAAAAAATTTTTTTTTAAAAAATTGAAGATACTGCTCTTAGCCTTTGTAGGGCAGACTAGTGTGATGACTCTGATGTCCAACTAAAATATTCTGAATGTAATGCTGCCTGAATCATAATCATACACTGTTCGTTCGTTTGCCAAAAGAGAACTGGCCCCCAGACTTAGAATGGAGAAAATAACCTCGGGAGAAACCAGGCTGTCACCTGATGGAGTTTTGGTTCCTTGCCACTGTCGCCTTTGGCTTGCTTTGTTGGGGACACTTAGGCCTAATATTCAACAATATTATTGATCTGCCTGCATTGACACTTTTGTACGAGAACTGAACTGAGCTGGACGATGACATCACTGTTTTCTCCAGAGCGGCTGTATAAATAAACTAAATTAATAACTTTTTTTTCAACAGAAATTAACCATCACTGAACTTACTTAAGCTGGACGATGACATCACTGTTTTCTCCAGAGCGGCTGTATCAATAAACTAAATTAAAAACTTTTTTTTCAACAGAAATGAACCATCACTGAACTTACTTAAGCTGGACTAGGACACTATTTTCTTCAAGATCTGCTGTATGCCGAAAGAAACTTTGTTGCATTATTTTCCTGTTATCACTGTAAAGCTGCTTTGAAACGATCTGTATTGTAAAAAGTGCTAGCCCATATATAAATAAAGGTGACTTGACGTGCTAAAATTGACAAAAAAGCTGAAGTAGTTGTGCCATGTCATCTTTCTACCTCTCAATGGCCAAAAAAAAAACAAATGCATGAAAATACACAAAAATTTTTTTACAAAAAAGCTGAAGTAGCCTAGCTGTGCCTTGTCGTGCCTTTTTTTTCTCTCAATGGCCAATGTAGATAGTTGCATGGCACAGAGGATGAAGACTATGTAGAATTACAGACATTTTACCATGCAGTTTGTGACTGACTATCATTACCTATTTTTATAGATAGACAATTTAATCGTTAAACTAAAAAATAACATTTTAAATTAAAGTTACTGCACTACTGCATGTCTGAAAACAAACTACTAAATAAACAATATTAAAAATGCAAAAATATATATAACAGTATATATAATAGTAATTTTAAGCAGTATACGTGAATCCCACTCAGTCCTTTTAATTTTGCCATTGCATTTAGAAGGCAAAATTAATTGGAAAAATTAACATTAAGTACATACAGCAAAACTATAACCAATTATTTTTTTGCTGCAAAGAGTTTATTTAATTAAAAAGTTTGCCTCAAGTTAATTAAGTTCACTGAGGTTTTTTTTTTTTTTTTTTTTTTTTTTGAGTGCATATACACAACATTATCCAATCACCCTCTCAGCTATCTACAAACTCTCGGCTGCTTAATTAACACAGCCAGTGAACAGCTACTATTTCATCGAACAGGACTTATGGCAAAACACAGTGGATCATGTGTAGATTTCAAGACTATTACAGCTGCAGCCAATCCTGGATGGCTTTTCAATAGTGACAGGCTCCACAATAGAAAACGCCGAAACAGAAGAGGACAGGAAGGAGTTATGCCAAAGCCACAGCTGAGCACAGCAAGCTAGATCAGGTCACGGTGAGACGTGCAAATTCAGTTCAGGCAGAGTGCATCTTATCTGTATTGGCTAACAAATCTGAGCTTATCTCATCTACTTTTGCAAATCTAGCTTCATGGTTTATCTTCACAAGTAGGAAAAGAATCTTTATCAGAACAAGAAGAGGGCTTGCACTCCATGTACCTATACACATGCCAGAAGGCTTCAGGGCGTATAAGAGCATACACATTTAAATAAGAGAGAAAGAAATAGTGTACATCAAAGCATGCCCACATTTGCATACTTTGGTACCCCTTTCGCATCCTAGATCCAAATCTTACAGTCTGACAACATTTTCCTGCATCGAACACCTGTGTTCATTCCCTGAGCCCGAGTGACATTAACCTAACAACGATTTAAACAACCATTATTTACATTCATACCACAATAATACAATGAAAAAAATGCATTCCGCCACATTGATCTCTGCTGCCAGCTGAGCTTTGGCAAGACTGGCCTTTGGGAAATTGAAAACACCCACTTTTGTTGTCCAAGAGACATTTTACACTACCAGTTTTTTTATTATAAACAAAAACCCTGATTTTTTTTCTGAAACGGTTCCTAAATCACATACAGCGCAAGTCCAAATGTTTATTACTTGCATCTGTCACCCCGAAACACTGGCCTGTGGAGAAGTACACAAAATACAATTTCCAACTATCATTCATGAATCTATTGCAGAACAGATGGCATTTATTGCAGGTGAATCGTTATCTACGATACAACAATTTCAAACAAAATATTTATGACTGCTCACAAAACCATGAAGTGTTAGATTTACATATTTATGTACTTAATATAAATACCCAGCAATTGTAGGTTTGTCATACTAAATTGGTATACTTTAAGTCTGCTAAATTAGAACAACTAATTTTGTAGGCCTACTTAATACACTTTAGTTATCCAGAAATAGTGCTGTGGTCCAACTAAAGATATACTTAAGGGTGTATTCACACCAGGAAAGTCCGATAGTTCACTTGCTTTGGTCCGGACCAAATAATGTTTTTTTTTTTTTTTGGTACGGTTCGCATTCACACTGCTCTTTTTGCAAGTGAACCAAAATTTGTAAACAAAACCACACGTGTGCTAAGGTCGTCCATTCATTGGACAAGGATTCTCAAGTAGGGAAATCAGGAAGTGCAAAAAAGGCTTAACGTAAATGAACGCAGCATCATCCTTGTATTGTAGGCTAACTATCGTTACATTATATGAACTGCAAATGCTTTTTTTTGCATCTATGCGCGATTAGACTAAAGAGAATGCTCTGTATGTGAATGTCCTGATGCACACACTCATTCATTCATTCCATTCCAATGATGCACACACGACATGCAGAAAGACGCGCAACAGATGTAATGTAGTAGGCTACAACAGATCACTTTCCCATAACGCAACTCCGACTACGTAAGCCTGTTAACTCAAAGGCGCAGTGCTTTCTTGCAATTGGGTCGGTTCATGTTCACACCGTAAACGAACCGTACCAGAGTTCGTTTGGAACCGTACCGAGACCACCTCTTCAGCTGGGTCTCGGTTCGGTTGTTTGGTCTGCACCCGAGTTCGATTGCTGTATTCACACCTGCCCAAAAGGTCCGCACCAAGGGGGGAAACGAACTAGAGTTCGATTCAATCGAACCAAACAAGGCAGGTGTGAATACACCCTAAGTATATTTGATTGTGCTAAAGTGGAACTATTGCAAGTATACTTTAGGTACACTTTAAATATCTTGTAGTGATATTAAAACACAATTTAGGCTTAATATTAAGTAATGTGCATTGTGCAATAAAGAAGTACTCCAAATAAAATATTTATATCAGTAAGTCTCAAGCAATATGTCAGTAAATATGTTAATGGATTTGTAGTATACTTAGTATGAAATAAATGTATTTTAAATACAATTTGGTATAGGTTTTTTTCACTAGGTATGTTGAAAACAGTTGTGCTGCTTAGGATTTTAGTGGAAACCATGATACATTTTTCAGGATTTTTTTATTAATTCCAAGTATAATTTTATTCACATAACATAATGTGCAACATTACTACTACTACTACAGTTATAAAGTTATAGATAACAGAAGAATTATGCTGTGTTCTCGTGATTTTTTTCCTGAGGAGAATCATGAACAGGGAGAGAGAGACTCCACTGAGGACCACTTTATAAAGACAACATGCAAAATCCTGGGCCTGTCTCCTCCTCTGTCATGCACTCTCCATCCCTGCTTGTCCATACTCCTTTCATTTCCTCCATCCCGCCCCGCCCCCTCTGCGGCCTCTCACACACAGTAGAGTGATTGTGAGGGGGTAAAAGGGGAGCAGTAAAGTGGTGGTAGGACATGGATGTGCGCTGGGCCTGCGCCAGACTTTTCTAGCACATCTCCTCCTAAACCATTGAAGCACAATACAAACGCAAGTGCATTTCTGCTTTAATTAACACACATACACAAAATTGAATAAGAAAGCAACAGTGAGGGAGAAAAAGAGAGAGAGCTCACTAGGACCATAGCCAGTCATTTCAAAAACTGCTTGGCCAGGTTTCCATGGTGAAAGAATCCCGGCGTCTCTGTATGGGTTCCAGAATCCTCGCTGCTGTGGCGAGACGGACCCAAAGTTACAAGAAAGTCAATGAAAAAGAAAACAAGAAAGACAAAGGAGCGCCCCAGGCCACTCAAGACATCACAGTCTATGAACACATTAACAGATTAACAGAATGAGTGCTACATCCGGCCATGGCCAGGCCAAAACCTTGTCCATGAGTGTTAATGAACCAGACTCCACACAAATGCACACACAAATTGATGATCAATCCCTGCCCCCTGCCCCCGGCCCCCTACCCCCTGTTTTCCTCTTGGCTGTCCTCTACGCTAATCCAAACAGAAGGGATGGATGCCTCAGTCAGACCACCATGGTCATGTTATATGTGTGTGTATGTGTATGGCGTTTGGAGTCTGAAACACACTATGGAGGCCCTTCACTTGGCTACTTCAATGCCAATTCCAACAGTGGCACTTCCCACACGCTGGGGAGCGGAATACTGGAGGTCATACTCAACATCAAAGGTCCACAGCATGGCAAATAGAATGACAGAGGGGGAGACAGAGTGGGAAAGAGATTCCTGACTGGCATTGAAGCCAAGACTGATGTTCTCGCAGCTTACTGATGTCTGACTTCAAGGAGAATCAATGTCATAAAGAGATGCAATAAATGCCACCACCACAATTGTGCACCAATTAGAATCGAATTGAGAATGTCTTGTATTTTACTAAATTTGAATTGAGGTAGCAAACAAGATGCCGAATTTGGACGGACAGACAGATAGATAGATAGATAGATAGGTAGATCAAATTAAAACTTTTTTAAATCTCCTAGAGACTCTGCGCTGTTACTTTCTGTTGTACTTATGTGTGTACGCCCCTTAAGACAATACAAATGAACCAACTCAGCAGGCGACATCAAGAAAAAGTGGTTGTAGATCAACATTACCTGACCCCAGACTACTTAGCAAACAACATTATCAAACTGCTTCGCTATTTTATCCTCTTACAGACATGCCTGTCCTTGACCTCCTGTGATACAGATCTTTAGATAATTTGATGGCTGGTAAAATATGAATATGAACATGCGCTCCATTTTCTACATAATTGTGCCATTGAGCATCCATAGAGACCTATAAAAGGCAGGTGTACATTTCAGCTGGGTTCCATCTGAATAAATGGCCATAAGAAGAGGTTGTTGATGATAAAGGTGACCTTGTTGGAGTCATGGCTTTGCAGTATTTACATAACACATGCTATGGTGCTCACATGGGAGACAGGTTCAAATCAGGCTTGCATTTTGTATTACAACCCCATTCTCTCTCACCATTATCAACAAAAAGAGTGTCCATACTCAAGCTAAATATAACATGCAAAAAAAGCACCCATGCTTCAGACTGTCCTCTCTCGCTATTATTCTGAGAATATGTGCCAACAAATTTCGTTGTTCTTCACATCAGCCATCATATGCGGTCTGCTGCCATATTTAATCTGACCTATAAAGCACTTAATACATGGAAGGAGGCCAAAGATAACTTGTGGTTTATTAATACCATTTCTAAATGTTGCTTTTATAGTCTATACATAACAATGGTCCTGCCCTTATTGGATCATCAAATAAATTGGCCGAAAAAGAATCACTCAATCACGATGTCATCAACAAAACCCATGTTGGACTGTCCTTGTATGGGAAATCTTGGATAACTTTCAATCACCTAGTCAGACTTTAAAAGACAGAGTTTGGTGTAAAACTTTCTAAAGTCAGGTGCACAGCAAGGAATCACAACAAAGACACTTGAAAGGGCTCAAGTGGACTCCAGCATGGTGAGCAATAGGTATGAACGCAATCTGGCTGAATTTGTGAAAGTGACCCTATGGCACATAATGGCCTAAATGCCATTATGTGCATGTTTAGTTTTAGTAGTAAAGCTACAAAAATTGCATCCAACAACAAATGCATTCTCCTCCCGAGTTGTCACCAAGCCACAAAATGCTGCTAGTGGTCCATTAATATTACTGACAACATTAATTAAAAGGCACCATTAAGAGCCATATAAAATATTATAAAAAGTGACCTTAAAGTGTAATGAGAAGGAATCACCAATAAATCAAAAAATGTGATGCATTCTAAGAAAACTAGGTCGTTACAAGTTAGGTATGGTTCAACACACATGATGTGACCCTTTGATGACACCTGAAAGTGACAGGTTGATTTCAAGAAAAACAAATATGCCCCCAGAAAGTACACTTAAATGTTACTTAAAAATGTTTGAATGTCATTGTGTTAGATAACAAAATAAACTGTATCATTTTGAAGAAAATGCAGTTACACTTTTAAAGCACAACACAAGTTCACAAAGAGGTTCACAAGTTCACAAAGTTTTTTAGGTTTTAAATTATAAAACAAAAATCTTTTTTTTTTTATTAAAAATGTCTATTTGTCAAACACTGTGGACTATATACAGTGTCACATGGTCCTTCAGAAAACATTCTAAAATTATGATTTGGTTCTCAAGAAACATTTCTTATTGATCAATGTTTAACCCAATAGTGCTGCTTAATATTTTTGTGGAAATTATGACGAATAGAAAGTTTAAAAGAGCAGTATTAATGTGAAATAGAAATATTTTAAAGAAAAAAAATCGTACTGACCCCAAACTTTTAAACACCACGGTAGCTGTGTTTGTGTCCAGTTATTATGAAGTAAACTTTGTTTACTCTGCCACTTATTGACTTGAGAGAGAGAGAGAACTTTCTTGGGGTCACTGCATGTCAGTCCTCACCTCACCCTTGCAGATTATAAGGGGAAATGTTCGATATGACTTTCAGGTACATGTTTGAATTGTAGAGTTCGAAACCACTGGCCTACTGCCTGCCGGGGGGGAAAGAGCTTCCTCAAATGACGATCATCATCCTGTTGTGTTTTACTAGTGTGACAATGTGTGAATCCGATGGAACCTGTTAGTTTGTGTGTGGAGAAAGAAATGTGGTTGTGGACAGTAGTGGTTTTGTGTGTGTGTTGACTTGTTTTGATGTGGCCTGTGAGACACGTCATAGTGTTTAGCCAACTGAAGATCTTCAGCTAGCCTGTTTTCCGCTCATAATGCAGCTTTCCTAAAGAGTTTCTTAGTTGTAGAGGGGGAAAAAACACAAACATACCCAATCTCTCACATACAAAAAACTGAAAACTGTTGCCTCTGTAGTACACTGAAACAGACTGATGTTCCCTGAGGCAGACTGAGAGAGGTTAGATCTCTTGAGCTTGGGGAGAGAGAGCTCATCTCTCATCTCATCCTCTTCACTTATGTAAACACACAGATCTCATACTTAAGCAGTCACAACCATATGTCATACAAGTGCAGGGTCATCACTGTGATGTCACTGAATCACGATGATGTGGCAAAAAAAATATATTGAGGTTCATTCACATCATTTGATTCTTTGAAAAAATCTGACTTCATTCACAAATAACATATCTAGTTCTCTCACAAACGCACCAAGGAAAACAAGGGGTTTTCAAAGAAAAACAACTTAAATTTTGGTGTGTTCATCACACAAAGCTATCATATGGCTTCAGAAGACTTGGAATATAGCGCACAAGTCTGGCTCTGTGGTAACTCCACATAGGAGGTAATTAGACAATCAGATAGCAGATGTCTGTAAAGAAAATGTGCCAACACAATAAAACGGAATTTTTATAACTCCCAAAGCACCCAGTAAATCACTGATAGATCAACAGATATACAGATAAATAGATTTACTTCAGTGTTGCCCAAGGGACAATACATTACACTAGCATTATAAAACACAAGCGTGGAAAAATCTATACTGTTCTCTGCATTCTAGTGAGAATATCATCTGTGGCACGTTCTTTTGTTAATGGATCAGGTCATTGAAATGTAATGTTTATATCAGCTATTACAACATAAGCTGCTTTATGTCAGGATATTAATGTTATCAGACTATTCTGCCTGGATTAAAACAGAGAATCTGCCATTGCCATGCCACTAATCTGCAAATACAATCGCACTATGATGCTAATCGCTGCCTAATCTGATGGGAAGCGGTCTATCGCCGCTTCAAGCTAATTACTTCGTGCATGTGCTCCCGTGGTACCATTCAGAGCTTTTATGTCTTTACATTGAGACCCTGATCTGATCATTAGAGATGACCTGAAAAAAGTATGCATATTGTGACTACAGCACAATGAAACTTATTTATGTGTTCTTTACACACCACCATTTCAGGTGTTTATTTTTTTTAATCCTACTGCTTATATTACATATTCCAGATTTAATTATATGGTGCTTTTATACTGAATGTAAGAACAAAAAATACTTCTTTAAAATAAATTATGAAATGTATTCAACAAACGGGTTAAAAAGTTTAAATCAAATGATATATTGTAAAAAATAATTTGGTACGTCAATTAAAAACAAGAATAACGTAGAATCTGGACTCCAAATCAAATATTAATTTAAATAAAAAAGGCCAATTTCAAAAAATGAATTTAATTGCACTTAAAGTGAGTTTTATATTCTACTTTTTTCTTGATAATATTATTAAATAAATTATTCCTATGCCATTTATGACACTTTTACAAAAAGTTAATATATAGTAAACATTACAAAGAGAAACAAAAACTTTTTGTGGAATTTTAAACATTTCTCCTATGACACCAGAACTTTTAACCCTGGGTAGAAAACCATTTTACACTTGTAATTTAGAAGCAGGGTTAGCACTGACTTTTACCCTGGGTAATGAAACCCTGCTCTGGAGGGTTTATGAATACCAAGGATAAATGTTTAACCCCGGGTAAACTATTAACAGTGTGAAACATGAAGCAAGATAACCCAGGATTCCATTTACCCGGGGTTTAGGATGACCCAGGATTAACCAAGTGTGAAAAGCCCTTATTTGTTCTTGACATGAATTGTTACATATATACCGGTCATTCAGTGGGGTTTTTTCTGATGATGACAGCACATACCCTTTGAGATTATATATTTCCAAGTACCTCCTCCTTTATGCATCTCTCTTCCCAGGACTTTTTGTCTGCATTGGGCCATTCATTTGCTCGTCTGACTCATCACTAAAGACCATGCTGTGCCTTTTTGGGAGTAAGGCTCTAGACGGCGCACAAAAACAACCGTTGACGCAATTCAAGACAGCTGGATTCCTTGGAGCACTGTCCAATATATTCCTTATGACTGATTGAAGTTTTGATTGATGACACTATGCACAGTTTGGGCATCTTACCATCTCAAAGCAAAAATTCTACAAAATAAAGTGCTACAAAGCTGCACAGAGATGCAAATCCAACATAATTTATGACCACCCAAATATATGTAATCTCTTCTTGTACACCTCTCCTTTTCACCAGCCTGAGCCTCAGAAGCCAATAAATCAGAATGAGATCTGCATGCGTTATTCATAAGTTCACACTGCACGAGAAAATTCATTAGCTCCTCTCTAGAATCTACCTTTTGAGTGAATTTGCTGCAGAAATACACGAATAGATTTAAAGTGATTGGTTAAGGAAAACACCTTTACATTGTCAGAATGATCACTAGTTCCTCAGGGACTAACTTGGCAGTAATCTGTGCTATAACAGACTTTGCTCACAGTTAGCTATTCCTTATTGACTGCCTTTATATATTTCACAGCTCCAGTCTAAAGAGCTGTGAAAGAGCTCTTAAAAGTGCACCAGAAAAGTTGAAAGGGCAACTGATGAAGGTCACGGTGAACAACCAAAGGGTTTTCTCACCCTAAATGGAGGTGAAGTTCCATTAGCAGCTCTTGCTGGCATAAAAGGGCAGTCAAGCTAAAAATAGGTCCCATTGAGGGAATTGAGCAGTCTTTTTGGACAGTGATCTGCCATTAAGACTGAATGACTGTTTCATTAGATGGATCAACTGAGGGAACTAACTCACTAATCATCAGATTCATGCACTAATGCGTGAGATCTGGAGTCTGAGAGTAGAGAGGATCGCACTCATAAATCTCCCTCAGTGACAATTTGATCACTGGCATGTTAAAGTAGTGCGTGCGTAAGTGGCCGTTTCAGTTCTCGACTCATGCTGATGTACCCTGCTATGATATCTACTTACCCTGAGGGGCTGAGACAACATTGCAACTTACAAATTTTCCTGATGTAGTTCATTTGAGGTCAACCCGAACTGACAAAAATGTATAAGACTGAAAAGCAGACAGGTTGAAATCCAGAGTGCACTAACATGGTTAATAATAAGGCACAAAAAACATTGCCAATGTGTAAACAGCTTGTAACAAAACCTAAAAAACTAGATCTTCCTCGACTGCCAAGGTTGTCTATAAAAGCCTGTAGACAGTTTTTGCTGGGAAAATCAAAAGGATGTGACGTTTCCGATCAGATGCTTTCTAAAATGCACCGCTTTTCTCACCGCTGTCATTTTTGTTGTTTTTATTTTGTTATTGAGAGGAAAGCACACAGCATATGTTTACATATTCATCTAAACGTTGCTCTCAGAAGCGTGGACAGGGTCAGGATGTTCATTAAAAGTATATCACTCCAAAGGTATTTCAAACTTTTTTACTTGTAAGCGAAGACCGAAAAAAGAACTTCGCTGTGAGTATATCGGCAGCTTGAATCACGCTCAATCTCTTGTATTACGTACTACTAATAATACAACATAGAGCCACTTAAAATTACAGCCGTGTCACAAAAAATATAAAGACAAAAAAAAAAATAGTAATCCATTTCTGCCTCCTATGTCACTGTGCTAAAGTTTTCACACATCATCTTGTCCTTGCTGACTGTTTTATTCGCGCCCCTGTCCCCTCACTCTCTTGCACCCTCCCTCTGTCCCCCAACCTCTTACAGAAACACTCTCTTTTCTAAGACAGACTTGCTGAGCTCACCACTTATGTCACACATGCTTCATTAAACCACACAAAATGGAAGAATATTTTAATAAGGCGCATTGTGAGTTATAAGCGCTTCTCCACTGGTCTTTATTTTAGGTTTTGTATCTTTAATAAAGAAAAAAAATCATTCCTTTGCACTATTCTATTATCATCTCCTTTTCCCAAAACCAATCATTAAAAAAGAAGGGAATAGATATTTATGTGGTTACTTGTATAAAAACAGTTCAAAAAGCCTAGATAAGAAGCATACACATGAGTCACCAACAAACTGTTACTGTTACTCGTAAGAATTCAGACGATTATACTGATGAGCAGTACACAATAATGCTCAGATGCTCAGCTTTCATGCATCATGGTGTACGCAATGGGTTTGAAACCAGTGCCAGTCAACCCTTCTGATTAGATACAGGCTGGTTTCCTATATCCTCCTCTCAGAGCACAGCCAACTTAGCCAGAATAAAGGGTTACACTTAATATTATACTGTTCAGCTCTTCAGAATTAAACGGGACATTGAATTCTCTTTCAGTTGGTCATAATGAGAAGCTTTTAACAAAAACTAGAGCAAACTAAGCCAGTCAAAACAAAAAGCAAAGTACAGAATAGATATGTAAAACAACTCATTAGCATATTATCAAAGCACTATGGCATTGGCACACACACATTTTTGTTTAGTACAAATGCAAATACAATGTTTGTGAAGATATGTACTGTACTACAAATTCTAGCTATAGCATACTTGCTAAGTGAAGTGTTTCTGGATCAGCAATTGTGCTAGGCCTAGTAGATGATTTATATCAACCAAGGTTTGTTTAAGGAAAATCAAATTGTTTTAGGTTAGGCTTAGGGCTTGGAATGGAGATTCAACAATATTATCAATCAATCATTTCCCCATGATTTAAGGGGTAGTTTATGGGTTGGGGTTAAAGGTGCATTCAGTAGTGTGGTGCTAATTTAAAAAGTTTGGGTTAAGAGTCATCTGAATGGTGTACACTCACATGAGATGAAGACTGTACTCATAATAGTTTTCTATAAAACAAAATTATGTTTGTATGGTGCAGGTCACCCATCTTAGTGTATTTCGCCATCTTGAAAGAATGTGAACCATGGCCGAAAAAGCAGAAAAGGTCTGAAATCAGAAAACAAAGTATGACAAAGACAAAAAATGAGTGTAAACATCAGTATGGCATACACCATTGTGGTATTGGTACTTAAAGTGCGAAAAGAACAGTGATGCTAACGCTAGCTGAAGAACTACTGTATGCACCTTTAGGGATAAACTGTCAAAAGAATTCTGCCATTTTTACAGAAAAAAAATGGAATCTGTGGTTGCCAGAAAAATTCTGTTAAAATATAGAAAAAAAATGTAAACATTGAATAAATAACATGTTCAGTAAGTTTTACTATTTAAAACTGTAATTTAAAAAAAAAAGGTTACATTTCAAACCACTAAATTCAACTGAATTAGCAAGGCCAAGGCAAGCTGCTATTAAAATCTGTTTTGTACATTAACATCTACTGACAACCACCATTATGACACATGGGGTAAAGAAAAAAGCCACATGAATGAATCAAAGTTCATAACAAGTAGATTTTGCACAAGCTGAGACAAATAATTATACAGTAAATAGAAGGTGCACAGTGTCATTCAGACAAATACAAAACACCATCATGGTAACACAAAACAAAAATAATGCAATAAAGATTTCTTTAATGACATACGATGTAAAAAAAAAGGTAATTGTACATAACTGTGATAAAAAAATAAGAAGAAACATAATTATTAAAATAAAATCCATAAAGGAACATAACTTACAAAATCATTATTTATGGCATGCCTCAAAAGATTAGCCTAATATAAAATGTACAGTATGAAGATTAAAAAAAAATAATAATAATAATATATATATATATATATATATATATATATATATATATATATATATATATATATATATATATATATATATAAACACCAGCTAGAACATTAAACAGATTAAACAGATGTCAAGTAAGTGGAACAATAGGATGCAAAAAGTTTGACCTATTCCTTTCACAACTTTCCTAAACAATGTGGATTCTGGAGGACAGTGCGATTCTCAGTCATCATCCAGTGCATTATTTTCAAATCTATTTTTCATGACCAGAACTCAAGGCAGAGTCTCAGCAATCCTTAGCATTGTAAGCTTTGTTTAACTGACAGAAACACAATATCAATAGACAGAAAGGCACAAGCATATACGTACATGTGTTCCAAGTTCCATACAACATGCAACTTTGGAAAAGTCAAGGTTGGTGATGTATACATTTACAAACACATTGATTAAGCCTCTAAAATCAAAGCATCCCTGGGGTGGCAGATCGATCTAACAGCCTGTTTGGTGCGCGTCTTTCCTTTCCTGTCCAAAGGAGTTTATTTTTGAAAAATAAAAAAGACTCTTTTATTCTCCGCTGGATTGAGCAGCGAGAAGAGAGATTTGTAGCACACTCACACTCTTGGTAGGCTGTGTTCAGAATACGCCCACACATGCAAAGAGCCGAATAGCAGAGGGGGAAAGAAGTAAAGAACAAAAAAATGAAGAATATGGAAGACTCAGGTGAAGAAAAGAGAAAAGATGGGTTGGAGAAGGTAGGGAACAATAGGTAGAGTGGATAAATCTGAAATGGATGAGGGTGAAAAGAGGCTAAAGATGAGGAAAAGGACACGTCTAATCTGGCTTAATCTGGGGGGGGGGGGGGTTCAGCCTGAGAGTAAGGGTCCAACTCAATCCTCAGAAGACGTCTCATTGGCCAGCACTTCAGGAGGCATGAAGCAGGCAGCAAGTGATTGCACATGCTGACTGAGACCCAAGAGAGGCTCATGGGTCCAAAACACCACTGGACAATGGCCATTTTTTGCGTCCTCCCTTTTGCTCTCCAGAGACTTGTCCAAAAAAACACCATCTGAGAGCCACTCTGGTCCGGCCAACCATGCACGACTGCCAAACGTTCCATTCTGCACAACATGTACCAAGACGATGAGAGAGATGGCAAGAGAAAGAAAGCGTTACTCACAGGCCATGATACAACAATTGCCTGCTAGAGGAAATCTCTCTGTGAACAGTGCTTATGGAGCAATTTAAATGTACGTTGGGTCAGACTTTTGCGTAGGATAAACCGATCAGGATGTTATTTACTGCCAAGGAGTGCAGCAATAGAGCTTCTCTCCACTTATTAACACCCCCGCACCATGAAAGGCTTGTTCCTTGTTCATTTTGAGCAAAGAGACCCTTGCTAAAAAATAAAGCTTTCAAGGAATTATCCAGATATCATGAGTCTATCGCACTGGTACTTTTCCAGACATTGGTTGCTGGTCATATAGTATGTTATGAATCTTGATCTACAGCATGTGGATTTAGTCATGCTCTAGTTGGGATCACATCAGACATTTTTCCAAGACTTATTTTGAGACCACATGCATATATTTGATTTCAAAACAATAAATGCCAGAAACAACAACATTTTTCTGGCTTAAGCATGTGTTTGTGTTTTCACTCTGCTCTTATTTCATGCCGAGTGCTAGCCGAGGTGAGACCAGGGTGTCCTACAACAGCTGACAAGAATATTACATTATTACCGCTTTCACACTTATATACTCAAAATACTCTCAAACAAACAAATGTTTACTTCACACTTCAGAGGTCAAAAGTGAGATAATTAAAATGCATGCTGCACACACAAAGTTCACCTAAAAATTTTCACTAGGCTACAGCCATTTCAATCTACCTATATACCGAAGGGGGAAAAAAAGAAAGAATAAGGGACACATTGACACGTCAATAACAGCTGACACATGACATTAAAAGGGGCCATTTCATGAAATTTCAATGGAGAAAATTCTTGCCTCTTCTGAAATTAAAGAGGCTGATGTACTTGTATATAGACATACATAAATGTTTACAACAAAAAGCTCTACCCAGAGAATTTATGATCACTAAGCTGTAGTAATGTGTCATTTAAAAAGGAATGTCATTGTACTTACTGACATCAGTAGCTGATGGTAAACCAACATTAAAATCCCCCTGTAGTCAATCATTTTATCCCTTTAAACTCATCTTTGATCACCAAAATGACATATTTAAACCTCCTTTTCTGTAAAAAAAAAAAATAAATAAATAAATTATTCATGCTATAAAATAACTTGACTGTAACTACACCCTTGCTTAATTTATTACACGTGGATCAATGAATATGCATATTAGCCCCGCCTCCACTCAATCACACCAGCTCAGACTACCTGATCCACTCGGCCAACTTTACTCTAGTAAACGCTGCACAATGGCAAGTGGAAATACTGGTTTAAATCAGCAAATAATGTGTTGCTAATGTTACACAAACCATGTTCCCGTTTGCCATCTCAGAGTCAGACAGACGCCTTCTAAAAATCAGCATCCTTAGAAACGCTTTGCACAACTTAGAACGTCAGTGTAGAAAGGCAGGGATTTACCTCATATTGTGATAATACATTATTGCCTTTTGCATGTACTGTACAGTAGGATGTCACAATCAGGATCACTCCATCTGGCTAAAAACAAATTGTAAAAAAAAATTGAAAAAAAAATACCATCGTTTTGTGGTAATTTCATAATATGGACTTTGGAGGGAAAAGTTAAATACTTCAAAAGTGTATAAATAAATCACACAGACTCGCATACACAAGCACATTAACAGAATTTAGTCACACACACAGACACGCTCAGTATGTAGACTGGCCTGCTTCCCCTTGGGGCCCAGGGACCAGATGTAGTTCACTCACAATACTACTAAAAATACAGCTCTGACTAACAGAAGAGATTAATTAAAATGAACATGGTTCACAGACTACCCCTCCCTTTCTCTTTGTCTTTCTCTTCCTGTCATTCTCATGTGTGGGGGTGTCCCCTCATGTTAAACTCTTTCTTCGCATTCTGTCCTTCTCTGCGTCTCTACTGGGATTTCAGAGTCAAATTCAATCAAGGTTAACGTTAGTCTGCATTCAACTCTTGGATCTCCTTTCAGAAAAGCCAAGACTCAAACAAGGATGGCGTCTCTCACCTGGGATGTGAGAGAATACGTCAGGACTCGCAGGTAGGGATTTGAAGCTCACTGAATTTGCGGCTGTGTGTAACAGACCAAAGCAGGTTCCACAGACTGAGCAGATTTTCACAGAAAAAGATTCTTCAGACTTTTTGCAAGAATTCTTTTAACCCCTGATACACAGCTTTATAAAAATACTTCAGGCGGAGGAAGTTCAGATTCAACTCTTGGTAAACCAAAGACCTGAGAGAGATGTTGTGCCCTCTCAGCTGTGATGGTTTCTACAGACAGAGAAAGGTCAAAATGTGCCAGAACACATAGGCTGAGAGACTCTGGTCTCCCTGAAGATGAGTAAAAGATTAGTATATATCCAGGTAAATGGAGAAGGGTCTGGCTTCAGACTTGCACTCTCAGACTTGCACGCTCAGACACGACCGCTTCCGCTGCAAGTGACGTCACATGCAATCGACACCTGCTCTCCGCTATTAAAGGTAAACTGACGAACTACACTATAGCGTTTTTTTACACTATATGTGTTTTTATATATGTTGTATATTGTCTATTTGTACCTTTTATTTGTCTGTTTTGCACATTAACTGTGTGTAATAACTGTAAATTGACATTTACAATAATAAGAAAAAAATTGCATCATCTTGATGTTTTTCATCTACAAACTGTTCCCACGAAGTTGGGAGCATGAAATTGTCCAAAATTTCTTGAAAATAATAAAAAATAATTTAATATATAATAATAGTAAAAATAATTTCTTTCTTTCTCAAAACTGAGTTTTGATTTCTAAGTGATCAATTTATGTACAAGTGTTTTCCCACATGATTATTGGCTGTAGGTCATCAGTAAATTAATGTGGCATTTAAATGCCAGTGTTTCCCAAATGAAACACAAGAGCTGTTAAGTTTTGAATGATATGTGTAATGTAGAGAAATGTGTTTAGAGTTTTGAAAAAAGTTTGCAGTACAAAGCATATAATGTCCTTGTATTTTTGCAGACTTGGTCTAAAGATTGGGTACATGAGTGAATGGTTTCACCGAGTGAGCCTCAAATTCCACTTTTAGTGTCTTAGCAATTACAAAAAAAAACTGTAAAACAAACTGACAGAGGTCACGTATGGAAAGAACCAAGAAAATCTTAAAATTGCATGGAACTGAGAAGCATGAATGGAAGCAACACAAAAGACTGCAATAAAAAAACAAAAACAAGAGAAAATTATTTTAATGCAAGCAAAAAAATATATGTTTGTTAGTAATCTGTACTTAATCTGTGTTTTTAAAACATGATTAAGTAGATTAAGGCCTACTCCTGTCTTAATATAAACCCTGTCTGGGAAATCGCCCCTAAAGGTTTAACCAAGTTATTCTTGCCACTATAACTTATGGATTCCTAAAGACAAGTTTATGGGTAAATAACATATTAATAATAAAAGTATAATGAATATCAAAATACATATTAAATATAATGTATTAATTGTATTATAGCACTCATCAGCCTGCAGCAGCCCAGATGATGTTCCTGGAAACAATACAGACAGAACAGCAGAAACAACCAATTAAACACCAAATTACAAAATATTATTAGGCTATGTGAAAGTGAATAAATGTATGTGTGTGTGTGTATGTGTATTTAGTTATAAATATGTGCTGTGTAAGTTAGCCTATGATACTTTTGGAAATTATAACTTAAAACAAAAACAAATAATAACCCATAAACATTATAATAATTGTATAATATGGATAATTAGCACTTGACTTACTTAATATACATTGTAACATTACTTTACTCTAGCACAGTAGTCAGTAAAGCAATGCCACAATAAACTAAAGGATTAATATTTAGGTAGGCTACATATAAAAGGTAAGTCTGCTTTTTTAAAATATTACACTTCAATACGTACAGAATGTGCGCGTTAAGAAACACGTTCAAATTGGTCGTCTTAACATGGTAAAACTGTGCGTCTTTACACGCACTAAAGTAACGCGACGACAACTGACGCCTTAACACGACCAAAATGAGCGTGTCAACGCGTACAAAAGAAACCCGTAAAAAATTGCCGCGTTAGCGCGGACAAACAGTGCGTGTTGACCATAGACTGTAAAAAAAATTGGCGTTTCGTTTGAAGATTATTGGCCCCGATCGCGTTCCAAAGCTCGTGTCTGAGAGTGCAAGTGACGTCACTTGGAGAGGAAGCGCTCGTGTCTGAGCGTGCAAGTCCGAGAGTGCAAGTGACGTCACTTCTCTGCAGCCAGACGCTATTGGGTAAATGAGCAGATTATAATGTTTGGATGGATCACTGAACACTGTGGGTTTGATGTCTGATCAGGTCTACTGTGCTACTAATGCTTTTCTGTATCTGAACTTGGAAATACACGTCAACTGAGGACTGTCTTCACTATTGTTCCTGTATCAAAGAGACTGTAGCCTTCAATGCCACACAGATCCAAACAAATACTTTACTTCAAATGACTGCTTTTAGACCAAGCCTTCGTGAACAAGGTGATTAACAACAAATCCTGATCTGAGGAAATCATAGACTAAAGCATGCCCTGATTTTAGCTGTGAAAGAAAAGTTCAATCAAAAATAGGGGTGAAACGATACATTGTTATATATCGAGATAAGTGGTGGAAAGAGTACTGAAAAAACACACTCAAGTAAAAGTACCATTACACTCGAAAAAAATATAGTGTGAGTAAAGTAAAAAGTACTTGTCCAAAAAACTACTTGAGTAAGAGTAAAAAAGTAGCTTATTTAAAAGTACTCATGAGTACTGAGTAGTGAGTATGGAGCTGTGCATTCTACCCCCTAATAATAAATCCTGTGCACTACAATTAATAAATTAAAAAAACATTGTACATACTGTAATTCACATTATCATTCGTTCTTTGTCAGAAAGATTGAAGAATGTCTATCATCCATATTTTTAAAATGCATCAAAACAGGTCAAGTCAAGTCAAATATATTTATATAGCGCTTTTCACAATAAAGTTGTATCAAAGCTGCTTCACAGTATCAATCACCATTTAAATCATATTGAAAATACATTTAAAATTAGGTGTAAGGCCACTGAACCTGAGCATGCTATTGTTGCACATAAAATATACATTTTCATAACTGTGCAAAAAATTCAAAAACCTTTAGAATCTCACACGATAGTTAAGCATCACACACACCATGAGATGGGTAAAATAGAGAGATTAAAAAATACCCAATTTCTCTCCAAACCGGTACCAGTTTTTGTGGTTTGATAAAGAAAAGACAATCACTAATATTATCAGTTTACCTCACCTAATAAACTGAAAAAGGCTAAGACAGTGAGCTAACACTAATTACACTGTAATTCCATGCCATTAAATATGTTACAATTTAAACGTAAATGCACATTGTTCTAGAAGGGTGGCATCATCATCCCTTACATTTTACACAGCTACATTTACTCAAATTGTAGTGCTGATAATATAATTTGTAAGGAAAATTGTGCATTAAATAGGGAAGTATATTCAGGGAAACTTTTACAAAAGAAACACACAAAAACAAATGCATGTATCTTTGTAGTCTTATCTTATCTTTGTAGTCTTGTTTTATCAGCAGCATCCACAACAACAACAAAAATGTTGAACTTGAAAAATGTTTTTGCACAAGTGCACTTGCTAAATGAAGGCGGATTGTATGAAATGGATCAATCAAAAAACGTTGTTTATTAACGACACTAACAGAAACGCAGTTCAAGTTAACACCATGTTCATAAGGTGCACTCCATACTGAATCTGGTCCTCCAATGTCAGTACAGAAGGTGTTTTTTCTGGATAAACTAACCATTTACAGTTTGGGAATAGTCATTTTGACATGCTTTCTTACGATTAGAACTGTGATTGATTGCATTGATCATCTGAAGCGCATGCGGTGGAACAGCACTCCTCAAAGGGAAAGCACAAACATCATTTAAATCACCAAACACATTTTGTTTTTGTTTTAGTAGTATGATTATTTAAAGTTTTTTAGATGGTTTATTCTTATATGTATAGTGCATTAGCGGGAGAGGCGGGACATAGCGAGCACTGGGAGAGTGGCTTGTCTGTGTAAGACATCCAATGAATGGCTGCATTGAAAGCATACTGCATGAAAGAGTACTGCATGAGAAACGCATTACTACATTAAACTATATAATGTTGAATATACTGTATATATTAATTTAATAATAATTTAATGGGGGAATTTTTGTGGGTCCTAATAATAATCAAATAAAAATATTACTTTAATAATAATAAAGTAATATTAATAATGAAAACTCTTCTTTATTTTGGCTTAAAATATCGCGATGAGTTCAGTATCGCAATTTGTATCGTTACACCCCTATCATTTACTCACCCTCATGTCCCTTTATGACTTACATTCTCCTGAAGAAGACAAAAATACAAATTTAGAAAAACAGATCAGGTTTAGCAGAATCAAAAGTGTAGGTTTAATGAAATCTTATAAATTTAAAAGACTTTATTCACATGGCTTAATACAAAATTTAAAACTGCTCTCGCACACATTTCAGATTTTTATGTTGTATTCAACCCACCTGCACTACACATGAAAATGGGACTAGTTTGAAATAACACTAGACTATGCTGAGATATTTAAAGAGATAGTTCTGACATTGTTTACTCACCATCATGTCGCTTCAAACCTGTTTGACTTTCTTTCTTCTGTGGAGCATAAAAGATAATATTTTGAGAAATGTTTCAGTGGGATTTTTTTGTCTATATAATGGATTTTTGTCTATATAATGGTAACCAAAACTGTTTGGCTATCAACATGTTTCAAAATATCTTCCTTTGTGTTTTGTAGAAGAAATAAAGTCAAACAGGTTTGGAGCGGTGGTAGTAAATACATAAAAAGACACACACATGCTGAAAATAAATACGAATGTGAATATGAAAATGAAAATGCAAAAGAATTTAAGTCATCAGGGCCCTCACTTGTTAAGCTCCAAAATCTCAACAAATTTGCTTACTCAGAGACTAAACAGGACTACCCATAATTCTCTAATGTGTTTTGAATTTGACTGCTGCTCCAAATATCTGAGGCCCCACATTATGCAAGAACAAAAATATAAAGAGGAGAAAACATGAAAAGAATTCTATAGACAGACAGACAGGCACATTAGCTCTGTGCTTCCTCATCACAGCATGGCTAGCTTTGGGAGAGAAGGAGATTGAATTTGGGATATCTGTTTTCTTTTTATGGGGAAGCGCTTGGCTCTCTCGCTCTCTCTCTGTCGCCTCCAAAGCCATTATGCTGATATTCATGCTATTTATTCCCCTGCCTGGTAACAACTCTCAGAGGAGCTATGTTGGTCTTCGTAAAAATTAAGTGCTTTTGTCTGTTTATTGACCGTTTTAATAAAAACTCACATTTAAACTGTACTACTGACATGTAATCTTAGCCCACTGATTCTCTCTCTGAATCATAGTATTTTCTCTCTCTCTCTCTCTCTCTCTCTCTCTCTCTCTCTCTCTCTCTCTCTCTCTCTCTCTCTCTCTCTCTCTCTCTCTCTCTCTCTCTCTCTCTCTCTCTCTCTCAGCACTTACCCTGTCTGGCCCGGTTATACCCTTTGGCAAATACACACACACACTCTCACTTTGTTTGCACTGACCAATCAGCACCAGTGATTAACAGAGATATGGGTGTTTTTTAAATGGCCAATGCCAATATCTAGGAGAGCAGAATGGACGATGTCTGAAACAAATAATATCAATTCTAGCAAATAAATGGTACACAAATATGCTGAATTTAAAATGTTCACTTTATTTATAAATGTTTAATTCACTATCAAATATCTGAATTACTATACATTTGCAGTGTGCTGTGAAAGGACTTCCTCTCACAGTCTACTGGTTCTGTAATGTGAGATGTGTGTGTAGGCAGATGAGGGAGGAAATAAGGAGAGTCCCTGAGCCCTGCCGAGTTCCAGACAATACAGTTTTTGGTACAAACATGAATACATTGCATATGCATATCTTGGAATTTAAGCAACTGGGTTTGGCTCAATAACCTAGAAGGTAACTCTCTCAAAGCATGCACACAATGCAAAAAACATGAACCATGTGTTTATTGGGGGTGCTTGCCAAGGCAGGAATCACTATTACTACTGCATATTCGTTTTTTTGTCCAAAACCCTAATGCTAAGTAATGAACTGTACTATTTGTAGGGCTGGACCCGAATATTCGAATATTCGTTCGGTGGGTTGGTTTTCGATTTGAAAATGTGACATTCGAATATTCGTTTTTTTTGTTTTGTGTTTTGTTTTGCACACCTGGCATCCCCCTCGAAACGGTTCTCATTCGCGCTTGAATATGTTTTACACTATAAAATCTGGTGAAATATAATACTTAACATATTCGTTATAGCTACTTAATAAATATATTTGCTTCTTCTTGGACTACTAAAAGTGTTCCTGGCTAGAGCGCATGAACAGCGGAGTTTGTATGGACAGAAGTGCATGCCTGAGCTTGTATTTTGGTTTTATATCAGTAGTGCAGTCCATTCTCGGAGCATAAGCCCTGAGGCGCGCCGCTTCTTTACTTAAATCTACCCTACTTTGTCAGTAATTTGTTAGAAAAATATTAGACTACCTTATTAAAAATATTGCTTAAGTTAACAGACCTGTGTGTGTTTTATATCACTAGTGCAGTGTGCGTTCTCGGAGCATATAAACTCTGCTCGCGTGAGGCGCGCGGCTTCCCGCTCGCGCTGTTCTGTAGTTTACTAAAAGTTTATTAATATTTTCCGGAATCAGAGAGTGCGTTCACACACAACCCGTAAAAATCCCGTAAAGACACGTGACATCGATGTGACATGTAATGTCTCAGCAGCGTCTATAGTTTGCTTATGAGCTGCGATTTCTCTCTCGAGAAACCACGCTTGTGCATTTTTTTCTCTGATTCGATCATAAACTAGCGCATTACGTACCGTTTCACTAGCCTGCTTTCACTTCACTTCAGCGTCATCATTACGACACGGCATTGATTACGGCTTGTGTTCACACAGCGCGCGTTCGAGGACTGATCCCGGCAATGTTACTAGGTCCCCAACCCGGCATCGATCCCGGCATCAATCCCGGGTCGTGTTTGCGTTCACACAGAAGGCGTTCTGGCAATTTCCCGGCAATTTCCAGGGATCAATGCGCTGTGTGAAAGGGGCTATAGAGATTCCGCAGCTTCGAATATTCTATGTTCATTACTTCCGAAGCTTCGAAGCTCAAAAAATGGTATTCGGACCAGCCCTAACTATTTGTGCTGCAGAGATGAATGATACGTCAATTAGTGCAGCTTTCTGAGAAGTGTGCTATTCAAAGGAATAAAACCTATGATTTTCGCCAGGGAGATGATAAAACGGGTGGGGAAAAAATCCCCCAGACTTGCGTTGAAGAAGGGACCCAAACTATATCTAGGGACCAGAATATCAGAGACTTGCAAGTGGGCTCTTTCGACTTGTGCCAGTAAGCAACCACCTAGCAACCATACAGCAATGCTCTGCCAACCACCCAGAACACCCTAGCCTCATGCCGCCAATTTCTAAACAGGAAGACAGCACTAACATCTAGACAGCACTAACACTAACACTTTAGGGGTGTAACAATATTCAAACCAAACTGAAAAACCGCAGTACACCACCCACGGTATGTACCGCAATACTCTCATGGCGTAACGAACGCGCAGCCAACCCCTGCTGCCCCTCGCAGCCCTGGCCCATTGTTGAGGTTGACCTCACTTCACCTTATTTCACAAAACTAATTTATCTTCCTTGACATTTGATTAAATAGTAATTAGGGGTGTTATGGTACACATATAAGAAACAAAGTGTCATTTTTCAAATGATGTCCATTTTATCACGAAATTCAAACAATAAAAGCAGCAACACGCGCGGAGCGCAAGTGAAAGCGATCATCTCTTCCTAATAAACATGAATGAACATCTGAAGGTATATTGAAAGATACAGTACAACTTACTGAAACATATTATATCTAGTGTTAGGGTTAATGTTAAGTTGATGCAAAAACTGCCTGTGCCATGTGCAGTTTACATGTTTGCATATAATTTGTTATTTGAGTGATGATTATTATATCTAATAATAAATAGCAACTAAATTTAGGCTAATAGTTTGTGCTCTGTTGTTAATCTTTAATATTATGGTAATGTGCAAGTAAGGGCTCCCTAAATAGTTTATAGCATTAGCAGAGATAATTTTTTTATCTTTAAGAAACTTTTAATTGTAACTAAATTAATTTAAAGACAGAGACACAATTTGTTCAGTAAACCACTGTTCAATAAAAAAATAAAATTAACAGAAACTCATATAATACTACTTTTCGCAGTTTGTGTGAATCCTCATGTTCTGTTGTTTATACTGCTATTTTCACATGCAAAACTAAAAACCTGGAAAACTAATATTGGTAATTTGTAATGGGTCACAGACTCGTATGCATAAAAAATGTTATGTAGTTCTTCTAATTTAACAATCTTGTCGGTTAGCGGTTAATGAACGGTGAACGAGCGTTGGTTGTCGGTCAGGAAAAAAACTAAATGAACATCCCTAATAAGCACCACATCTTTATATGTTGGAAGACATGTGCTAACCACAGCTGACCTTTTGCCATTTTTGATGACGTCAACGTATAAAAACAAGACAATGAATGATTAAATTGGATAAGGTTTGGGTTGAAAGAAAGGTGAGGAGGCTAAGGAAGAAACTGATGCCATCCATTCTTTTATTCTTACTCTTTCACTCTGTAAACAGAGAAGCTTGCCAGGCCACATTAGCACTCACAAACACTTTTCAGCAGAATTCAGAGGTCAGGTGCACAGAGAATCTACACAGGAAATTGGGCGGATGAATAGTGCATGGACAGATGATGAGAGTCCTCTAACTTGTCTTAAGTTAACTTTCTCACTCTCTTAATGTTCAGTGCGTTGTTCTACTGTGATTATATGGTTGGGAGTTTGGGAACGCAAAGCTATTTTAGACAATTACACACTCACTGAATGTTGAAAGTGGTACAAGCGCTCTCCTTTTCCCTCAGAAACACACACACACAAAACCTCACTTTCATACACATGCACTTACTTCCACTTTTAAAAGGGAATGTCCACATCATTTCAAAATCTTTCAATGCTCAATGTCCTGCATATGTTTGCATGTGTGTGTGAATAGAAGAAATCATGCAGTTGACAAATTATATACACTCCAGAAAATCATTCTACACACAGCCTCTAGCCTTCCCACACATAAAAAAACACAAACACAAACCCATCCTGTAGGATACAAACTAATAGGAGAACCTTTGTGTGTATGTAGTTCTTTCAGAACAGTTTGGAAAGAAACTTGGATTAGTTTAAACCTGCAAAGCACAAGAAGCAATAATCATTTTATCCATGATGAGAGAAAGTGAAAAAGGAAAACCAGAGAGGGTGATTCTCTTCGTGTTCAGGCTTCAGAGAAGAGAGTGGCAGCTCAAAACTAAAAGATTTTCACTCTGATCTATAGAGACGTGAATGAGTCCTGAACAATGATTTTCTCTCTTTCTCAATTTCCCTCACTCTCTATTCCCTCCCTCTTGAGAGAAACCCATACAGAATTATCTTGTCTGCTTGTAGGGATACTTATAGGTTAAGCCCTGAGCTAAACTACACTCTACCGCACAGCTCTGGACATCCTTTCTGCCCTAACAAGAGAGAGCAGGTTTAACAAAGAGAAAGATCAGAAACAGAGAGAAGACAGTGAGCAAAATTGAGAGGGAGTGCATGCAGAAGAGCTGTATGACAGCAAAAAGTCAGGTAGAGAGGGAGAAGGGGGGATGAAAAAAAGAGAGGTAGGCAGAAGAGTAAAGGCACACAGAGCATTTGACTGCAAGTGGAACTCTGTGGTAATAAAACCAACTCTCCTTCCCTGATTTCTCTCACTCTCTCTCTCTTTGTACCATCCTTAATTACCTCTCTCAGGAATGGCAAACGAGTAAACAGCACTTAAACAGCCAGCTGGGAGAGATAGAGAAAGATATGGAGAGCGGAAAGAACACTGAGCAGTATAACAACGCATGAATTGAAGAGAGAAGTCCGTAAGCGTATGGTGACATTACAAGAGACGCAAGTGACCAAAAACAAAACATCAGCGCAACAATAAAACCTAATTTTTTTATAGGGGCCAAATAGATTTAGAAATACAAAAAAAAAAAAACTAATATTGTTAAAGTACATTATCATAAATGCTTTGCTTGTTACATATATATACGTGCAACATTTCAGCCTTAAATAAATTATGTTAGCTATATTATGTTCATTACCTGTCTAGCAATGTATATTTTTGCTGAAATATAATAAAATAATGGTTTGTATTTTAAAAAACATCTATCGCTTGTTGTTAGGTGCAGTGAGTTGGCTCATGTGATTTAAGTTTCGTGCATCAGAACTTCCGTTAAGGGAACAAAGTGAGCATCGATGCTCCCTGGTCTTCATGGTGCATTGTGGGACTTTTTAGGGAGCAAAAGTTTCAGTATCCTGGAAGGATTCTGCGATTGAGAAATCCCTTAAAATGGCCAACTCCCTGATCAGTGGCCTGACTACTGAACTAGGGAGCTGATTGAGACACACCCAGTGTCACATGATCCTTCAGAAATAATTTAGCTGATTTGGTAAAGCTCCAGCATTCACCCTCTCCCCTATGACAAATGTTTTTAATATTTAAAAATAAATATTTATATATAAAATACTTTAAAATAAATCAAATGTAATAATTTAAATAGGAACTAAAAAAAAAACACAGAACTAAAAAGCTAGTTAATAAAAGTAATCTGTAGTGAAAAAAGAAACATTATTAAGAGCCTACAGTAAGTTTGTTCTGAAAATTTGTGGGACACATTATAAACCCTATCAGCTGGCCTCATGAATATTAATTGGGTGAATTATTTGATTTGCAGAAAGGTAGGTAAAGGCGGGCATACTCTGTGCGATGTCTGTGCGATTTCAGCAAGGTACCTACTCACACTGAACGAGTAAATCGCATGCGATGTAAAGCCAAAGCTCAGGATTTATGTGCTCACACTATACGGTCCGAACGTCGAGCTGCGACTTGACTGCTCACACTATACGTGTGAAATATGTGCGATAAACCACCGTGCTGGGTTGCGCCTAGACGATATCGTGTATCCAGAGCTATTGTCAAAACAAGCATCAGCTATCAAGATGATTTAGCACTTCCAATTTATGTATTAAATTGTTATTAGTATTATTGTATTAGGGAAGGCTAATTTTATTATTAAATTGATCTGCTATTATAATTAATTTGCCACGCAATAATTTCACAGCACATCACCGCAATGCGCTGTGAGGATAATAAAATATTACATAGAAGCTTACTCCTCGAGAAATAATAAAATAATAATAATATAATTATATGCCTATAATTCATTGTAATCTACATAAATGTTTTAGACCATTTTCAATGAGGATCCTCATTGAAAATTGTCTTAACATTTAGGTCGATTACAATGAATTATAGGCATATCATTATATTATCAGTCTATAATATGTCCGAACACTGCAATAATTAGTCATCAATGAAAATAAAAACAGGTTTATTTCAAAAACATTGTTTGACAAATTAATAAAAGAGGCACGGTGCTGCATCGCAGCTTGGAAGACATGGGTTATAACTGGACAAACTGTACACTGTAAAAAATTATTGTGATTTTAACAGTAAAAGACTGTAAAAATGCTACAGTGAAAAACTGTTAATTTGTTAACAAAGTTTCCTTACTATATACGGTAAATAACTGTGATAGATCTAATGGTACATTTAATGTAATTTTACTGTAAAATACTGTTAAATTTACAGTTTTTGAAAGTGAAAAAGAACAACTCATTGTATAATTTACAGTGAAAAAGCGTAAATTGACATTCCCACAATTCCCTGCGTGACACTTCACATCTGATGTATTTTTGTTGAAATAACTATGTTTCTTCATAGTTTTCTTAGTTTTTTTCTAATCAGTTATGTACATTAGGGTTTTATGTTACATTTAATGTTGTTAAATTAATGTTTATTGCATTTTAATATTTCATGTGTGTTACCATGATGGTGTTTAATGTTTGTGTGAATGACACTGTGCATCTTCTATATATTAGTGTGCATCTTCTATATATTAGTATTAACTTTCTTGTGGAAGAGCTGCTTGTGATGAGCTTTGATTGATCATGTGACTTATCACTGCTATAATTATTGGTTGTCAGTGTATTACAATGGTACAAAACAGATATTAATACTTCAATAGATCGGTAAATTAACATTATATCAGATAATGAAATACGGTTTATTTCTGTAAATTTAAAGTTAAGTCTGAAAAACCTAATATGTTGCTACCATATTTTATACGGTAAGTTTCTGGCAACCACAGCTGCCGGTATTTTACCGTAAATTGAACAGATTTTTTTTTACAGTGTAGGTAAGCAACAGTAATTTGAGGTAAGCAACAGTAATTTGTAGCTAGTTTGAACTACAGAACTTAAAGAGTTCCCTCTGTTAGTTTTTTTTTTCTTTTCTGCAGATTGAAATGGTTCAAATCTGTTTTCGCACAGGCGCAGTGAGGGAAAAAACACTGAGTTTAGGGCAATCGGTTCGTAGCTCTGCTTCAACTGTGCGATATAGTCACAAGGAGCGACCAAAATTTCTGACATGCCAGAAATTCATCCGACCATCCGATTGCGGAGTCAGAATTCGGCTCAAAATCAGACGATATTCGCACAGTGTATGCCCGCCTTTAGTGGACGCTAGCTATAGCAGAATAATTGCTTAAGCATTCAATCAGTCCTCTTACAGATGCAACTGGTTCAAACCAAGGCCAAGCAAAACAAAAATCTTAAAATATGACAAGGTGATCATTTCACAAGGTTTATATTAAATGCTGCTTTGTACTTTTAAACAATGGCAGTCTATTTACTTGGCTACGTAACAATAACTGGCTTTGTACAATCACTCCTAACACGTTAGCAGAGCAACTCAAAGCATCGGTACTTTAAAGAGGTACCAACAGCAGAATTCTGAGTGAAAGCAAATATCACAGCTCTCTTTTACTGCACTTACATAAAGTTCCCCAAAGATTACAAACCTCTCTGCCTCCAAAAGCAGAAGCTGGAGAAGAGAGAGCAGAGGAGAGAGGGAAAGGTAAGTGCTGTAGGTTTGTCTTATCAGGGGAAAGCAGGCAGGGATATCTCTGAGGCCTCGGGGTGAAAGGAAAAACGCTGCTGCCATTTCACCCACAGAAAGTGAGAGAGAGGGGGAGTGAGAAAGGAAAAAAGGGGGGCAAAGAGACAGATGGGTTGTGGCAAACACAAGCAGCGCCCGCTGTACCCTCTCCAATGCCCCTCTGCCATAATGAATAACATTATGGCTGCATGAAATGTCACCGGTCCCACCCCACACCCCCTCAACCCCACCTCTCAAGACGAATGGAGCCTCAAAATGTCAGATGTGCATCAATATCATTGTGAGCGTGTGTGTCCATGTGATGCATGGACGTAGGCGTTAGCCGAGGTGCTTTATTATGTACACACGGATGTGACTATCTCAGGGATCGGTACAGTCAGAAATGCTAAAAGTTTATCACAAATGTCCATGGATGGCACAAATTACGCTTTACAATCTCCATGATATTTATGATCATCAACCGCTGCATGAAACACGCCCAAGCTTAATGTCAGTGTTCACAACATCAAAAGGTCATTTTGGGGAAGAGTGTGTTGTGCTACAAAACTTGTTTGTTTCAGACGTGGCATATTTATAACGCACTAGTTAATTTTTTTTGTTTTATTTTTGCAACACATTAGTTCAACAAAAAGCATGGTCCACTGCTCTGGGACCAGTGTGACATAGTTTTGCATCAGCTGATAAGTGTTCAGTCATTTGCCCACTGAAAAGTATACATTGAAGTTGCAAAGACAGATCTCTTTTTTTTTTTTCAATGTGACATACATCCAAGAGTAACAGATTATCAAAAAATTAAACCTGTATCGCAGGGACTTGGTTCTATGCATTGGATTTTTTAAAATGTGTGTGTTGTGCTCAAATGAATGCGAGCTTGAGTCGATTGTGAAGGGGTGAGGTTTAAGCAGACTAGATGATTGGAGAAATCCAATATACGTCACCAGAGACAAAGTAATGAGACAGAGTGTGAGATTTTCATTAAACATTAAAAAACAAGTAAAAAAAAAAATTAAACGTATACATGGATAAATCATTCACAAAAAGATCTATAACATGCATTTACTAAACAGATAGAAATGTTAATTTCATGCCAATTGAGTACAGACAGTAAGAAACACAAAAATAATTTTAGTTAACAAAAAAAAACTTGATTTAGTGAAAAATATATATGCCTATAAGCAAATATAAAAACATGGCAATAAAACTAATATTTTATAAATAACTCATATACATTTCTTTGTGGATGGCCTAGTGAAAATGTCGACAGGGCAAAAAAAAAAAATCTTAAATGCTGACCCTGTCGATTACTAACAGCTACAATCTATACGGTTGTGTATTTTCATAGATAAAAGCTGTCACTTCATCTGTTGCTTGTTATACTAATTGACTGAAAAAAAAATTCAATCAAATCTATTTAATAGAACAAAAAATAAAGTTGTTCATCTGGCCACCAACAGAGAGAACGTCCTCGGGTTACGACTGTAACCCTTGTTCCCTGAGAAAGGGAACGAGGACTGCGTCGAATGACACTTTGGGGGAACGCCCCTCAGCGTAGCGTCTCTGAAGTATGAATGAAACTAAGCCAATCTCTGATTGGTGTTGCATCATGACGTAATGAGTGACGGCATACAAGCGGAAGCTATAAAGGACGCCGGCACACATAAGATGTCAGCTTCTGTGATGAAGCAAGCGCTCCCAGGCAGGGGAAGGCGTGGCGAAGGGACGCAGTCCTCGTTCCCTTTCTCAGGGAACAAGGGTTACAGTCGTAACCCGAGGACGTTCCCTTTCGAGGGAACTCGGACTGCGTCGAATGACACTTTGGGGGAACGAGTACCCACTATGCCACAACGCGCCCTGCCTGTCCTAGTGTGAAGCTGCTCACAGGCACACTTAGGACGAGAGCACAAGAGTGCCAAGCGTAGACGGGATGTCCAGACTGTAAAACCTAATAAAGGTGTGGGGGGTGGCCTATCCTGCTGCATCGCAGACCTCCTGCATTGGGGCCCCCGAGAGGAGGGCTCTAGAGGACGCCATGCCTCTGGTTGAATGAGCCCTCACGGCCAAAGGTGAAGGCAGATTGCGCACCTGGTAGGCCAAGGAAATAGCATGGACAATCCAGTTGCTGATGGTCTGTTTGGAGGCGGGAAGACCCTTCTTGGGCAACCCAAAACACACCAGCAACTGGTCTGACTTCCGCCATGAAGAGGACCTCTGAATGTAAATTTTTAGGGCTCTGACAGGGCAGAGCAGATGAAGTCTCTCCTCATCCGCCGTCACGTGAGGTGGAGGATGAAAAGCCTGCAGAACCGCAGGGCGTGCCGCATTAGATGGCACCTTAGGCAAATAGCCCGGCCTAGGATGTAGGATGGCTTTAATGTCGCCTGGAGCAAACTCCAGGCACCCGTTAGATATAGAGAGCGCCTGGAGATCTCCTACCCTCCTCAGAGAAGTAATGGCCAACAGAAAAACCACCTTCAGGGAAAGGTTCTTGGCCTCAGCCGACTCCAGTGGTTCGAAGGGGGCCTCGGCCAGCCCTTCGAGAACCACTGCCAGGTCCCAAGTGGGAACCCTGGTACGTGCCGCAGGTCTCATCCTCCAAGCCCCACGGAGGAAACGTACGACCAACTGCTGTCTCCCCAGAGGCCCATCACCCAGAGGAGCGTGGAAAGCCGCAATGTCAGCCACGTACACCTTGAGTGTGGACGGGGTAAGACCAGCTGAAAAGCGATCTTGGAGGAACTCCAGAACTGAAGCCACTGGGCAGTTAACTGGATCTACCTCACGCTCTCTACACCAATTGGTAAAGACATTCCACTTTAAGCCGTACAATTTCCTCGTGGAGGGAGCTCTAGAGCTGAGTATGGTCTCCACTACTCCAGCTGATAGGCCGGCCTCTAGGTACTGTGCCCCCTCAGGGGCCAGACCCACAGCTTCCATAGCTCGGGCCGAGGGTGAAATATTGAGCCCTCTGCCTGTGTCAGCAGGTCCCTCCTGAGGGGAATCTCCCACGGAGGGCCGTCTAGGAGCGATACGATGTCTGAGAACCATACTCGGGCCGGCCACAATGGGGCTACCAGCAGTAGACTGATCCCGTCGCGACGGACCCTCTCTAGAACTCCCGGGAGCAGAGCGATCGGGGGAAATGCATACAGACGCAGCCTCGGCCACGTCTGCACCATGGCATCCAACCCCAGCGGGGCTGGATGAGTGAGGGAAAACCACAGTGGACAGTGGGTGGTCTCTCGAGACGCAAATAGGTCCACTTCCACTGGGCCGAACCTCTGAGATATCGACTCCACCACCTCGGGGTGGAGTCTCCATTCCCCGGTCCTCAGCCCCTGCCTCGACAGGATGTCTGCTCCCTGATTTTGACTCCCTGGGATGTATGTTGCTCTTAGAGATAACAGTTTCCCCTGGGACCACAGGAGGATCTGATGTGCCAGTCTGCATAGAGGGCGAGACCTCAGGCCCCCCTGATGGTTTATATAGGCCACTACTGACATATTGTCTGACCTCACAAGGACATGATGACCTTTGAGGTCCGGCAGGAAGCTCCTCAGAGCTCGGAGCACCGCCAACATCTCCAGGCAGTTTATGTGCCAGGAGGAATGATGGTCCTGCCATAGGCCTGTCGTAAAGCGGCCGTCCATGACCGCGCCCCAGCCCGTGAGGGAGGCGTCTGTCGAAACGGTCTTCCGGCGACATGACGCTCCCAACACTGGACCTTGGGACAGAAACCAAGCTTTTTTCCACATAGATAGGGAACTAAGGCATCTCCGCGTAACCCTGATCATGCGGAACGGGTTCCCTCTCGGGGAGAACCCCTTGGTTTTCAACCACCACTGGAGGGCCCTCATGTGCAGCAGGCCAAATGGAATAATGTTGGACGCTGCTCCCATGAGCCCCAACATTCTTTGAAAATGTTTCACAGTAATGGCTTGGCCTAGCTTTACCCTGGACACTGTGGCCAGGATGAACTCGATTTGTGCAGGAGACAATAGTGCCCGCATCGTGACCGAGTCCCACACCACTCCCAGGAACGTGGTTCTCTGGGCTGGTGTCAACACGCTCTTTTTCGTGTTGAGTCTCAACCCCAGGCTTTGAATGTGGGCGAGGACGACATCTCGATGCCGAACCGCCAGCTCTTGTGACTGGGCCAGAATCAGCCAGTCGTCGATATAATTGAGTACCCTGATGCCCTGGAGCCTCAGGGGTGCTAGAGCTGCATCCATACATTTGGTAAATGTGCGTGGGGAGAGAGCTAGGCCGAACGGAAGAACCCGATATTGGTACGCTTCGCCCCCGAAAGCGAACCTCAGGAACTTCCTGTGAGATGGAAGGATGGATATGTGGAAGTATGCGTCCTTTAGATCTATCGTGACAAACCAATCCTCGGATTGAATTTGACTCACGATGATGGGAATAGTGAGCATCTTGAACCTGAATCTCCTCAGAGAACGATTCAAGTGTCTGAGATCTATTATTGGACGCAACCCCCCATCCTTTTTGGGAACTATAAAGTAGCGGCTGTAAAACCCGGACTCCCTGTCCGGTGGAGGAATACGTTCTATAGCCTCCTTTACCAGCAGGGAGTTTACTTCCTGTTCCAATACCCGACCCTGCACCGGGTCGACTGCAGTCCAGACCACCCCATTGAACCTTGGTGGGCGTAAACCGAACTGCAGCCTGTACCCCTTTTGAATAGTGCGCAGGGCCCAAGGCGAAATATTCGTGAGATTTTTCCATGCATCGAAATATTTTACCAAAGGAACCAGGCTCTCGAGCCTGGCTTCGGGTACCAATCGGGATTCGTTCTCGACCCCCTGAAGCGGATCTCCGGCAGAGTTCGACCGAAAACAATTCTCGATGGGCGGACGCGATTGCTGCCTGGCCGCAAACCTGTGGGGCGGACAGTGCAGCGCGCGTTCGCTGGAAACCGATGCGTCCCGAAGCGCACTTGGCGGCGGGAAGTCGACATCGATTTCCTGCGGGCTCCGCGGAGGAGGCGACCTCGATCGCTCCGCCACGGGTGGGGCTGCCCGCAGAGGAACTAGGCTGGCTAGGACCTCTTGGACGAAGCCTTTTTAGCCTGCAGGACGGCCCTCAGGTCGCCCTGCTGCTGCTGAGGCTTCGCCTGAGAGCGTCGTCTATGCCCCCAGGCTCCTTGAGGAGGGGCTCTAGACGCAACGCTCTCTTTCTGCGCCTGTCTATAGGCGGAGGAGCTGGTAGCTGGCTGCGGCTGCCCACTGGGGGCAGGCTTCTTGGATTTGGAGCGGCGAGGGAGGTACTGCTTGAAGGCTGCAGATTGCTTTTTCACCTCCTGAAACCTGTCGACGACTGTATTTACGGCGTCACCGAACAGGCCAGAAGGTGAAATCGGGGCATCAAGGAGAAAAGCCCTGTCCTTTTCCTTGATCCCCGACAGATTTAACCATAAATGTCTCTCCGAGACCACCATAGCTGCCATGGAGCGGCCGATGGCACGGGCCGTCTCCTTGGTGACTCGGAGAGATAAATCTGCAGCCTTCCTCAACTCCGCTACATCTTCTGGAGTTGGTCCCTCGCCCTCATCAATATCCTTAAGAAGGTCGGCCTGGTAAGCTTGTAACACTGCCATAGTGTGTAAACAAGCACCAGCCCGACCCGCAGCCATATAAGCCCTGCCCACCAAGGAAGATGTATCCCTACACGGCTTAGTGGGCAGCACCGGGGCTTTTAGGGACGATGCCGATTCAGGTGATAAATAGGTGGCTAATGGTTGTTCCACCCTTGGCATCGTCCCATAACCTTTCTCTCGCGCCCCAAAATATTACTATAATTAAGGACAGGGGGGTTGGCCACGCGCGAGGAATGTGGTTTATTCCACGATTTACACAACTCGTTGTGTAAATCGGGAAAGAAAGGCAAGCCCCGGTGTTGAGGTTGCTCTCTGTGCTGCCTCTCATGTGGCCAACTGATATTAAGACGGGCCACAGCACGAGAGACAACCTCTACCAGCTCCTCAAATGCGGGAACATGGGGTGGCGAGTCATCCCTAAAATCTCCGCCCTCGATGCTGAGCACGTCTACTTCCTCGGAAGCAGACAGCTCAAACATCGGGTCCTCCACTCGCGCGGAAAGAGCCGCGGGGCAGGCTTCCGTGCGAGGTGGGAGAACATCAGAACTGACAGAGGAATCCCGAGAATGTGCCTCGGGCAGTCTCGAGATCCCCTGTCAGATCCATTTGCGAGCCCCATGAAGAGCGTTGCCGCGCTGCCTCAGCAAACGCGGGTCCCGCACCACAAGGCTCGCGAGCCTGACCATCCTCGTTAAAAATGGCCAGGCGGGAGCGCAGCACACGGATTGGAAGTTTTTCACAATCCTCGCAAGCAGCCCCCTCGAGAGCTGCCCGCGCGTGCTGCACTCCCAAACAATGTGTGCACAAACAATGTGTGTCCCCACCCGTGATATAACGAGGGCAGGGATGCACACACCGCGTGAAACTCGCTTGGCTTGCCATAATATATATATATATATATATTGAAGTGCTTGTGACAGACAACACCAAATAAGACAGACAAGTCAAACAGAGAGCACTTGCTGAAGAACAGAAAGCTGACATCTTATGTGTGCCGGCTTCCTTTATAGCTTCCGCTTGTATGCCGTCACTCATTACGTCATGACGCAACACCAATCAGAGATTGGCTTAATTTCATTCATACTTCAGAGACGCTACGCTGAGGGGCGTTCCCCCAAAGTGTCATTCGACGCAGTCCGAGTTCCCTCGAAAGGGAACCAGAAATCGTTTATGAGTCAGCGCAAAAGATTCCGTACGTAGTCTTGCACCATGCAGAATGGAATTTGTTTCTTTCTATTTTAAGTTGTTCACCAAGGTAGCTTTTATGTTGAGAACAGAAGCATTATTTATCTATTACTGCATCGCAGGCACACAGAGAGCAGTAAGGTCACGTCAAGCAGACAGACCATCTGACAGAACTTATGCCAGGCAAAGTGATGGAGTGATCTGGTGCCAAGATGAGCTATACACATATACACTCACAGAGCTGTGAGCGCTCCACCAAACTCTGAGCAAAGTCATTTAGGTCTCATCTGTGTCTGTGTCTGTGTCTGTGTGTGTGTGTGTGTGTGTGTGTGTGTGTGTGTGTGTGTGTGTGTGTGTGTGTGTGTGTGTGTGTGTGTGTGTGTGTGTGCGTGTGTGTGTGTGTGTGTGTGTCATGGTGCCAACACTCAGCAGGACAGGCAACATGTTGAGAAGTAATCACCCACTGAGGCCTGTGGTTAACGAGAGCCTCGATCTATCACACACACACACCTCAGTCACAGTAGAGGTCGGTGCCTTACGGACAACTACAGAGAACACAAGCTTCATAAATACATAAAATCCCATACCTGCAACATATTTCCGAGTTCTGGCTTCTAGAGCCTTAAAATGCTTTGCAGACCACTACACAAGTGCTCTCTAGAGGAATGTGAGAATACTAGCACATCCAGTGGTCTTCACAACATCACAATGACTTCACGGTGTTAGCTTTGCCACTGCTGCTTGGGGGGCATTGTATTTTGTTTTAATATTTTCACCTATCCTATTAAAGAGAGTTGTTTTTCTCTCTGCAATGGAGCTGCCCTGAAAGGCTTATCCACTGATCTCTCTACGGTAAAATAATTTTAGAAACATTTCATTTCCTTGAAAATGGAGCAGCTTCTTTATTGCCCTCAGAGCTTATATTTGATTACAGATTACAGATTTCATCCATCCTCCCTCTTTTCTGTCATCTCATTACTCGTTTTTCTCATTCACATCTCTTAAATAGATCATCCTTTATTTTATTTCCTCTCTCCCTATAACAGCTCATTATCCCCCCCTTCGTCTTTTCTTTAGATACGCTGCTTCACTTGACACTGTCATCTCTATCTGAGGTCATCGGTACGACAGAGTTCAGGTAAACACTGACAGAATCATACTTCCTCCCAATTTGCATAATGAGGCCTATTTGACTCTAATTATCCTAACAAGTAGCATCACCCCTAAGCCTCTCATCACCCTCTTAATGAGCATTAATTATTCCATCTACACAAACAAGAGCCACCTCTAACACCTCTAGTATCCTCTTTTTTTCCCCTCCTTTGCTCTCCCTTTCTCACATCATCACAGGAAAGAGAACCCAGTCCAATCAATAGAGAAAATTGCCATAGTGAGAAAGAAAAAGAGAATGATAGCCAACTAGTAAAACAAAAGTGCAACTCTAATTTCCAGAGCCAATACCATATGGCTACAATACATCCTAAAGAGAGCGCGAGAATATGTGGAGTCTAGCTGATGATAATGGCAATAATTTCTCAGGCGTTCTGGGGGCATGTATGTGTTAAATGAACTGCCGGCCGAGTCTCGTTAATGACAGAAAAATACCTTCCAGCAGCCTGCAACTAGATAGCAAGGTGTGGGGGAGGGGTATTTTTCTACAAAGCAACAAAATAGAGATATGCATATATTCTTGAGTCACAAATATCAATTTATTCATTCCTTCTTTGTATCAATCTATCAAGTCATTGCTTTTGCTGCCCTTCCTTAATGCAAAAATCTCCTTCACAAATTCACAGAATGAGTGAATGAATTAATAAAAGTAAAGCGGGTTTGTGTGTGTGTTCTCATCGCTATACGCAAATTCCAAAAGTCCCATGGTACAGTCATGCTTCAATGATCTAATGATTTTTTTTTTCCCCTCCTCTTCATTCTTCCTTTCTGAATCCGACTGAAATCAATTTGCTGAGATGAAAGTTTTCAATTTTATTACGTTTGCAAAATGGGAACTTGCTAACTGGTCTTTCTGCAGTTGTAATGGAAAATTATTTTGGTCTAGGCAAACTTCTTTCTCTCTGCCTCTGAGGGTTAGAAGTGACAGAATCGCATTTAAGTATTTCGTATCAGAACACAACAGAGGAATTCTAAGGAAACATTTACCTTTAGACTCCTGAATAACAACGCTCCTTTGTTCTGGGTTATAGAGCCGTCGTGAAAGCGGGGCTATCAAAACTGATGAAATTTCATGCAGTCACTTCTAGGAAATTGAAAGGAGAATTAAAGGAGGAAATGACAGAATAAATCTTTCCTTTGGGAGTTTTATTGTCTTCCTCTGGGTCATTATCTCAATTAAAAACATAGGAGATAATGATCACAGTCATTATTTTCACTCATCTGCCCCCCTCCTGTCCACTATGCTTTTCTCTCTGGATGCCAATCTGTAGGGAAATATCTTCTTGATTACCCCTCTTTGGATATAGATTATTAAAAGCACACACTCACTGCTCTCACACTTCTAGCAGTGAATCTCACTGTTTGGAATTTGATATGAAGAATTTAAGAAACAAAGCAAAAATGCACAATTTATTGCTTTGCTAGAAAGTTTGTGAGCAAGAAAACCAACCAAGAGGGTTTGTGTCTATGCGCATAAGCATGCCTGAATGCCTGCATGGCTGTGTGTTTTTGTATGAGCGAGTAGAAAGAGAGAGAGCGAAAGAGATTTAGGCTTCACAGTGTCCCTAGAGCAAATCATCTCCCTGGTGTCAGCCAACCCTCAAACATATGGGCCCCTTGCTCGGCCTGGCTCACAGGCACGGCCAGTGTGTGTCTACGCATGTACGTGTGTGTGTGTGTGTGTGTGTGTGTGTGTGTGTGTGTGTGTGTGTGTGTGTGTGTGTGTGTGTGTGTGTGTGTGTGTGTGTGTGTGTGTGTGTGTGTGAGAGAGGGCAACTGTTTGACAGCCTGATAGTCTGACAGTTTTAATCACACACTGATTTTGTTACAACTGTTCAGATGTGGTTCGGCCCCGAAACACAGTTCTGCCCTCAGACGCCGAAGGGAGGAGATGCTGAAGATGAGAGATGTTTCACAGTCAGTTTTCGCACAGCTAGGAAAATGAGCTCTAAGGCTTACTTGGAAGACAGTCCTTCTGTAAACATCCATCTGCTTTTGTCAATTAAGCTCCTAAAACTCCCTGAAGCAACAAAAACCTTTCATCCCCCAGATTTATCGATGGCGTTGTTGAGAACAGGTGCGTTTTCAGGCATTCAATTGAAGACAAATTGCAAATTTTGTGTAACTCGCTTACAGATCTGTCTCCTCAGTCATCAAACACTGGCTCAGCTCCCACCATCACACAGACACATGCACATTATAAGTTGTTTTCCGCCTCTTGCTTCCATTTCTCATTTTCTGCACAATTCAAACTGTCCATCCTACTATATGTCAGCAATTCTGTAGTCTAAAACAAAAAAAACATAAATAAATCAATCAAACAACAACTTGGTTTTCTACAAACACAAATCTGCAAATATTCCCATGGATATTGCACAGTTCACCGGATACAATTCCATGCATTCAAACCACATGCTGTCTCAACTTGCTAGTGATGTAGTCTTTGCATGCAGTCCATTACACACAGCAGTGTGAGGTTACGTTTGCTGCGGAGGCTGGGGGGAAAAAACAGTAATGATGATGATGACAGTTTCAGTGCTTGATCAGCAAGTGCTGTCTCCAGAGTCAACATCTCTAATACCATCCAAGCCCTCACACACTTGGACAAACTTGTCATCCCTCACGTTGGAAAATCTTCAACACATACTGTCTAATTTTGCAATCCCCCACACTTTCTGTCCGTCTCTATCTCACCCCCACAGCCTAATTGTTTGTTTGTATGACATGTCCAGTTTCAGACTTGCTGGGATAGTATAAGTAAAAATAGATGTGAAGGCCACTGTGGGTCCTCGGCTGGAGATGATTAATAAAAACAGCATGCTGCCGGGACACAACACAAGTCTGCTCATTTCATCACTGTCTCTTGCTTTTGTGGAGAGTGAAAACAGGGTGGCTCACCTTTAGCATAGCAAATATATTTGTATTTATTCGATAACCATTCAAATATAACAGTAATGCCCCCATAAACTATTTAAAAACGCATCTTGAAATGAATGAAACGAAATGCATCTTGTTCACTGTAACCAAACCAGCTCATTTAACAAGCTATTATAAATGATTTACAAAGAGAAAATACTCCTGTGAGAAGAAATTGAACTGACTTTCATTTCCACAATAATACGTTGTTGATGTTAAAGACTTTTAAGTTACGCACAATCCTCTTATGTAAAAAAATAAAAGAATAACAATAAATAGATAAACCGTTAAAATATTGCACTTCAGTATGCTAGTGTCACTGTCATAAAATTGTTGTTTCCACGCGATATTTCGTTAGAAAACTCGGTGCAGGACGCTTCAATCATCCCATTTCACCATTTCTGTCTTGCTAGGTAACTACATGCATGTATAATTCATTTTAGGACTGCAAAACAACAAGGTGAGAAACCAACATTTCTATTATTTATACGCTTGGCACAACAAAACCACACCGCTGCTGTCGCTGCGCGCCACAGTCTCTCCAAGCAACCAAACGCACGAACCACTTACCACAAAAGTGTGTGTATACATCTATAAATATTTTAAGTGTAAATTAAGATGTTAAAATGGGTCAAGTGGAATACGGAGCAGTCTGCACCAACTTTTTTGCATTCGCGATAAAAGACATAAAGCGCACTGACATTGCTCTTAACAACAGTTGTTTGAATAGCCTACATGAAGGATTCTTGTAATTATTGTAATCATGCTCGTTATATTTATTCTGCATGATTTGCCATCTCGCAACAAGTTTTGGATGTGCGTAATTGTTTCTTTACCTCCGTGGAGAGACGAGGCGAGGAGCGCGTGCAGGAACGCCATCCGTACAGCGATCATCTTTGGCTTTCTGAGTTGTAGTATATTGTCCAAAAACGACATTATGAATTGTCTAGTTTGAGAAGTTGTTGAATAAATAGCATAATCCTATGGAAAGTCATGGGATAATGTAACTGGTTCGGCAGCAGATTGTCGTTCTTGCGGTCCTCAAAAAATCCGTGTCCTTTAACTATCACCAAAATTTCGTTAGAAGCGAGAATCAAACCCTTTATTAAAGTGATAAAGCGTTATTATAAGCCCCGGGAAAGTCACTGTCATTGTTCACCTCGTGTTATTATTCCTTCAATACATAAAGTTTAAAAGACAAGTATATAGGTCCGGACCGGTGGCGTTATGAAGTCACGCGCCGAAGAAGTTGGTGGTGTTCTCCGCGCGAGAACGGTAGACGCGCGTTCTATGAATCCGTCTCTTGGCGCACGGGAGCGCAAAACCACCGGCGGTCGCCAATGACTCTCTCGGAAATGTTCCCATCTCTCCTGTGACGCTGCTTTTGCGTTAACATATCTGCTTTTTATCTTCGATTTGCCTAAATGAACTTACTCACGCAGTTCTCCTGAGACAGAAAGGCCAACAGTCAAGCTGGTACTCCAGCGCTAAAAGCGGGAAGCGCGTGATGAAGAGGCGAAAATGAGTGACATCTTAGCTAGCCAATAGGGTTTTCCGACAGAACAGGTGCACTAAAAAGACAACCAATCGCAAGCAAGGAAACCCCTCATCCCTGCAACCAAAGAGGCAGATAGATGAGCAAAAACACATTTACTTTTACAAAACGCAAATTTTACGCACTCTGTTCTTAAATATTTATTAAAAAAGGGATATATATATATATATATATATATATATATATATATATATATATATATATATATATATATATATATATATATATATATATATATGTTTTACAGCCTTCCAAGACAGGATAGTTTGGATTTAGATGTTAAAATTGATTTATGGCTGTACACATATGACAAGTTCATATTAACATGCTGACAGGCTTACATTTTACCTGCTGAAATAAACAAAAAAAAAATTGGTTTGCTGATCTTAGCGGTTTAGTTTAAGATAGTCTCTCAGCCTGGCCTCGCCAGCATTAAATGCTCAAAATCTCTCAAAACCAGTCTACAAAACAAAGTGAAACAGAGGTTGGTTTGAGTGGTTTTCTTTTACTATGCTATACATTTTCTCAGTATTTGCGTTCCTTGGAAATCAAAACTATGACAGGCATTCAAAAGTAAAGTACTTTGGGATATATTGGAAGTATGAGAAAATGTATATTTAGTGGGAACCTCAGCATGAGTAAGAGTGTCTCTGTGATCAAATAGAGGTGCAATGGGGACCCCTAGTGAACATTAACTGAATAACTTTTCTCTGTGTGTGGTCTAAGTAGCACAAGCAATGCAAGATTTGAAATGTCCAAATTTTCCTCTTTTAATCCATGCATTTGATGTCTTGATTTGTGAATCTACTGTCAAGAAATTAACATATAACAAAATAGTTGAAATAATGTCTTGGTGGAAATCAAAGGTGAGCTCTTTTAAAATACACCAAGACAATTGCATTATTATAAATCTTTTTGATTAAAAGCAATTTAAAACAAAGACGGCCCTTTTGATGATTACAGGAGGTGTATTTGCAACCATGCTTTTTATTTTTTTCTCTGGGAGGCAGAATATTTCCAGCTATTGAATGTGTGAATGATGAATGCAGCAAGTGAATCCGATGCATTCTGTTTCTTCCCAAAACTAATCGCCAGGCCCAGCTTTTGGGATCGATGTTTTTTGGCCCAGATTTTTGGATGGACTGCATTGTGCATTTAGAACAAATACGATTGGCTCTCTTGTATCTCTCTGTCTCACTTTCTTGCATTCTTACAGTATGCACACCACACATACATATACATGCTTAACCATCAGAGACCCAAGTATTGATATTCACAATGTTGTTGTTTTTTTAACTTAAACATGTCTTTAGGAGGCTATTAGTAATAAAAAAGCATTTTGTTTAGGCACAACAAGTCAAGTCAAGTCACCTTCATTTATATAGTGCTTTTAACCATTTAGATTGTTTCAAAGCAGCTTTACAGTGATAATAGGAAATTAAAGTAACAGAGATTGCTTTGTCTTTACACCAGCTCTAGAATAAAGTTATTGTCTAGCTTAATTTAGTTTTGATTGATTCACTTCTGTTGCAACGTTCATTAGTTGTTAACTTAGGGGGCGCTAACACGACACCGTTCAGAAAACCCATAATGCGATCCGGCCGCTCATTTGCACAAAACAGTGCCTGGTGGCTCGAGAACGCAAACCATGAAATAGGTTCCAAGGTACAAGCCTCGATAAATTTATAATACAGAATTTTTTATCGCTTCCGCGTAGCCACGTGAACCGGAATTATCCCGACAACATTTTATCTGTACAGAGGTAAAGGGAAGGGAAGGAGGACTTCACAGGGGAGAGACTATTTGACACTTCAGGACTGCGTTGTCGTCGTGTCCAGGCGCCGGTCCTTCATCAGATCCGAATTTATGGGAAGTGTTCCCGGTTCCGGCTGACCTATTTTTTGTTTGACGGAACTTTGAGATCGCAATAGACGTGAAGGATTATAATGCGTTAAGAGCTCGCTCAAGTACTGGGGAGCTAATCCATTTAGTGCTTTGTAAGTAATCAGCAATATTTTAAAATTTATACAATGTTTAACAGGGATCCAATGCAGTGTTGACAGAACCGGGCTAATATGGTCATACTTCCTGGTTCTGGTAAGAAATCTAGCTGCTGCGTTTTGGACCAGCTGTAGTTTGTTTATTAAGCGTGCAGGGCAACCACCCGTAATAGCATTACAATAATCTAGCCTTGATGTCATGAACGCATGAACTAACTGTTCCGCATTTGTCATTGAGAGCATATGACGTAATTTAGATATATTTTTAAGATGGAAAAATGCGGTTTTAAATGATACTAGACACGTGACTTTCAAATGAAAGATTGGTATCAAAGAGCACACCCAGGTTCCTAACCGACGACAAAGACTTAACAGAGCAGCCATCAAGTGTTAGACAGTATTCTAGGTTAGTATGTGAGGAAGCTTTTAGTCCAATATTTAGAATAATTAAGTAGTAGGAAATTACTAGTCATCTATTTTTTTATATCAGCTATGCATTCCGTTAATTTTGTGAATTGGTACGTTTCGTCAGGGCATGAAGAAATATAGAGCTGAGTATCATCAGCATAACAGTGAAAACTAATGCCATGATTCCTAATGATATCTCCTAAGGGCAGCATGTGCAGAGTGAACAGCAACGTTCCTAGTACTGAGCCTTGTGGTACGCCATACTAAACTTTTGTAATGGTATCAAATGCAGCACTAAGATCGAGTAACACTAATAGAGAGCGATCGGATGATAAGAGCAAATCATTTGTGACTCTAATGAGAGCTGTCTCAGTACTATGGTACTGTCTAAATCCTGACTGGAAATCCTCGCAGATACCATTTCTTTAGAAAAAGGAACATAGTTGTGAGGTAGATTCGAGATCGGCCTGTAATTGACAAATTCTGTAGGATCAAATTGCGTTTTTTCAACAAGCGGTTTAATCATAGCCATCTTAAAAGTTTTTGGTACGTATCCTAATGACAAAGATGAATTAATGGTATTCAGAAGAGGATCTATGACCTCTGGAAGCATCTCTTTCAATAGCTTAGTCGGTATAGGGTCTAACATACATGTTTTAGATGATTTAACGAGTTTAGAAAATTCTTCCTCTCTTATAGCAATGAATGAATTCAATTTTTCCTCAGGGAGACTACAATGTACTGTCTGGTGCGATACTTTAGTAGTAGACAGTTGCATAGTTATAATTTTCTCCCTGATATTATCAATCTTGTAAGTAAAGAAGTTCATAAAGTCATTACTGCTGTGCTGCTTGGAAACATCTGGGGTTGAAGCTTTATTTTTCGTTAATTTAGCCGCTGGTTCAAATAAATACCTAGGGTTTTGTTTATTTTCTTCTAATAGGGTTGAAAAATAAGCAGATCTAGCAGCTTTTAAAGCCTCTCTGTACACAATCGTGCTCAACAGTATAATTTGGAGAAATGTTGCAAAACTGCAAAGCTGTCCATTTATGGATTCAACATTTCCCCACAATTTTTTTTAAATATAGAAAGTAAAATCTCTTCACAACACAATTATGCACACAAATGTATTTGAAAAATAACATATTACTATAAAGATATAGTCGTGAAAAAATTGTGAAAAAAATGTATCTAAAACATATGTGCGCCTTTTCCCGTCACTAGCAAGCTGTGGCAGTTAAAATGCCAGTTTTGGGACACCATTTATGATCTTGGGAGACTGCGTAATGATGAAGTTAACAAAAAAATGTGCTTTTATAAAGAGCTGTTTGTGATGACTACAACGATTTCCTAAAATAATGATGGCAAGATGTGGCCGTCGCTTGAGGAAGTTCACCTGGCCTTAGAGAGGACAGCAATCAGCAGAAACTGCAATGATCCTCATTAGAATAAACACACGCAAACACTATTGTCACAGATACACACACACACCCTTGACACACCAAACATGAGCCCTGGTGCAGAAAGGCAGCCTCGTGCTTGTTGAACTGTAGCGCATACATTAGAATCTCATTAACAGTGGGTGAATTGCAGGGCTCAGAGGGCATGCTAGCAGGCACATCGCTGGGGCGGACAGACCAGCAACACTGTGTTACACACCACAAGGCTCTCATGAAATACCATTCATTAGTTAGTGAAACAAGCCATCGTAAACTCATACGACACCAGCATCCCAATTACACAGCCTATATTCCAATTAAGAAAGAAAGGCACACACAATTAAATAATTAACTGATGCAAATGAACGCCATCATGTAGGCCATCAAACCGACTGGCAAAAACCAGGAGAGCCACTTTTGGCTCTCCTGTGTCACATAACGGAGGAATAAAAATGAATATTACAAAATACACCCAATGAGATTGTGATATGTAAATTAACCATGGTTCATGAAGCAGGTAATCACTGTTAAAACATCTCTGCCTTTGAAATAAACGAAATGCAATCGGTCTTTGAAATGAATGCTTTTCTTTCTCTTCAATTTGAACAGATATTAATGTTTTCCTGACTGAGGGCCTCCAGCCCTTTCAGGATCTCTTACAACCAGATCAATTACGCTCTTGAAAAGCTGTTGTTTAAATGCGCGTCTCCTCAGGAGATGCAATTTACCACTGAGCATAAATCAATGCCGACGAGAAGGGCTAATTCAAAGCCCTCATTTGATGTCAATTTGGCCCTGACCGTGGTCCGTTTATAATGACCGACTGTGTTGGGAGTATATTACCCGGAACGAAGCCGCAAAGCGTGTGCAGTCATAACTTCCTGGTCTTTTAGACATCGAGAGCACATTTCCATATTGAGCCTGTCCGGCATCGTTTGTTTACTAGCCTCTTTGGACGAAATATGGGTGTCACGAGTAATCAATCTGCACACAACCGGAGGTGCGAATGTTTCTTTGAACTGGATCTCTTATTGAAAGAAAGCCTACTCCAGCATCTCACGAGGAAACACGCACCTAAAAAGTATCTGAAAAATGTCGCCAAATCCTTTTGCTGCCCATATTCAGCACCAATCTGTTACCGTTGCCTCCGAGATCCATAATGATAAAACAGAGAGTGGAGATAATAGACAGAACATGACCATTTAACTGGCATGAGTGTGTTATCTGTGATTCAAAGAGAGGATTTCTCAAGCTAACTAGAATTTTAAGTAAATCGCAAGTCTTTTGAAAGCATTCAGAAATTGTAAGAGTCCTTGTCTGGCCCTGATGTATTGAATCTTATTTGATGGATAAATCACAGGCTAGAGGATTAATGTAGAGTGCAGAGACAAAAGATCAAAGATCAAAGGTTAAAGTAAAGGATGTAAGATTAAGAGGATGCCCCAACATTGGGAAATGTAAAGTGAGGAAATATTGCTCCTAAAAATGGCACCAGCTTCCATCACGCTGTAACGTGGGCTATTTATGGGAGGCCAAATGAGAACACCTAGTCTGGCAGTTTACCATTTTTTGCAGCCAACAGAGCGGCCACTGAAACAAAGAAAAAAATTGCATGGCCTAGTGATTCCAAATACAGAACATCATCATAACGCAGACAACTGTAAAGGCCCATTCACACCAAGAACGATAGCTATAATGATAAAGATAACGATAAAGAAAAATCATTCTTATTCTGTCAGAATACGATTGACAATTAGCATACAGTTTGGATTGGCGGTATGGTTTCGTTCTGGGCAAGAACTCTCTGCGCATCCATGCAGCCTAGCATGGATAAGAGCAGGGAGAGCAGCAATAACCCCCCTTAGGGTAAACAGAACAGAACCAACATAAACGGAGCAATTCCAAAAGGGGCCTCTCATCATCGGTGCTCAGGCCCTAATAAATGTATGCAGATATCATTAATTCAAGATTTTAAAAAGTACAACATAATTCGAGAATTTAGTCTGATTTGAGGGGAATCAGAATGCCAAATCCTGACTGACAAGTGGAGGAGCTGGGGATAGAGGAGGAGCTGGGGATGGAGGAGGGTAATTAGCTCCTAAGAAACGCGATAGCTGCTGATAATACTGAAGGAGCTTATATATGTATACAGTGATAGGCGTCGTATTCCTATAGGTAGACGTGGATCAGCTGAGAGTAAGCTGATTTGAGCTTGAATAACGTGACCTGGCAGAACTGACGCTACGCTTGATATATAACAGAATAGCAGTGTCTACACCACAATTATAACGATAATGGCACAGAGAAACGATATCGTTGGAATTTTCAAAAACAATGAAACCCAATCAGAATCCATCCATACAAAAAGAGCTCCACCATTTAAACTAACAGACGTTAAAACTGCAGCGTGTGATTAGAATAAACAGAATGATATCGAACGATGATATAGTAGACACTAATATAGTTCCCTATCATTCTGTCACATTCTATGTTATTAATCAGTGAATGACGAATTGAGATGTTGCCTGAGGACCTGCAGTGGCAAATCAATTGCCTCGAGTTGCTAGCAATACAACTTGCTCTATGCCAGTTTCACGACAGCGTACCTCCAGGAAAGAATGGAGACCCCACCCTCAGACAGACCAGCTGATTTTTGAATGCTTCGGTGTCGCTCAGGTTGACCTGTTTGCATCCTCTGAGACTACCCACTGTTCTATTCCCTGACCGAGGGGACTTTCCTCATAAATGCACTGGAACACAGTTGGCCCTGGGACCTACGCAAGTATGCGTTTCCCCCAGTGAGCCTGCTCGCACATACACTGTGCAAGGTCAGGGAAGACGAGAAGCAGGTCTTGATGGTTGTGCCTTACTGGCCCACCCGGACCTGGTTCCCAGAACTCATGCTTCTCACGACAGCCCCTCCCTGGCGGAATCCCATGAGGAAGGACCGGTTTCATCAGAGACGGGCCACAATCTGGAGGACCTAAGTGACCTACCGCCAGCAGTAGTTGACACTTTCACTTAGAAGTGGAACCTCTTTGTTGATTGGTGTTCTTGCTGCAGGGAAGAACCTTGTAGGTACCCTATCAACATCGTGCTCTCTTTCCTGCAAGAAGGGCTGGAGCGAAGGCTGTCTCCCTCCACCCTGAAAGTGTATGTTGCCGCTATTGCCGCACTCCATGATGCAGTAGACGGTTAGTCTCTGGGGAAACACAACTTGATAATCAAGTTCCTGAGAGGCGCCAGGAGGTTGAGTCCTCCTCGGCCACGCCTCAACCCCTCTTGGGACCTCTCATTGGTCCTGAAGGCCTTACAGAGAGCATCATTTGAGCCCTTGCAGTCAGTAGAGATTAAGATCCTCTCTCTTAAGTCAGCGCTCCTGACTGAGCTCACATCTATTTAAGAGGGTGGGGGACCTGCAGAATTTTTTATCAGTCATTGAAGTGTGCCTGGAATTTGGGCCGGCTAACTCTCACGTCATTCGGTGACCCTGGCCTGGATACGTGCCTAAAGTTCCCACCACTCCTTTTAGGGAACAGGTGGTGAACTTTAAGCGCTGCCCCCAGAGGAGGCAGAACCAGCCCATGCGTTGCTGTGTCCTGTTCACGCCTAGCGTTTGTGCATGGACCGCACGCAGAGATTCAGAACCTCACAACAGCTCTGCTATAGCGGAAGGGAAAGGCTGTTTCCAAACAGAGGTTGGATAGTGGTCTTTGCGTACCAATCGTGCTGCGCAGTGGTCTTTGCGTACCATTACCATCGCCTTTGCGTACCATTCTCAAGACGAGCCATGCCCCATGGGTGTCACGGTATACTCATTCTCTGGTTCCTTCTCGTCTTGTGTTTATGTTGTTGTTTGAATAAACGTGTGTAGTGGGCGTGAGTGTTATGTCATTACCTGATCCACTCCAGCTGATCATCATTATCATCAACAGCTGCAGCTCATTTCCTCACCTCATAAATACTCACCAGTTTTTGTACTCCTTGTCAGATCGTTGTTTGATGTCTCCGTGTCGGTGTTCCAGTCCTGTCTTCCTGCTCGTCCAGTGTTCGTGCTTTTCCATGGATTATCGTTGGGTTGGATTATCATTTGTCTTGGTGTGGATTCCGTCATCATCTTCATCTCACCTCCACTGTTCCGGTTTCACCCACGACCATCGAAGTCCCTGCGCCATCATTCCATGCCCGTGTCATCAGTCTACTATCTGTGTTCCTACTAAATATTGAGTACTCGCTTTTGCTTCCTGATCTTTGATTTACCGGCATGACAATGGGAGTGCACTCAACACGGAGTGTTGCTTCCTCCTGGGCGTTGGAGCATGGCGCCTCTCTGGCAGACATATGCAGAGCTGTAGGCTGGGCGACACCTAACACATTTGCAAGATTCGACAATCTCCAAATGGAGCCGGTGTCTTCCCGTGTACAAACATGTAATATGCGGGAAGGATGGCTCTGTATCTTGCTTGCTGCGCCATTCCCATCTGAGGATGGGATATGAGCGCTTCTTCTGCTCCTCAGGCGAGTTCCCCAGCTGGTGAAACCTGGTGGAGTTCCTCCAGCATCCTCAGCAGTCAGATGGCAGGTGGAGACATCTGACGCCAGGTCTGGTCCTTATGTGTATGCCCGGTTGGTCAGCCCCTGTACTAGACTAGATGCCCATATGTTGTGATTCTCTTCTTTAGGTGATCCCATATGTGTATTTGCGTTAGTGCTGCATTTGATACTAGTCAAGTCAAGTCAAGTCAAATATATTTATATAGCGCTTTTCACAATACAGATTGTATCAAAGCTGCTTTACAGTATCAATCAAAACAATTTAACAATGTTTGTTTATTACTGGAAAAAAGACATCCAAGTTTGGTAGAGCTGATCAATGGTATGATTGGTTAATTAATTTGAATATCCCCAACTGAGCAAGCCAAAGGCAACAGTGGCAAGGAACCGAAAAACTCCATCCAGTGACCTAATGGTGTCCTAACACCCCATCAGATGACCCAATGGAGAAAAAAAACCTTGGGAGAATCCAGGCTCAGTCGGGGCCAGTTCTCCTCTGGCGTTTATGAACTAGAGGCCGAATTTACAGTAACTGTAAGATAAAAAATGTATATGAATGCCTGGCTAAATAGATGCGTCTTCAGTCTAGTTTTAAACTGGGAGAGCGAGTCTGAGCTACGAACAATATCAGGAAGGCTATTCCAGAGCTTCGGAGCTAAATGTGAAAATGCTCTGCCTCCTTTGGTGGATCTGGATATCCTAGGAATGACCAGAAGCCTCGAATTTAGTGATCTTAAAGACCGCGATGGATTGTAAGGCGATAGAAGATCCGTTAAATAGACTGGAGCTAAACCATTGAGAGCTTTATAAGTCAAAAGCAACACCTTGTATTTAATACGGAACTTTATAGGTAACCAATGAAGTGATGATAAAATTGGTGTTATATGATCATATTTTCTTGATCTAGTAAGAACTCTAGCGGCTGCATTTTGTACTAACTGTAGCTTGTTTATTGAATATGCAGGACAACCAGCTAATAAAGCATTACAGTAATCTAGTCTCGAGGTCATGAATGCATGAACTAACTTTTCTGCATCAGAGACTGATAGCATATTACGTAGCTTAGCAATGTTTCTAAGGTGGAAAAAGGCAGTTTTTGTAACATATGAAATATGCTTTTCAAAAGACAGGTTGCAGTCTAATGTAACACCCAAGTCTTTTACTGTAGCGGATAAAGTAACAGGGCATCCTACTATGTTAAAGTCGTGCTGTGAAAGGTTTTGTGGACGGTTTTTAGAACCGATAAGTATTACCTCTGTCTTGTCTGGATTTAATAAAAGAAAATTACGCGTCATCCAATCTTTTATATCTTTAACACAATCTGTCAATTTGGATAATTTAGCGTATTCATCTGGCTGTGATGAAATATATATTTGAGTGTCATCAGCATAACAATGGAAACTAATTCCATGTTTCCTTAGAATATTACCAAGTGGAAGCATATATATTGAGAATAATAAAGGGCCTAACACAGATCCCTGCGGCACTCCATAGTTTGCCGAAGTTCTAATCGATTTTTCTCCATTTAAGTAGACGAAATGGTAGCGGTCAGATAAGTATGACCTGAACCAGCTTAATGCTTGTCCTTGAACACCAGTGTAATTTTGTAGTCGATCTAAGAGTATTGTGTGATCTATAGTATCGAACGCAGCACTAAGATCAAGTAAAACTAGTACTGAGATACAGCCTTGGTCCGAAGTTAAAAGTAAATCATTTGTGATTCTAACAAGCGCACTTTCAGTGCTATGATGTGGCCTGAATCCAGACTGAAACTTTTCATAGATGTCGTTTTCTTGCAAGAAAGAGCCGAGTTAAGCGGACTACTATTGACCACAACATTATTTTAAATAGACTCGAAAATTATGTTGACATTAGTGGAATTGCATTAGCATGGTTTAAATCATACTAATCCGACCGTTATCAGTTTGTAGCAGTAAATGAAGAGATGTCTTATCGATCACAAGTTCAGTATGGAGTACCACAAGGCTCAGTACTAGGACCGTTGCTGTTCACTCTGTACATGCTACCCTTGGGAGATATCATTAGGAAGCTTGGCATTAGTTTTCACTGTTATGCTGATGATACTCAGCTCTATATTTCTTCACGCCCTGATGAAACTTACCAATTCACAAAATTAACAGAATGCATAGCTGATATAAAAAACTGGATGACTAGTAATTTCCTACTACTTAATTCTGAAAAAGCAGATATTCTAATTATTGGACACAAAACGTCCTCACGTAATAACCTAGAATACTGTTTAACACTTGATGGCTGCTCTGTCAAGTCTTCGTCGTCGGTTAGGAACCTGGGTGTGCTCTTTGATACCAATCTTTCATTTGAAAGTCACATGTCTAGTATCTGTAAAACCGTATTTTTCCATCTTAAAAATATATCTAAAATACATCATATTCTCTCAATGACAAATGCGGAACAGTTAGTTCATGCGTTTATGACATCAAGGCTAGATTATTGTTATGCTATTATGGGTGGTTGCCCTGCACACTTAATAAACAAACTACAGCTGGTCCAAAACGCAGCAGCTAGATTTCTTACCAGAACCAGGATGTATGACCATATTAGCCCGGTTCTGTCAACACTGCATTGGCTCCCTATTAAACATCATACACATTTTTTAATATTGCTGATTACTTACAAAGCACTAAATGGTTTAGCTCCCCAGTACTTGAGCGAGCTCTTAGCGCATTTTAGTCCTTCACGTCTATTGCGATCTCAAAATTCCGGCCAGTTGATAATACCTAGAATATCAAAATCGACTGCTGGCTGTAGATCCTTTTCCTATTTAGCACCAAAACTTTGGAACAGTCTTGCTAACATTGTCCGGGAAGCAGACACACTCTTGTCAGTTCAAATCTAGACTAAAAACACATCTCTTTGACCTAGCATACACATAACACATTAAAAACTTCTATAATTCAATGTTAGGCTGCATAGATTAGGTCAGCCAGAACCGGGAACATTTCCTTCCCATAAATCCTGATGTACTCGTTACATCATAAAAAGGATGGCGTCTACGCTAATATTAGTCTCTCTGTTTATCCCGAGGTTTACCGCAGTCCACCGGATCCAGGCCGTATCCAGATCTGATGAAGGACCTGCGCCTGTCCACGATGACAATGCAGTCCTGAAGACTCAGCTAGTTTCTCCCTTTACCTCTGTACAGATAAAACGTTTTCAAAATAATTCCAATTCTCATGGCTACGCGAAAGCGATAAATAATTCTGCATTAAAAATTTGTAAGGCCAGACAAGTCATTTGTTGAGGGCCCCTAAGTTAATAACTAATGATCTTTGCAACGGAAGTGTAAACTCGCGCTCGATCGGCCCAAAGTCCGGCATCCAACTAGCACGGAAGGTCTCTGCGTGTTACTGTCTTTTCCCACGGCAAAGTATTTTTTATTAAATTCAATACATTTTCTCATATGTATTAACTCGTTATTTCATCTGACTCCATAAATGAAAAAGGTTTAAATGATATCCCTGCATCATTAAATGTGAGTGAATGTTTGACTATTCCTTTTAGCTCTAATGAAAATAATGTCAAAGTCAGTTAGAAAAATCAAATGTAACAATTTATTATGTCAGGTAAATGTATCATTACAATTTCATGATCAGTTCAAAGATAATAAATACAAAACTTCAAATGCTCTGGAATAAAGAGGAGAAATGTCAGTCTTGTGCGACTCTCAGCATTCACGGGCTGATCTGAGGTACAGAAAGGCCATGAGCCCTTTGCTGCATTTCTCTATATAGACAGAAACTTTTTTCACATGGAAACATGTGCTAACAATGGAAATTTGCATTCAGAGGTTACACCTTTTGAGAGCAGAGGACCATTTGCCTGAACCCTTCACACCCTTCTGTGTGCAAGATATTTCTAAACTCTTTAGAACTTTATTACCTTTTGGTTTACTTCTTTGGGAATGAGACATTTGTACCAGTCGCACTGAGGCATTTAAAATGATACCAAACATGTATACAACTGTATGATAATTGTTCACATTGAAACCATATAGATTCTTGTGTGAGTTTGGGTGATCTTTGCAAGAGTGGGGGATGAGGGGAAGAAATGTAGATTAGGATGAGGGAGGTGAGACCTTCGTCTCGATAGTGCAGGAGGGGGAGTTCAAAACTTTTGAAAAGTTAATTTGCAGCAAGGTCCTTTGTCCACTCAAGGAGTGGTCATTCCTCAACTAGTTTTTCCAGTCTTACAGAAGTGAATCAATCAAGACTAACTTTAGCTGGACAATAACCTTATTCTAGAGCTGCTGTAAAGCCAAACAATCTCTGTTACTTTAATTTCCTATTATCACTGTAAAGCTGCTTTGAAACAATCTATATTGTTAAAAGCGCTATATAAATGAAGGTGACTATTCTTGCATGGTACAGCTTCTCTGTTGGCGAGCTTGAGTATTTTCCCTCACCAGAGTCCACTCATCTCTGTAACGATATTGACTAGACACGGCGGGATCTACCACAGAGATCTTCCATATGTAGCACTGCCATTTTAGTTGGGACTATCCAGCTTAACGCTGTAAAAGTAAAACTAAGCAACCAAAAACATTATGTCGCTTACTATAGCCATGGCTGGATAGTACAAAAATATTGCTTCCTTTTCAAAATTTAAACCCCAGTCTCCATCTATCATTAATTATTATTATTATATACTTTTTAGGGATGGGCATTTCAAGCAAAAATAATATTCGAAGATCGCTGGGTATTATCCGATTATTATTCGAAAATCGCACCCCTCCACCACATGCACGCACATGCATGTATAGGCCACACACCAGAGCATGTGAGTAAAGTGGAGCGGTGTGACGCTTATATATAAGTTAAAAAACCTAAACATATGTTTCATATATGAGGAACGTATCACTGGCGCGAGAACTGGAGCGTGTCTCATAAATGAACCGAAACTCAGCGTATAAGCTACTTGCCTCACAGACCTGAGAAATATATCTATAGAAAGCTTGAAATGTTAAACAAAATCATTAAAAACAAAAAGAAATTGGCTACTCTCTGCTTATGTAGGCTAATTCGTATGAAGTGTGCATTTCTCTTTAGGCGCGTTCACTACTGCGAAGATGGCGAGTCAGCATCGTGAACTTTATCATTGCAGCCGACACTGATAGGAAACACTAGTTTATCAATAAACAATTAAAATGTTTAATGCATAATCCTTACTTTGGCCGTTTCTTTGTGGCAAGCTTTATGCGTGCCTTGAGATACGGAATAGGCAATATATTACGAAAACTTATCTGAATAAAACATTATTTTAGGCTTTTAGGTCTAATTCTTTAAAAAAATAAGCCGATCAACAAACAAGACCCCTGAGCCGTGTGCCAATCACAGAAATAATGATAATGCGAATTATAAACAAGAAATAATAACAATAATGACACACTTCCTATGATTCTGCTGTTAGTGGGGAGTGTTAGTGAAGCGTGATTCAAGCAAATATCTCACTTGTCAGGAGATTACCCCAGAGAAAGCGTCCCACCTGCAGAAAGAAGGAGAGAGAGAGGGGATGGAGAGATCGACAGATTTATTAAGAAGAGTGCAAATATTAATTTTGATCTCGTCTCACGGTGTGCAAAGACTTAATTACCTTCATTTGCATATAATTGCGTCCCGTGGGATGGCCCGCAAGGCAGACTCACAGAGCGAGACATTGTTTTGGTCGTTGTGGTGACGAACATTGCTCATCAGTCTGGCTAAAACCTTGCGGTGTGATGAGGCATGTTGGGGAGGAGTCCAACTGAGCATGCTCGGTACACACACCAATGAATTTCAATGAAGACCAGCCCATTCACCTTCTGTCCTGTGGCAGTTCCAGCGTGACACATGCTGATTAGCAGAGCTCTGTAAAGTGAGATTGAATTATGTTAATACAGTGATTTAGAATACATCCAACCTGACTGGGCCATCTTGCAATCAAATCGGCAATTTGCTGTTTTAGTTATTTACGCTCCTCTTATTCACCCGCTGGCTTGTTTATCTGGGTGTATAAATCAATTCAGTCTCATCATGCAGATCTATATCTGTTTGTTTTTTACGTTTATTTACTCCCGAATGTAAACATTTACTTTCCGCACACTGTACATACTAGCACAAAGCGCACAAGACCATTCCTCAATGGAATGTGGTGTATTCATGCATTCAGAGTAAAGAACGGAGAATGTTAAACAAACCTTCAATCACTTCACACTCGCATAGTCAAATCAATGATGCTCAGTTTACAAAATGTCTCAAAAAATGCTTCTGCCATCCAAACCCCATGAAAACACCTCATCGACATGAGGGCTTTGGCCAAAAGAGCTGTTTAGCTAATGAGCCGAATTTAACACTCTGTAATAATGAAACTCAAGAGTGAAGAACAAAACACATTGAGGCCTAATCCAGAAACAGCCTTCACACATTTATTCGCAGCACACAAAGATCCATTAGTAGGTGCCAGGAATGTTATATGACTGTTGGATGACCAGAAGGAGTTGTGCTCACAAACGGAGGGAAAATAATTGTGCTAATGAACAGAAAAGAGGGATGAGACGCAGACGAGTGTGTGGCAGATGGCTAGGACGAGCCGCAATTAGAAAATGAGGGGCTGACTCTGTGCGCACATGAAAGCTAAATATCACTCTATCTGAACAGGTTTCGGACAGAATTTATATACAGATGATTGTATAGAAGCGGATACACACACATAATTATACTCAAACTAGGTCTCAGGATGCAAAAGCTACAGCTCATTTATGTGGCAGCTTGTGCATTTATTACTCTCTTATTTGATGCATGCAAATAAATCACAAACTCTCATCAGAGAGAAACAAACATCACTGGCACAGTATGAAAGTGCTTTAAAATATCTTAGATATGGGGTCCCACCGTGTCAGCCTACAGTCTACAGGCACTCTACCGTCAGCCAGGTACTGTGTATGTCTTTTACAACTCAGAGGCACAGTGTTACATTTTTGACTAATGCATGAAGTCAAATAGAAATCATTGTGAGAGTCAACCTGCCTCTAGTGTTTGACAAAATAATATTTGATTGGATGTTACAAGGACAAGGAAATCTGTTGTATGCAGAGCATGGCTTGTGGGTGAAAAATCAGTATTTCACAAAACCACATCCAGTGGCATACTAAATAGGTGATGGGCAAACAGCAAATAATTGAATCCTTTGTGAAATGACATGATGCTATCTAATTATGCATTCATGTGACTGACACCTTGAATAACCAATAAAAATAGATGTATTAGTATTACACTACCATTCAAACATGTGGAGGCATATGATTTTGCATTTATTTAACATAAAAAAACAGTAAAAACATTAATATTATTGAGATATAATAATTAATTTTAAATAATCGTTTTAATACAGTACATTTAAGTAATGTATTCCTAAGATGGCAAAGCTGAATTTTCAGCTTCATTACTTCAGTCTTCAGTGTCACACGATCCTTCAGAAATCAGTCTAATATGCTGATTTGGTGCTCAAGAAACATTTCTTAGCATTATCATCGATGTTGAAAACAGATGCGCTGCTTAATAGCTTATATTTTAGAAACCATGGTAAATGTTTTTGGTTTTTTTGGGGGGAATCTTTGATCAATTAAAAGTAAAATAAAAACAGTGTTTAATTGAAATGTAAAATTGTTGTGACAATAAACGTTTTTATTGTCACTTTTGATCAATTGAATGCATCCTTTATGTCTTTCAAAAAAAAAACTTACTGACCACAAACTTGGAACAGTAGTGTACACTTTACTGTTTTGCTGATAAAATAATAACTGACCAATAAATGATCAGTATAAAAATATAGTATATCAGGGCTCTTCAACAAATTTCTTTAGGGGATTATTCAAATTATATTATATTACATTATATTGATGTTTTGAGGTGCTTTTCTTAAAAAGGTCTGGCTGTTTTCATATTGAGTAAAAACATTTCAGGCCTACTTGTAATATCATATTGGCCACATTAAAAATGACTATAATGTTGTTTACAGAATTTACAGTAGGCCTAAATAAAGGAAATCTCATCTCTTTATCTTTTTGTTTTTTACTCTTATTCATTGAGGAGAATGAGCCGTTATTTGTCTTGCATATTTTGACTACACGGTGATTAAACCTCTGGATATCTGGCTATGTAGTGTGTGTGTATATTCATGCTGTTGTTGTCTTATATTGACCCTCTTCATGCTTTTGTAGTAGGCCTATATGCATGCAGCCTATGCCCGAATTACCGGTAGCCTACTGACGCATGCATAATGTTAATTTTGTAACAGTTCAGTTAAAAAAAGAAGTTAAAGGGTAACTAAACCCCTGGTCAGAGCCTGACTCCACCCACTGGCAATATTTGAAAAATGCTGGAAAAGTGGGCAGAGCCCAGCGGAGATAGTGGTGATGAACCGAGGGCGGGGCTGAGGGGGGGGGGGGGGGGATGGGGGGGGGGGGGGGTGGGCACCTGAGACCCGCAGTGACGGATTTATTGACAGCTGCTGTCAGACTCTGAGGGGGCTTTCACACTGGCAGTTTAGTTCGGAACGGGACACGGTTCGCATGAAAAATCGCTAATGTGAACGCTGTCATGTGGACCCAGGTGCGCACTGGGGTACCGAACCCGAGACTACCTGGAGGAGGTGGTCTGAGTTCGGTTGCTCCCGAACCGTGCTGCGGTTCGCGTGTATGTGAAAGCAACACGGACCCGGCGAGTGCGCACTTGTTCAGGAATAAAAGTATCCTGCGCATGCGTTTTAGCCGATTATGATGTATTTAGTCAAATAAAACACATCGCACGTAGTGCATGCAATCAGGGCAACAAATTAATGGAAATCCACTATCTCCTTTGGCAAGCAGCGGAAAGACACCTTATGCGACACACACACACACACACACACACAGTAAACCTGTGTTGTTTACTCAGCTATGCATAATAGCACCAAAAACACAATATATTGACTCGCGTAGTGTTTTCTGCATGCGCCGTGCACGTTTGCGATGATGTAAGATGCACACAAACGTTGTTGTAGGGAAATACCCAAGGTATAGCTATGAAATATGACAAGACCAGAGTGTTAAGTCCAGTAAATTCATTAATTCATCCTGATTGTTTTCAATACTCGCAAATCCAACTCCTGACTCGCTCGCTATGGTGGTTTTGACGAAACAAGATGGTTTTTATACTGCCAAGGGCGTGGTGAGCTGGAACCTGCCTACGTCACCTGCCACCCCAAACATCCAATATGAAAATTCAACTGCAGTAGCCACCATTCAACCTGAAGAGGGCAGCACTCAGACGTTTTTACACCATATATTGTAGAATTAAAACACTCTATACCCAAATGTCAAAAAAGTTACTCAAATCAATGAACAGCACTAATAAAGCCCCATTCTTACAGATCATTAACTAAAAAAAGTTGGTTTAGGGTTTACCGTAAAACTTCAAATAATAGCCGAGTCCAAAATAGCCCCCTGTCTCTTTTACACGCCTGGTGTGGCGACAGGTTTGGGTAAATAAAGGCCGGTCTCAAATAGAGGCCGGAGCTGCGTCCCAATTCGCATACTATCCGTCCTAAATAGTATTCGAAAATAGAATTAGTATGTCCCAAATCGTAGTATGTTGAAATGAGTGTTCCAAAGAGACCCGGATGGTCTACTATATCCAGTCAGAATCCGAAGTGCAGATCGATGCACACTCTAACGGCTGTTATTGCCCACAACCCATCGCGCGTTGGACGAGGATTCGGTTAGAACTACAAACACGAGTGAAAAGTGTTAAAAAAAACTACAGACATGGAGGACGCGCGAGTCCGGCGGTTATGTAGAGTGGTTTAGATAAAGGGGATTGAGTGATTAATTATCAGTATCTAACCTGACGAAAATGTATTTATTCAATGTTGGCTACATTATATTGCATCTGCAGCAGCATTGTGAACGTTTGTAAAGCGTTTAGCCATTAACTTTTAAATGCATCATTATATTCAAATTGCAAACAAATGAGGACAGTCTCCACATGAAAGACTCACGACTGGCAGATGAACGTGCGACAACATTTCTCTCCGAAACGGTAAGAAATTAAATTAGATTGAATGGAGGATTTTAACTGTGACAAGATGATTGACAGGGCGGCAGTTTACGGCATAGATATCATATAGAGACTAGATGCCCTATAGGCCGCTGGAAACCGAGAAATCCGGCCGCCATCTTGAACCGGTCGTATTCCTAGTTTCGTTGCGTGGCAGCAGATAAGATGCCAGAGCATTGTGGAGCATTTTCCTGTTCTAATCGCCGGACCATCGAAAATAGGGCTTTTCACAAGTAAGTCTTAACATTACCGTACTATTGGTTGTATTTTGTGAATAGAATATTACCAGATAATCAAG